>VZRQ01007705.1:158345-181505 GCA_013397975.1 Machaerirhynchus nigripectus | reverse complement strand
AAAGATTCTTGCCTCCAAAGAATTTTGTTTCTGTTCTCGAACAGAACCTAAATGTTATCCATGGAATTCTGCATCTGAAAGGGCTGCCAGACTGGGCTTATCTGATTCAATTGACCTTTAAAATTTATTTTGCTGCTGTCAAAAAGAATGTTGGTCTGTTCACAAGAGATTTCTGAGATGATGGGAAGCAGAGACTCCTGAAAACTCCACTTGTTGCATATTCTGCAATCAAAGGATGCTCCTATTTGGGGAGGAAGGGCTTCTAGGAGAAAAGTGCCTTAATTTAAAATACATTTTCGTGGAGAAAATGCTTTCAAAGACAAAACTTCAGCCTTGTCGAGCAAATGGAGATGATGGATGCCCCATCCCTGGGAACATTCAAGGCCAGGTTGGACGGGGCTTGGAGCAACCTGGGATAGTGGAAGGTGTCCCTGCCCATGGCAGGGGTCGAACAACACAAACTCTAAAGGTCCCTTCCAACCCAAAGCATTCCCTGATTCTCTGGGGTGAAACACTTTCTCCAGAGGGGATGCAGGTGAGCAGCTCTGGGGTGACCCCACACCCATGCAATGACTTGTGCAGCGTTTGGGGCAGCCCCAGATGTGTAGAGACAAGGCAGGGTGAGGAGCAGGGCTGCTGCAGGGGCTGCTTGGATGGCTCTCACTGTCCAGCTCTAGGTCATCTTTTATCACACTTATTAGGAAGGATTTAAGGCTCTAATGAATAGGTTTTTAAGCTTCTACAGACATAAATAATGTATAGGACAGATGGTAACGAGCCACAGCTATAAACTAAGTGCTGACCCAATAGACTTTGTGACCATTGTACCTTTAACAGCTGATTAAATACTTATTTAAACAGCTATTGATTATTTATGGCTCCGTTATGGAGGATTTCAGAAATTTAAACCAGAGCCAGCTTTTCAAAGGATTGGCAGGATTTCTCCAGTTTGAAATGACTTGTTTTAATTAAACATTCAAAAAGGAGGCTCTCTGCACGGGGAGGTGGAGGGATGAAGGGAGGCGGGGGGGAGCCGGCTCTGTCCCCAGTGTGCAGGCACAGCCCGGCATCAGCCAGGAGCGAACCCCGGATTTGCGGGGCCGTCACTGCAAAGAGAAGGGGTTTAAGGAGCCGGCTGGAGCAGAGGCAGCAGCCCCGGTGCCGTCAGCCCGGGTGCCGCGCTGACCCGTGCTGGAGCAGCTCCAGGCCGGGACGCTCCCGGTGCAAATTCCCCGTGCGTCAGCCGCGGCGGAATGAGGCAGGATCGGGGCCCGGAGCCACCCCTCCTGCAGAACCCACAGCTGCCACGGCTGTCGGGCTGGATTATCGCTGAATTACCGCTGACGCCCTGAGGGGACTGCGCCCTGAGGGGACTGCGCCCTGCGGGGCCCGCGCCCTGAGGGGCCCGCGCCCTGAGGGGCCCGCGCCAGAGCCGGCCGCGCGCTGTCCCTCGGCGTGTTCGGCCCGAGTTCGGCGTGGTGCGGCCTCCGCCTGGGCGCGGGGAGGGGAGCGACGGGGAGCGGCTCCCCCGTCAGGCACCCCACAGAGTGGAGCGGGCAGCGAGGTCAGCTTATAAACAGAGGTGGGAGCCCCAGTTCCCTGGGAGAATGCGGGTGCCCGCAGAGGCGGGAATGTCCGGGAATGTCCGGGAATGTCCGGGTGCTCTCCCGTGACCGGGGGGTGCCGAGGCATCGCAGGCGCTGTCCCTGTGTGCTGTCCCCAGCCCGAGGGGTGACAGCCGGCCCCGCAGGTCAGGTGTGAACAGCACCTCACTCTTCCAGGGAAAACACAGGGAGGCAGCTGGGCCGAAGCTGAGCCCACCCCTGTCCCCGGGAAGGACGTGGTCCCCGCATTCCCTGCAGGTATCTGGGGGTCGCTGGGGATGCACGGGGGCTGCATTGGTGCCTTCTGCATCTCAGCTCCAGCCACACAGCCGTGATGGGGTGGGCTGGCTGGGGTGAGGGACAGCCCGGGGTCCCCAGGTCAGGGACTGCCACTGCCAGAGCCTGGGCCTGGACAGATGGGATGCCGATGGCCTCAAGTAGTGCCACGGGAGGTTTAGATTGGATGTTAGGAAAAATTTCCTCATGGAAAGGGTTGTCAAGCGTTGGGACAGACTGCCCAGGGCAGGGGGAGAGTCACCATCCCTGGAAGTGATCAGAAAGCGTGTGGATGTGGCACTTGGGGCCGTGGTTTAGTGGTGGGGCTCGTGGTGGTGCTGCGTGGATGCTTGGACCTGATGATCACAGAGGTCTTCTCCAACCTTACTGATTCCGTGGTGTGCAAGGTGGAGCCCTGGGAAGCGTTGGGAGAAATTCACAGGCCCTGTACCAGGAGCCCCTTGTCCCATGGGAGAGGGGACAGCCCAGAATGGCACTCGAGGGACCCGAGGAGCTGCTCTGTCTGCAGTGAAAGGATCCGCCCTTGCTGGGATGTGCCTGGTTGCACTTTACAGGGGGAGCAAGGTTTGCAAAGAGACCCCACAGCTTCACGGTCTGGCTCCTGCTGAGCTCATCTCCAGCTTTCCAGCCCTCCCAGCTCCCTGCAGAGCAAATATTCCCCAAAAGACAGCCCTGGGCCTGCAGAGCCGGTCTAGTAAGTGTGACATCTTTGTCTACCCATTTTTTTAATAACTTCCCAGTCCTTTAACACTCGTGTTTGGGAGGATTGAAGCTGTTTTCTCCAGAAAACCCAAGCACTGGTTTCCTCCCAGTTTATTCTGTTTATTGGAGCACACAGCAGCAAGCAGGATCTTCTGCTCTCATTGAGGAGGGCTGAGCCCTCCAGGCTTCTGTGCAGGACTTGCTGGGGACTCAGGAGTTATTGAAAAGATTGCAGGGTTTGTGCTGGTTATTAAACCAACGCTTCCAAGCTCGGCTCTCGTGTTTGGGGAGTCACTAGGAAATTACTCAGGGCTCTTCAGGGAGCAGTGATTGGCACTCGAGGTGGCAGGGACTGTGCTTCCCAGGGCTTGTGCAGCTCTGTGCTGCCAATGGGGCTGGGCAGGACAATCCCCCGCCTCACAGCTGGCTGTGTTTCTCTTCTAAACTTGCCTTTTTTCAGCTTAAAGGAAAAAAAAAAAAAACCCAAACAGGACCAGGGTGCCCAGAGAAGCTGTGGCCAACCCTGAATCCCTGGAATTGTCCAAGGCCAGGCTGGACGGGGCTTGGAGCAACCTGGGACAGTGAAAGTTGTCCCTGCCCATGGCAGGGGGAGGAACAGGGTGATTTTTAAGGTCCCTTCCAACCCAACCATTCTGTGATCCTGTGATTCTCCTAAACCCCTCAGAGCCAAGGAGAAGCTTGGTGGCTGCCCGAAGTCAGATCTTCCCTGTGGGACAGGCCTGTGAGTTTGTGCTAGGGAATGTTAACTGCCCAGGCCATCCCTAAAAATCATCTTTCTGGCCACTTGCAAGAAGGTGCAAATCACTCCCTTGGTGGATTTTTGTCTTCCAGTGTAATGCTTCTGATTTAGCCTTTAAGTTCATAGAAACACAGAATGGTTTGGGTTGGAAGGGACCTTAAAGCCCATCCAGTGCCACCCCCTGCCATGGGCAGGGACACCTTCCACTATCCCAGGCTGCTCCAAGCCCCGTCCAGCCTGGCCTTGGACACTTCCAGGGATCCAGGGGCAGCCACAGCTTCTCTGGGCACCCTGTGCCAGGGCCTCCCCACCCTCACAGGGGAGAATTTCTTCCTAATATCCAACCTAAACTGACCCTCCTTCAGTTTAAAACCATTACCCTGTGTCCTGTCACAACAAGCCCTATGTAAGAGTTCTGTCCCCATCAAGTTCCAAAAATTTTCTGTGCTGCTCCCTTGCAAGTGGCAAGAAAGATGTTCGGACATGAAAGGTTTGGGATGAAAGCAGCAAGGGCAACCCCCAAAAAGCAGTGAGGTCAGGACCGGGGCGTGCCCTGTGCAGGAGAGTCTGAGATGGTTAAAAAGACCTGAACAAGGTGCACCCCACTCACACTGGAGCTGCGCAGGCTGGAACATCCATCCGTGCTGGCAAGACTCAGGTTGCTGGTGCTCCTTCCAATACCCCAAATGCCAAATGTGCCCCAAACCTTGCAGGGACCAGCTTTGTCCCTCTGCCCCGTGCTGGAGGTCCCTGCAGGACGTCTGCATCCGTCAAAGCTCCGAGCTGGAAAAACGCGTTACTGGGTGGAGATGTGGGCAGGATACAGAACCTCATCTCCCCTCCTGTGAGCAGACGTGATGGGAGGGGGAGAACAGCCCGGCTGCTGCCGTCACACCGACACAAAGAGCTCCTGCAGGAGAGGGGGGGCTGTGGCTTTGCTTTCCCTCCTCCTTCCGTGACAGTTCCTCACTCACACGGGGCCCCTGGGGTTTGCAGCCACCTGGCTCTCAATTAACCAGCTAATCTGGGAAACAAGGCACTGAGAGCAGGGAGGGGACAGCTTATCAGCACACCAGTGCCAGCCTGGGGCCGTTCCCAGGTGGAATAGCGGTATTTTTAAGGGATTCCTGCACGTTGGCAGCAGCAGGGACAGCGTGTGACATTGCTGCCAGGTGTGCTGTCACAGGACGAGAGGAGCAGCAGAGGCAGGGAGAGGAGTTTGTTGGCATCCCTCCCCCTCCCAGCGTGGAACAGGGGCATGTGCAGGTGGGCACAGCCTGTCCTGGGGTGTGGGTGCTTGCTGGGACCTTGGAGTGGTCCTGGGCACCTCTTAGAACTGGGGATCCCTGGCTTTCTGGGGTGCAAAGCTCAGTTAACCCCTGTTGTGTTTTCTTCTCACCTGGCAGTGGCACACAGGTGCCCTTGTGCCCAGAGGATGAACCCTTGGAGAATCCTGCGTAAATCCCAGGCTGCAGGGGTGCGTGGAGGGTCAGGTTGCAGGGGTGACAGTCCGAGGGTGCCGAGAGCCCAGCCTGGGTGCAGATGGATGTGCTCCTGGGGCACCGTGCTGTGGCCTCACCGCTGTCCCCTGCGGACTCACGGGGTCTCTCCCTGTGCAGAGAGGGATGGCACAGGCAGGAGGGAGGGAAAGCAGCAAGGAAAAGGGGAAGGGAGAAGGTTTAGGTTAGATATTAGGAAAAAATTCTCTCCTGTGAGGGTGGTGAGGTCCTGGCACAGGGTGCCCAGAGAGGCTGTGGCTGCCCCTGGATCCCTGGAAGTGTCCAAGGTCAGGCTGGACGGGGCTTGGAGCAGCCTGGGATAGTGGAAGGTGTCCCTGCCCATTGCAGGGGGTGGGATGGGATGGGCTTTAAGGTCCCTTCCACTTCAAACCATTCTGTGATTCTAGGAGGGGTGGAAGGAAGGATGGAAGGAACGAGAAATCTTACTGCTGGCAATCTCATCCTTAAGTCCCCTTGTGTCTTTGGAGGCATTTGGGGCTGGGAGTGCCATTGCAGTATCTCGGGAGGCTTTGGTGAGGCTGGGGGCACACACCCCTCCACCCCACACCTCTCCTGTCTGGGCCTCAGTTTCCCTTGCAGAAAACAGAAATTTCCCTTCCCAATACTCTGTCCTCAATGTCCTCTGGGGTCCTGGAGGTGAAGAACCCCTTTACACATTCATTTATTCATGTCCAAGTCTGTTTCCTTGTGTCTTTTCTCTTTTCCAATTCCAGTCCATCTTGTGGCAGTTGTGGGTTGGGGGCTGAAAGGTGAAATCAGAGCTGTGGGAATGCTGCCAATACTAGCAATGGTTGTTGGAATCTCCATCTTGTAAGCAAGACCACATGTGTGTGTGCTGTGTGGCTGTTCCTGAGCAGACCCATCACCAAGCTGCTCTGCTGTGACTCAGCCCTGCTGGATTTTCCATGGTGGCTGGAGAGGCCACTCTGCTCCCCATTTGGGGAGCTGGGCTGTTCCCGAGCTGATGGCTGTGCTGGATTTCACCTGGACACAACACAGAGTGCCCTGCTGGAGTGCAGGGAGGGGGAGGATGAGGTATGAACAGCCATGGTTAAAATGTCCTTTTCCAGCTGTTACTCTAAGGAGGCCAGTAAATGATGCCAATTGACTGCTGTGTTTAGAAGAAATCCCAAATGAGTGGGACAGACGAGACAAGGGAGGCTGATTTCTCCAGGGAACGTGTGTGGCAGCAGCAGAACACAGGCTGCTGGAACACACAGTGCCCAGGGGGCTGTGAGACACCAGGGATGGGGCCCAAACCCTCAGAGCATTCCCCAGCCTTGGCCTTCCCTCCTCCCTGCTGCCAAATCCCTGCTGCCTGCCCGGGCAGGGCCAGCAGAGCGTGGGCAGATGGCCCTGGAGAGCTCCCATCTGCAGCAACGCCGGGGTCCCGTGGCTCCCTCCCAAGCCCTGCCCCGTGCCATGGCCGTCACCTTGCCTGACCTTGGCTCGGCCATCTGGTGGCCCTGTCCCATCTCCCATCAGCCCAGGCACGTCCCCTGCACAGACCTGCCGTGTCCTGAGGTGGCCCCGGAGCCACCGGGAATTCTGAGGGAAAGGCCGTGCTGAGGGATGGGGATGCTGAGCGCCCTGCTCCATCGCTGGTCCCTGCAGTGCAGGGTGGAAGTTGCTCATCCCACATCCAGCTTTATGGGATTGCTGGGACCCAGCCTCCCAGGTGGGCAGGAGAGGACACGGCACAGGGAACAAGCACAGCACGTGCTGCTCCGGCTGCAGGAAGCATGGGGAAGGTCATGGGAGCCAGACAGGGAGGGTGTGAGGTGGGGATGGGCAGCAGGGACCAGGGAGAGGCACAGATCCTCCTTTTCCAACCCCCCCTAACTCCATGGCAGCCAAAATCTTCATCTTGGGAGATGCCTGAGAAGATTTCCTTCTCCAAGTGAAGATCCACCTGGTGCCTTCCTGCCTGCCTGCACCTCAGCTTCATCCAGGTCTTTTTTTTTATAGCAAACCCACACAGGGAAGGGTCCATTGACAACTGCAGAGCTGGCTCATGTGACACCTGCTGAGAGCCCGTGGAGTTTGGGGGAAAACACAGTTTTATACCCCCACCCTCCCTACATCCCACCTGAATCCTCCAGCCAGCCTGTTCCAGCCCAGGCACAGAGGCAGCTTAACCCACATTCCTCCTACACAGGCTTAAGGAGCTCAGCCCCTGATGTAGTTGGGGTTTGCAGCTGCAAACAGCTGGGCAGAGCTTCAGGCTCTTGTACATAGTCCCTGACTGGGCTGATCAGTCCTTGGGAAAACTTTGGGCTTTCCCTCGTTTGGGACTGGGGGGTAGCAGCAGTGAAGCTCCTCAGTGCCAGGGTGTGAAAGCAGAGCCAGGGGTATATTTGATGTGAGTGCTGTGTCCGATTTTGAGGAAGAGAACATTCCTCAGCAGGGCCAGACCTGGAAATGGTGCAGCCAGATTTGACCAAGCTGCTCGTTCTCTGTGGCAAAGTGCCGTGGTTGGTGTCTGCCCTCACTTCAGGAGGGCCTTGGACACGGTCTCCTGCAGCACCCTGGCGTCCAGGTGGGACACAAGCCTGGATGGGCAACTCCCAGGGCACTGCAAGCTGCCTGGTGGCTTCCAAGGGTGGGGAGAAGGGCTCAGACTCTGCCCAGGGACCAGGGGAATTTCTCTGGGGGCTGGGGGAAAGGAGGGCCATGGGTGGGTAGAAAACGTGTTGGAGACTTGCACAGACTCCAGCAGATGAGGATGGAAAAGTGGGAGTGCATCCTGTAGAGGGGAAGCAGCTTAGAGGGACCAAGGATGTCCCTGTGGCGTGGCCTGGGGTGGGGGAAAGAGGTGCCAGGGCAGGTTGGCTCTGAAACAAGACAGAATGGGCTCCAGGAGTCAGCAGATGTAAAGCCACGTGCTGGAGTCACTGGTGTGGCACTGCTGAATCCCCAGGGAAAGGAGGGCCATGGGTTCACAGCAGGTCTGATGTGTCCTCGGGGTAGCAGGGCCACCCAGGGCCCCCTGGCTGCTGACACCCCCGTGTGTGCAGGCTCTCTGCACAGCCTCTGCACTCCCAGCACGCTCAGGATGGAGATTCCCTGAGGACTGGCCACATTCAGGGTGGAGATTCCCTGGGAACTGGCCACATTCAGGGTGGAGATTCCCTGGGGACTGGCCACATTCAGGATAGAGATTCCCTGGGGACTGGCCACATTCAGGATGGAGATTCCCTGGGAATTGGCCACCCTGGAGCAGCCTCCAGCTGGGTGTGGTACAGATAATCAGGATTTCAGTGATATGAGTCCTTGAGGCTTAAGCTGGGTACCCAAACTGCCAGGAAAAGCCTCTGTTTCTCCCCAGCTGCACCAGGAAAGGGACAGTTTCCTTTGGGAACCTCTTCCAGGTGGCACTGCTAAGCTAAGTTCAAATAGCATTAAACAAGGGCTGATAGAGGGGTGGAAGTTGGAGCACCACTTGCCAAAGGCTGAGAATTGAATTCACTTAGATTCCTTTAAAAGTCCTGTCCTTTGGCAATTTTTCCCAGTGTTTTTAGGAAAATTCTGCCTGCCAGGAATTGGTTTTAAAGTAATAGAACAAAAGTCTCTGGCTCTTTTAATCCATAAGCGTGAAAGGGAAAATACAACGAGCCAGACTCAGGTGAAGTCTAACATTATTATTATTATTATTATTATTATTATTATTATTATTGGATTTAGCAGGAAGATTATTTCCAGCCTCAGTGGCAGGTTAATGAAGTCACAGGGGTTGGAGCCAGAGATTTATTGTGGAGTCACATCCTCACAGAGAGGCTCAGACTTGCCAGGTGTCTCCAGTGCTCTGTGTGGTCTGGCTTTAAGTGGTGCAAGGGATGGAGTGTCCAGCTCCTTGTGCTCCCAGCTGGAAAGGTGGAGGTGTGCCCCTGGCAGCTGGGGGGGATTGTTCCAGCATCCTGTGGCTCCTGGGTCAGGCTGCAAACACCCTCTGCCTGTGGGGATGGGGGAGTCTCCTCCCGTGTCCCAGTCCTGGACTGAGATTTCAGGTCCTGGGATGTGGAGCAGTGGTGGTGAGCCCTGGCACACCGATGTTTTTCTGCTGGGCAGGGTGGGACTGTGGCAGGAGCGGGTCCCCAGGGACTGGGAGCTCAGAAGGGAAAACACCCACCCCCTGAGGAGCCGAAACTGGGCTCCCCTGGCAGAGGGTGAGGGGGATGTGGGGATGTTCTCCCCTGCAACAAGGGAGAGAGAAGCAACCAGAGATTTCGTGTCCTGTGGGGATCTCTGCAGGAGAGCACAAGGAAGAAGCAGGACTGGGGTTTTGGAAAGTCTTGGATGCAACCCCAAAATACTGTGGCTTTTTGCCAGGCTCTGCCTGCCAGTGTAGGTGGAGTGTAGGAAAGGTAACTCTGTGGTTTGGAGCTCAGCAGAGCTGGAACATCCCACACTGCCCTGTCAGTGCCCCGGGCAGGCTGGGCTGGGGGCAGGCAGAGCCTGCCAGGGCTTGGGGACCAGGGGGACGGGGTCCACAGGGGCTGCACTGCGCAGTCAGGCAGCTGCCACTGTCCCCACCTCGGACCAGCCTGCTCAGGCTCGGGCTCTGAGCCCTGAGAGCCAAAACCCCAAAGCCAGGCAGGGTTCAGCTCTGCCCAGTGCCAGGGCAGATGCTGGGGACCACCAGGCAGGGGACACCAGGCCCTGTGGTAGCAGTGCAAGCCCTGTGGCAAGCTTGGGGACCTCCAGGAGTTGTGGACACACTGGTGGTGCTGCCCTTGGGAGTGGGAGCAGCTGTGGGTGCTGCTGGAAGGGGCTGGGGGAGAGCAGCACCTCCATGTGCATCACAAAACACCTTGCTCAGCTCCCACACCCGGTGTGTGCAGCACAGCCGTGACCCCAGAGCATCCCCGGGCTCTGGGAGGTGCAAATCCAGCTGATCTCTCTGGACAGCTCTGGGTTTGGCTGGAGTTTGAGCAGCCAGCTCAAAATGCCTCGGATTTCACACAACTTCCAGCCCTGTCCCTTGTCCTCAGAGGGCAAAGCTGTCCCCGGGGGCTGCCCACGAGCTACCTGAGGCACGGAGCTCGGCGGATCCTGCCTTGCAGCCGCGGGAAGGGGGTTGGAGTGGCTTCCAGCTCATGTGGCTGAGCGTGATTTCCAAGCTAACAGTGACACCTCCTGTTTGCACAAAACCCAGCCCAAAGCCCGGCGTGCAGGCAGGGCAGTTCAGGTGCCATCAGGAGCACATGGGCTGATCACTGCTTAAATCTCTTCATTTATCTCCAGAAATCCCCAGTAGCCTTCCAGGTGCAAGTGTGGCCCCACAGGGACAAACCCATCCCTGAGCAAGGTGAGGGCTGTGCTGTGCTGGGAGGTACTGGCAGGGTAAAGCCTGGAAAAGTGGGCATGAACCAGGGTGCTGGATGCAGACTGCTTCAAAAAGAGCAGTCCTTTGAGTTGTGATTCAGCAGAGAGAGGTAAAAGCTTTGGTATGACAGCATTAAAGCTTTCACTTAGATGTGAAATTGATTTAAATCTCGGTGTCTCCCCTAAATGCAACTGTAGAAACACAGAATACCCTGAGCTGGAAGGGACCCACAAACATCACTGAAATTCAACTCCTGGCCCTGCACGGAACCAACCAGGTGTCAGCCTGATCAGTTATTTTCCAGCAAGAATTGAGGATTGACTGTGTCAGGGGTCTCCCAACACCAAGGGGCTCCTGGCAATGGGATCTGCCCCACTGTGACCAGCTGAAATTGAGGAGCCGCTTCCTCCGCTGAGAGCTGTGTCCCCCATCCCTCCCTTTCTCTGGGAATTCCTCTGCACACCCTCCTGACTCCCCACCTGTCCTTGCAGGCGTCCAAGATGTCCTTGAAGGTGCAGACGAGCAACATCACGAACAAGAATGACCCCAAGTCCATCAACTCCCGGGTGTTCATCGGCAACCTCAACACGGCGGTGGTGAAGAAGTCGGATGTGGAGACCATCTTCTCCAAGTACGGCCGCGTGGTCGGCTGCTCCGTGCACAAGGGCTACGCCTTCGTGCAGTACTCCAACGAGAGGCACGCGCGCGCCGCCGTGCTGGGCGAGAACGGCCGCGTGCTGGCCGGCCAGAACCTGGGTGAGTGCCCTCGCCGGGCGTCCGGCGGCGGGCCGGCTCGGGGATGGGCAAGGGATGGGCAGTGCCGGGTGAAAGCGGGACGCTGGGTGTGCAGAGCGGGTCGGAGATGAGCCGGTGGGGAGCGAGTGACGAGGTGGGCTCGGCAGGGTGCATGACCGGGCGCGGAGCTGGAGAGCGGCGTTCCAGCGCCACCCCCAGGCAGGGGCTGGAGGCTCCCAGCTCCCGTGTGGGATGGGATCAAAGGCATCGTGGCCCAGAACCTGAGCTGTGGGCTGTGATTGTAGAAGCCAAACTGCGAAACCACAGCTCTGGATCATCCCAAGCCTCGTCCTTGAACTACTGGGGAAGAACAAGGGTAGGGAAAGACATTGCCTGGTGTTAAAGACACGGATAGAACAAGGGGGATTGGCTTCCCACTGCCAGAGGGCAGGGTTAGGTGGGATATTGGGAAGGAATTGTTCCCTGGGAGGGTGGAGAGGCCCTGGCACAGGGTGTCCAGAGAAGCTGTGGCTGCCCCTGGGTGCCTGGAAGTGTCCAAGGCCAGGTTGGACAGGGCTGGAAGCAAACTGGGATACTGGAAGGTGTCCCTGCCCATGGCAGGGGTGGAACAAGATGATCTTTAAGGTCCCTTCCAACCCAAACCATTTGGTGATTCAGCGATTCCCTTCCAGGAGCAGGCCTTACCCTCAGCCTGTCAGGAGAGCTGGCATCCAGACCAGCTCAGCCTGACTTCAGCCAGCAGGTGTGAAATGAGAGAACCTCCCCCCACGTCTGCGCTACTGTGGGATGGGAAATAACAAGCAAATCCCCCCAGCTACATCCTTGCTTTGCAGATTGCTCTGAGGTGTCATATTCTGAGATGCTCTTGTCACCAGCTCCAAGCTGAGAATTGGAACTGGGGACAGGATTTTTAATGGAAAATGGTGCTTTCCAAGCCTGCTGTGGGCAGGGGGGACCCAGGAAAGCAATTTGCAGCCCATTCCCACCCTGCTGCTGGCACAGCAGTCTGAGATAAGAAGTTGTGATGAGGCTGTGCTGCCTCCTTTGAGGTTTATCCGGATACCAGAAACTTCTGCTCACTTCTCATGTGCTCCAGAGAGCAGAGCTGCAGACCTGGCAGAGCTCAGCGCGCCAGGAGTGCTTCCAGCCCAGATGTTGCCCACATGTGCAGCATGAGATATGATGGAGAGGGCCTTGGGGAACCCAGGAGCTCTTTGTGATGCTCCAGACAGATACAGGAGATGTGGCCAAGGGACAGGGAGCACTTGCTCACTGAGCTGATGAGAAATGTGAAAGGTTTGCCATGAGGAAAACCTCCTCTCAGAAACCTCTGATAACTCTCATTTCTGCTGGTCTCAAAGGCTTGGAATTCCAAAAGGAGGAGAAAGGGCTGTGTGATAGCTGGGTGTCCTGTCCATGTCCTGGACGAGGTGCAAACTCAGCTGCCTTTCATCTGCCTGCCCTTCTTGGGCCAGTTTGAGCACAGGAGAGCTCATCAGGCTTCCCTTGCTGTTCCTGGTATGAGCACTGGGATGCTCCCCTTCCAGGAGAGCCCAGCAGAGAAGAGCTGTGCTTAGACAATCAAGGTTGGAAGTTTTTCTCTAAAAAGAGGAGCGGTGGCCAGGTAGGAATGTGGAGAGGGAGGACAGGCTGGGACTGCCAGGGGACATGGCAGACACCCTGCTGAAGGGACTGTCCCTGCAGGTCCTGGCAACCTCTGGAGTGCCTTCTGCAGGCTCTCCCAGACAGCCCAGTCATTGCAGGAGGCACTGGAAGCTGGATCCACACCGTCCCCTCACCCTGCCTTGGGGACTGGACAAAGCACAACCTCCCCATTTACAGGGAACAGGTGCCTGGGTACGAGCAGGAGGGATCAGTACTGCCTTGGGGTGGGCAGATGGAGTCAACCATGCAGAGGAGGAACCAGAATGGGAATGAGATGCAAAATCTGTCCAGGCTGATGTGCGGAGCTCTTGTCTCTCGTTTTTCACTCTCAAGGGAATCCCGTGGGATCTGACTGCCCGTCACCACCACAGCTGAGAGTGAATGCTGAGTATGAATTCCGTGCTGTCAGTTTGTGCCAGTGAGGGCTCCACAGGGCTCTTTGTAGCAGTGGAGACCAGCAGATGGAGCTGATTGTCGTCCTTCTCCCCTCCTGGGCTTCCCATGCCTCTCCCTTGGAGGGTGTCCCCAGCCTGGCACTGCCAGGGTCTCTGCAGTCCGCAGGAGCAGTGAGTGGCAGCTGGGGAGATGCACCCTGACAGCAGAAGGGGTTCCCAGCCGGGGGGCTGCAGCTGGGTAGGGATGTGCTGTGGGCTGCACCAAGGGAGGCTGGATCCCTCTCTTCCCTGCAGTGCCAGCAGCCCTGGTGGCTCTGCAGGCTCGGAAAGGCGACCGTGTGTGAAATGTTCCCGGCCCTGGGCCTGCCCTACGGCCACTGCAGCCTTCTCACCATTCAGGCCCCTCCCTCCTGCAGCTGGGGACGGCAGGATGGAGGGGGGAAGGCAGCAAGGAAAGCACAGGCTCCAATGGGAAGGTGCCTCCAGAGGAGCGCTGGGTGCAGTGGCTGAGCCCCCACAGCCCCCAGCACCACACTGGCTGTACAAGCCCAGGAAGAGGCTGAGCTCCAGCTTCAGCAGGAATGAGGTCCCCTGACAGATGGCCCAAGGAATTGCCCAGCAAGGCACTGGGCAGTGGGGGCATGTCCGTGCTCCTCCAGAGCTGTGTCCTGCACGTGCAGCCCATGCTCCTCCTGCTCAGTTCATCCCAGCAGTGCTGCAGCCTTCCTGTGCTCCTGAAGACGATTTTCCTGGTTAATAACAAAGTCAGGATGTTCCTTTGGATCACTTGGTAGGCTCTTTATTTTGATGGTGTGTGGACCCACCTTTGCACATTTCTCCACGAAGTCCCTTCATGAAGCATGAAAAAATAGAAGTTTTAAATGGCCTGATGTGCTAAAAGCTGGTTGGATGCCCCCTAAGGTGCAGGTAGCAGAAAGCAAGGCATCACTGAAGAAATTCCTCCCTGTGAGGGTGGGGAGGCCCTGGCACAGGGTGCCCAGAGAAGCTGTGGCTACCCCTGGATCCCTGGCAGTGCCCAAGGCCAGGCTGGACGGGGTTTGGAGTGACCTGGGACAGTGGAAGGTGTCCCTGCCAAGGCAGGGGGTGGGACTGGATGGGCTTTCAGGGAAGATCTCTTCCAGCCCAAACCATTCTGGGATCTTTTTCTCCCACCACATCTCTGGTCCATCCCACTGCTCCCGTGGGGCACCAGTCTCATGGAGCTGCAGGAGGTACCCATGGGTGGGACGCTCTCAGCCCCTGGTTCTCTGTGGGGGACCAGTTCCTCAGGGCAGGTCAAGACAGACCCCTGAGGACCAGCACATTCAGCAGGTGACCCACCTGTGCTGGAGAGTCTCCTGGAGGCACCCAGCCTCTTCCAGAAACACAGATGTGGTTCCTCCGAGCTCCTGGAGATCACCTGCCTCGCACCAGCTGATGGAGAGGGTTCTTGCCAACCCCATGGGCTCAGCAGCTGGTCTTTCATTCCCTCACCTTCCACTACTTTGATTTTTGAAATATGAGGGGTTTTTTTACATGAATACTCCTTTCTCTTTATTCCTGCCATGTCTGAGGGCCACAGTTTAGTGGTGGGCTTGGCAGTGCTGGTCCACGTGAGGAAATCCTGTCTTGCTCCGCTCAGATCTGATATGCCCAGAGGTCTGACACCTCTTTAGACACACAGGACCTGAAGAACCAACAGGGTTTAGGGCTGATTGGAGAAGCCAGCAGGGCATTTGCTCTGTCCGGGGCTCAGAAGCTGAGCACAGCCGCTCACCTCTCTGAGCTCTGGCTGCACACCCGATGTTGGATCGCGGGGCTCTCGGCAGCTCCCTGAAACTGGGGGTGTCACTTCATTCTCACATCAAAAGCACGTTTGGCACTGTGCCCGTTTGGGACAAATTTCGGAGGAATATCTGAATTTGAACATCCTCTGTTAGGAGGCAGGTCACAGCCATCCCTCCCCCACCAGGTTCGGGAAGACAAGAAAATTTTCCTGCGAGGAAAGTGAAGGAAAGGGAAAAAAATTTATTTAACAAACACACAGGAAAAGAATAATAATGCTAAATAATAAAACCTCTTGCTGTGCAGAGAAACCTGGGAAGATTATTTAAAGTCCTTCCGTAGGTGTGGTTTCTCTCCTCCTCCTCAGAGCTGGGTCGGCATGGGCCCCCTCTGGGCCTAAGGTGGAAAGATTTCCCAGTGAGTTCTGGTGTTCTGATGTTGAAACAGTCCAGAAGAGAAGAAGGGAAAAACCAAAGTCCCAGAAAGAATCTTAACTCTCAGTCTCTCTCTGGAGAAACAGCTGAAAAGCCAAGAGAAGCAGAACAGGGTGCTTCCGTCGCTCCTCAGCAGCAGCAGCAGCCAATCTCTGTGTCCTTGAAGCACAAACTGCTTTGAAAAGTTGGCTCAGATTTTTCTCTCTCTCTCTCTTGCACCCAGTTAAAGGCACAGAAAAGCCCAGGATCATATCTGGGCACAGAGCGGTGTTAGGGGATACAACAGCATAAAGTCACCCCAAGACAGACACCAAGGCCAAGGAGTGAAATTTCCTCAGGGGATTGATTAGAGGAGCTTGTTCTCCCCTCCCCTGGCAGAAGATGCTCCTCCAAGAGCAGCTGCAGGCACAGGCACCCTGTGCAGGGTCAACGCAGCCAAATCCACAGCAGTGCTTGGCTGGCCCGTGCCGAGCATTCCTCGTTATTCCCAAAGGACCGAGGGGTGGATTGGCAGCAGGCAGCAGCGTGCAGCAGGTCTGCATTTTGCCTTATCACACCGAGTCCTCTCTCCCGAGAAAGCTGACCTGAGTCTGTGCGTGTGGACTGGAGCACGTGCGGGGTGCTGAGTGCCCGGTGAACAGCGAGTGGCTCTGGAAAGGAAAAGGGGAGAGGTTTGCCAAGTGCAAGGATGTGTTTGCCTTCCTGTGGAGCCCCAGCAGGCCCCAAACGTGCCAGAAGCAGGTGGGAGTGGGTGGGGGCGTGGGGAAGCTCGTTTCTCTCTGGCAGGGCTGTGTGCACCCGCCCCAGCTCCGTGCCCAGGTGCAGGGGAAGGTGACGAGGGACGTGCCGTGTCACAGCTGCGTGTCCCCTCCTTGCAGACATCAACATGGCCGGGGAGCCCAAACCCAACAGACCCAAAGGGCTGAAGAGAGCAGCCTCTGCGTTGTACAGGTAGGTGTTCCCCACAACGAGTGAGGTCTCTGAGCTGGTGTTTGACCTCCAGCACCCCCCACCCACTGCCCTGAGCTCCCTGCCCCCAGCAGCCTGGACACTGCACATCCAGAGCTTCTCCCAAGGGCTCCTTTCCTTGGCAGTGCCCCTTGGGCAAGGTTGGCCAGTGCCTGTGGTGCTGTGGGAGATTTCCTGGGCATGGTCCCACCTGTGCAGGTACTGGACCTGGAGAGGGTTGGAGAAGGGTGGGCAGTACCCTGTGCTTTACCCACACCAGAGGAGGGGGAGCAAGAGGAACACCCCCTTTCAGCCAGGCAGCTGGAGTGGGCACAGAGGGGCTGGGTGTGGGGGAAAAACAGGGAAACAGGGATAATTTAGGGAAAGAGAAGACTGATTGTCAAAGGGAGAGAAGAAGGGAAGAAAGTGGGAAGGCCTTGGGGTGACAAATGGAGGTGAACCAAGGATGTGGCCGGGGGAAGTCCCAAGGGAGCCTGTTTGGAGGAACAGCGATCAAGGGAACAGGAGGGACAGGTGGGACATGGAGAGGTGTGTGGCACATGTTCAAGATGTCAGTGAGCCCTCAGCTTGGGAGAATTTATCACGATTTCCACAAGAGGTGAAGATTTTCATTTAAGCCCCAGAGTCCGGAGTCAAGGGAATGTGGGAGAAACTCATTAAGTTCTTGCTTCTGGTTGCAGAAAGGAAAACTTGAAAAGGTATTTCAGGAGTGCCCTGCAGGTTCAGGAACCCAAAACCAAATAACAAGGTCCCCAAATGTGTTTTATTTATAAGTTGTCACAATTTTGATGCCAGTCTCGTGGTGAAGAGACTTGAGGCGCTGAGTCAGGAGATGGAAGGTGTGAGGTTGGGAGGAAAAGACTAAAATCAGTATTGGGGTTATAGGTGGGTGTAGCAAAAGGGGAAATCATGAGAGAAATGGAGATTTTTCCACAAAAAGAAGAAAAAAAAGTGCGAGGGGTGAAGAGAACCCTGTGATTCAGACTCAGCCGTGTGGTCCTGCATCGGTGTGCTGTGGAATGGCAAATCCTGGTTAGAAAATGCAGTTCTGGCACAGCCAGACCCCCCAGAGCCCCAGCAGCCTCTCGCCACCCACAGGGCATCTCTGGGTTCCTTCCAGGAGCCTCTCAGCCGAGCTCCCCCTGTGCAGCTTTCAGGCACGTTTCTCCTGCCACCCTGGGACACTTTGGCCCTCCGAGGACGTGGCCCTCTGCATTCCCAGGGGATGGCACTCGAGGGGAAGGAGAGGGGAGCAGAGATGACACAACTGCTGTTCAGCTGCACGTGGACTGCACACGTGGGGCCAGGGCCATAACACACATCAGCTCCTTCCATACATCTTGCACTAACGAGCTTTTCATTTGCTGCTCACCCGTGCCTGGAGCACTAATCCCTTCCTCTGGAATGACCAATGTTTCAGACTTACAGACTGCTGAGAGAGATGTTTGCTCCCTCCCACAAATATGGATATGCTAAAATGTGGGCCAGAGAACTGCGCTGCTCTGAGCTCCAGCAATATTTCATCCCAGACTGGCTGTCAGATTAAAACTTTGCCATCTGGGCTGGCAGAACTTACGATGTCTGCTGGAAAACAGAGAATCCAGGTTTGCAGCGAGCTGTGCTTACAGCTTCCTGAACCACCATCAATTTTTCTAAATGTTAGACTTCAAAAATCACAGCACTGTAATTTATAGGAGTGCTGTGTGTAACACAGCACTCCTATAAATTACACACAGTTAAGTTACACACAGCACAGGATTTTTCCAAAGGCTGGGTTTTGCTTTGCCTCGCTCCAAGTCTGCCTGGGAGGGTCGAGGGGAAGGTGAGAAAAGGGAAGGTCCACTTTGAACTTTCGCAGAGGAAGCACCAGTCGTGACATTTTTAGCTGTCCACCGGCCCAGGGGGGTGTCCAGGTGTTCAGCAGAAATCCCTGGGGATTTCCCATCCGCCTCCACCCAGGCTCGTGCCACCGTCAGTTTTCTCAGGTTTTTCCACACGAGGCACCTTCAGTTCTTACAAAGCCTCGCTGCTATCCTCCCTCCCTCTGGCACTTCCCAGACCATCCCTTTGCACAGGGAAGGTCCCTGGATGCTGCTGCCTGGCACCCCTGCCACCACCACAAGCATGGCTGTCCTGCCGGTGGGACTGGCTGGGAGATGAGGTGCTCAGGGTGTCCCCAGGCAGTCACTCACTGCCTCTCCAAAGCTGCCTTCTGGCAACACTTTGTTTTTCCCTCCTGCACAGCAAATGTCTGGGCAGGATTTCCTGGGGCATTTGGGGCCACGTTCTGGTCAGTGCCAGCGATCCCACGTTGCTGTCAGCTGGCTGGGAAGGGAAGGTGGCTCTGCCAGGGCCCTGTGGGCTTTTGGAGGGACAAATCTCTGCCCTGCCCTGCAGTGCTGGGGCTAAAGCTGCTCCGTGGCCAAAGGGACAGAGAGGACAACCTGAGCAAGAGCTGCTGGGTGTCTGCAGCTCAGTGGCCCCAGGAGAGCTCTGTGAAAGGGTGGCAGGGATAGAGCACTGCTGACTGACTGTCACAGCCAGTGAACACTGGCATCCATCCCCTGCTGCACCCAAAGCTGGTGTCAGCCCATCCCTTAACACCCCTCCCAGGCCCTGGTGCTGGAGCAGTGACATCCCAGTTCTAAATCCACATGGACAGGGCTGAGAGCAGCCCCGGGGCAGAGGGGGAGGTGAGCAGTGATGTCCCAGCCTACAGCAGCCCCAGCACTTTGGGAATGCCGGGCTTCATCCCACATTCCTCTATTTCCCACTGCCATGGCTGTTTGCAGGAGGAAGGAGCCTCGCAGAGCTCCACCAGATCACTGTTTGGTCAATGCCACATTTTCCAAGCAGCTTTCCAGCAGGTACCCCTTTGCCTGCTGCAGTAATGCCAGGACAGCAGGGTGGGAGCTGAGCTCAGCGTGGCACTCGTGATTAGCACTATCAGGCAGTAATTAAAGCACAGGTGCTCAAATGCACCTTTGCTGTTCAGGTACGGGCTCAGAAGTGGCCCCACAAATGTGAAGGAGAGGCAGCACGTGCAAACAATCCCCTCTCAGTTACCAACAGCTGCATTTGGAACCTGAGGCAGCGTAAATGTTGTTTGATTGCTAAAGGCAGACAAAGCAGAGGCAATGAATGCAGCAGGAGGTGTTCCTAGAGGCCTTCCTGCTTTCCAGCCTTTCCCTCTGCTTGTCCCTGCTTTACTTTGACAGGGTGCAGTGTCACCAGCCGACTGAAAAGTGGCACAAATGATTTCTGCACACAAAGACAGACTTGTCAGGATGCTGAGAAACAATGCCTCAGTTTCAGGATGGTTTATCCTATGTGCAGGGAAATTTTCAGGATAAATCACCCAAGCTAGGGCACTCCCTTTTACCAGCTTTTTTCCTGGATTCATCTGGGAAGACATTCCCTGTGCTTGAAGCCTGATTCCAGGGATGCTGCTAAAACCATCCAGCCACTGCCTCCCTGGCATCACCTGCTAAGCCACGAGTGCCTGGTGTGTCACACAGGGTCCCACAGCCACAGACTGCCCCAAAGCCCTCATTCCAGCCCCTGCCTTCCCTGAGGGCTGCCCCACGGTCAGCAGGAGCAGCGCTGCAGAGCCTGGGGTTCGTGTTTTGGGAAGTCAGGACCAGCTCCCTGGGGCAATTACGCCCCTAAGTCCTTTTGAAAGGATGGAAGTGTCTCCAATCCCACAAGGATTCAGGGCCAGGGCAGGAGAACCCCCCCACCCTCGGGCTTTGCACCCACAGATGCTCTGGGGCCCTGCCCTGCAGTCCAGGCATGGTGTGACCCCCCCACTGCCTCTGGGAGTGCCCTGCAGAACTGCCAGGGGTGATTCCCACCAGGAGAACACAGGGCTGCCCAGCTTTGCTCCCACATTCCCCATGGAAATAGGGAATAACACGGTGAGATAACATTGCCAGGGTTCATTGGCCACTTCACCCAGCAGATTGTCTGCTCTGGGAAGAGGCTTAGGGCTTCACCTGAGCTTTTGGGTGTCTCTATCCTTCTCCAGCTCTTCTCCAACCGTCTCCAGGTTGGATCTACAGATATCTGAGGCTGAGTTTCCTCCTGTTGGTGCTGGAGCCAAGCCCTGGAGCAGGGCAGAGGTGCCCAAACGCCTCAGGGCAAGGGCAGTGCTGTGTGCTGGGGCTGAGGCTGCAGCTCCTCTCCATCCCCATGTCCCCACAGCTCTGCCAGGGAGCAAAGGCTTGGGAGGAAAATCTGGCTCAGACCAGGAGTGTGAAATGGGGTCAGGAAACAGGAATTTGGGCATCTCAGAGTTTTGCCAAACACCCCCAAGCTTGGTGTTGCTTGTGAACAAATGCTCCAAAGCTGCCTCATGGTCTCCAAGCCACAGGGAGCTTCCAGCAAGAGCAACACCCCGTGGAGGGTGGGGATAAAGGCACTGCTTCACCCCACTTGGAGCCGCAGGGAGATGCTGCTGTCTCCTCTTGCCTGGGACTGGGGAGAACATTGGCTCCAGGACAGTGCTGGGGAGAGCCAGAAGCACTTCACCAGAGCCTGTCAGGATTGAAAATATTACAAAATCTGAGTGATTTCATTTGAGTTGCATCTAAGGAGAGGGGAAAAATTGAAGAGGGAGAGTCTGACAGCATAGAAGCATCCTACTTCAATTTTCCTTTCAAATGGCTTCCTGTTTTGATGGTATTTTGCATTTATTGGATTCAAACAGACCTGGAGTCAAACATCCTCAGTGATCAAAATAAATTGGCAGGCTGAGGAGAGCTGTTTTCTTGGAGAGTTTTTGTATCTCCAGGTTTCACCCCAAGTGAAATCAAGTTACCCATGAGGAAAAGCTCCATGAGAGTGCCTCGTTCCCTGCTGTCCATCCCCTCAGCCCCACACACAGCTGGGCTCATTCCAGCAGCAGCAGCTGCCCTGCGAGGAAGTGCCTTTCCATCCAGGAGAGGGAATAAGTGAACACAGATCATGCAGTGGTTGGGACAGAGGCTGTGGGATATTCCTGTCTCCTTTGAGCCCAGCAGGAATGTTGGCTACAGCTCAGGTCAGAAGGGGAGGGCACCTGAAAAGAATCTGGAGTTCATCTGTCAAAAATGGCTATTTTCCACCACGCAGTGGCATCTGGAAGGGCTGTGGTGATAACAGCTCCACAGCCACATCTCCCCACCAGTGCTCCTTGCTCAGAAGTGAGACCCTGCGCTCCCCATCCCCTGCTCAGCCAGCTGGGAATGCCACAGGCAGCAGCTGCTCAGGGCTAAGGCCCAGCTGTATGGAATATCTCCTCACTGAAGTTCCCATGGCAGGGCATGACTGGGGCAGGAGCTGCAGGAGCCAGCTCCTTGTCCTTCACCCTGGCACCAGCTCCTTGGCCCCAAAGCAGCTCTGGTGTCTCCAGCCACCCACGGGTGCTCAGGTCGCCCCAAGCACAGGCTGGGTCTCCACATGCTGCAGCAGGTATTTGGGGAACCCAAGGACTGTGGAAAAGTCACATTTAGGAAGCCAGCCAGTTACTGAAACTAAACACTGGCTGGGACCTCAATGCCAGCATAGGCAGGACAGACCTTCTGGGTCCAGCCTGGAATTCCTGGTCCAAACCACACTGCCCACCAGCCCTCCCAGTCAGCCTCACATTGTTCTTGTCACTTTTGTCAAGGATGCAGGACACCAAGTTCTCAGCTACACACTTGGGTGGTCATCCTTCCCTGCCCCCAGTTCCTCCTGGCTGAGCCCTTCCCTCTCCCCCATCAATCTCTTCCCATTCTTTCCAGCCACTTCAAACAGTTCAGGAGGCAGGACAGGCTTTGCTTTCTGGGGCTGCACGAATTCTGGTTGTTCAGAGCAGGGAGGAGAGACCACCAGCATCACTTCTGGCTTGGCCAGTGTGAGCTGAGCCTCAGCACACCAGGGAAGGGTGCTGTGTTCAGGGGGGACAACTGGTACCAGTGTGTGGGGTCACCCCCCTGGTTTGTGCTGCCCTGTGACAAACCAGCTGCAGCAAGGGGGGAACGTGTGCTTCTGGGTCCCCAGGGAGTGGGGAGTGCTCCGACTTTGGGTTAAAATGCAGCTCAAGCTTAGGAGAACAGGCCGTGGGCATTGTCTGGCTGGGGGGAGAGAGGTTTAAATTAATAAATATCCCCGTAAATATCCCCTTTGTCCCGACTTTGTCCGGGCAACAACTGACAGAACAAGAGGACACAGTCTTAAGTTGCGCCAAGGGAAATATAGGTTGGATATTAGGAGAAAGTTTTTTACAGAAAGGGTGATAAAGTATTGGAATGGTCTCCCTGGGGAGGTGGTGGAATCACCATCCCTGGACGTGTTTAAAAAGAGATTGGATGTGGCACTCAGTGCCATGGTTTAGTTTAGTTGAGGTGTTGGGACAGAGGTTGGACTCGATGATCTTGAAGGTCTCGTCCAACCTGGTGATTCTGTGATTCTGTGACTTTTCTCCACACACATCTTCTTGCTCCTCCTTGAGATAACCAGGTCAACACCCCTCTGCCAACACCAACCTCTCCAGTGCCTTCAGCCCCCCAGATCTTCCTCCTGGGCTCAGCCCACCTCCCTGCAGCCAGGACTGTCCATGTCCTGCTGGATGAGAGTCCCTTATGAAGGGGGATCCATTTATTTACCCTTGGTGGCCCTGGGGGCGCCCAGCAGGCAGTGAGGGAGCAGTAATAATGAGTTACCAGCACTAACTAACCCGCGATGCCCCGACTGTCTCTGCAGTGGCTACGACTTCGATTATGACTATTACAGAGACGACTTCTACGACAGGTGAGGCGCCGGCCAGAGGGGCTGTGTGGGGCAGGGGAGGGAGGGATTGGTGTGCGGGGGATCCAGCCCGGCCTGTGGGGCGGGGTCCGATGGCGCCCGGCCCCGGGCACGCCGCGGGGGCTCGGCCTGGGGCGGCCCGCGGCAGGGCTGCCATGTCCTTCCTCTCCCTTCCC
>VZRQ01007705.1:141405-157032 GCA_013397975.1 Machaerirhynchus nigripectus | reverse complement strand
ACCCCTACCCCTACCCCTACCCCTGCCCCTATCCTATCCTTCCCTGCCTGGCTCCCACAGCCCTGGTGGGGGGTGTGGAACCTTCTCTGCCCCCTCCACAGTCTCCCAGGCTGCTTCCTCAAGATCGGCAGAGGTCCCCCCTGCAGGAAGCCTTTCCATCACTGTTCCTTCCCCACGCCCTGGTGTGGGGCTGTCTGACCCGGGGGTTCAGGCTGTGGTCCCCGCTCCCAGCCCTGCCCCGCTGTTGCCCCGCAGAGGCCCGGAAGAAGGCGGAGAGCAGCAAGAGCGAGGTGTCCCAGGAGGACACGGCGTCCGAGGCCGAGGCCAACGCGGAGGAGCCGCTCAACGGGGACGAGGGCGAGGAGGAGGGACTCGCCCGGGAGGAGGGTGAGGATGAACTGGTAAGAGAGCTTGGGTGATACATCCCTGCAGCAAAGGAGCTGGGTAGTGGGCCACAGTTTTACTGGAGCTTGCTAAAGCCCCAGGAAAAGTAGTTTTTCGTTCCTCTGAAGAAATTGCTGCGTTTAAATCTGATTGTTGTTCACAGCTCACTCTTCCAAACCTCTCTGCTGCCTGCAAAAGCACTGCCCACGCAAACGTGTGGAGGTGTTGAAGGAACATGGTTGGCTCTTGAAATTCAGACATCTATCCTTGATTTCACTGCTAGGAGTGGTTTAAACCACGCTGCTCTGCTCCCAAGTGATCCTTAGATGGATTTAATCCCATGGCGAAGACAGGCGGTGTTAGATGAGCTGCATTTGCAGTGCCCTTGCACATGACCAGACATCCACAGAGTCACAGGAGGATTTGGGTTGGAAGGAACCTTAGAGAACTTCTCATTCCACTCCCTGTCATGGGCAGGGACACCTTCCGCTATCCCAGGCTGCTCCAAGCCCCATCCAACCCGGCCTTGGACACTGCCAGAGATCAGGGGCAGCCACAGCTTCTCTGGGCACCCTGTGCCAGGGCCTCCCCACCTTCACAGGGAACAATTCCTTCCCAGTATCCCATCCAACCCTGCTCGCTGTTGATGTGAAGCCTTGTCCTGTCCCTCCAGGCCCTTGTCCAAAGTCCCTCTCCAGAGGCACTTGTCCCGTGGCACAAACCAAGGTCTGACTGAGCCAGGGCACCCGCAGTGAGGGCAGTGCCAGCACAGCTGGTGCCAGGCACACATCAGCCCCACTGCTCCTAGTCCTGCCCCAGACAGGGGTGTCCTGGTGAAGCCAGTGACAAATGTGTGCGTTGGGGTGGGAGCCCAGTGTTTGGGTGCAGCACAGCGTGTACCAGGCCCTGTGTAACCACTGCCAGCCCTGCCATTTATCCCAAACCTTTACTGAGAACAGGATCAGCTCCAGATCCAGGCTGAGGGCAACAGGGCTCCAGGGTAGAAGGACATGACCTGCCCTGAGTGGCCCCTGGAACAGCTCCAACCCCTCCCCACCCCAGTACAGGTGGCAGCAGAATTGAGGATCAATCTCAGCATCTCTCTCCTCTTCCTCACCCTCCATCCCTGGGCTGGCCGTGCTGCACACCCACAGCATTTCCCATGGCCTGAAAGCTGCTCCAGCCCCAAACACTCCCAGCTGGTTTGTGCTCTCCTGCTCTGTCCTTGAGCCTCGATGGGTGAGGGCTCTGAACAGGGTCCTTGAGCTGCTCTGGGTCTGGGGCCTCGTGGCTGGAGTCCATCAGTCCTGCCATACCTGGGGGAGCTGCTGGAGGGGAGACGTCACACCAGGCACTGGGAAGAAGAAAGGCACGAGCTCCGTGTCAGGAAAACGGAGGCCAGGTTTGAATTACATCAAGGGAAACAGATGGTAGAAATTATGGGGAAACTTGCTGATGTTAATGATGATAAAGCAGCACACAGCCTGTCAACAAAAAATGTGCACTTCTCTGCTATTGCTGGGGTAAGAAAACAGTGGAGAGACATCTGCTGGCAATGGTTTGGGAAGAGCTGGTCCTCATTAAGAGGAGAAGAACAAGATGACTACTTCAGCTCACTTACATCTCTATTTTCTGTAACTCCCTGGTCCTCATGTGGCATCAAGACCAGAAATATTTCACTGCCAGCTTCAGACAGGCTCCCAAGGGCTCTGGGTGGTCAGGTCAGTGTGTGCAGGGCGTGTGCAGGGAGCTCCTCGAGCCCTGAGAGGCAGCTCGCCAGAGCCAGCCTTTTCCTGCTCCTGACCTCACAGCACTGAAGTGTCCCCAGTTCCTGGGGGTGACTCCTTTGTCCCACATCCCTCTGGCTCACACACACCAGTGTGGCTGTCACCACCTGCTGTCCATGGACACGGCACCCAGATGGGGTCCCTAAAATCCCTGTGCCTCTGAGGGGCAGGGGAGTGGCGGGAGAAGAGTCAGAAGTCACTCAGACAGAGCTGAGGGAGTTTATTGAGTTCTGAGCCATAAATACAGGTATGGAAAATATTTTGTAAGTGCAGTTGGGTTGGTGGTCAGCACTATTTACTGCATGTAGTGTGGGATACAAAGATTATTGTGTACGTGCCTTAAATGTCACATGTGCAAAAAACGTCACCTGGCAGCCCAGCAGTGCCTGGTGTCAGGTGAGGGGTGTCTTGAGGGCTGGCCCTGCTCAAAGGGAGATCCCTGCACACAGACAGCTGCTTTGGAGGGAGAGCTAAAGCTATCCTGATGTGTTCAGGTATTTACAGCACACAGTGGTTGATTTGCAGTCAGATTTTCTTCTGTTTTCCTGCAGGTTTGGTCATTTATCTGCCCAGTCTGCATCCAAAGGGTTTTTGGGGTTGGTGCTGGGAGCTCACTGAAAGTCTCACACAATAGGAGTCCAGATGTTGTGGCCTCCCTGGCCTTCAGAGCAGATCCCTGAACAACCCAAAATCTGCTCTCCTAAGTTGAGGGATTTGATCCTGCTCTTGGCGTCGGTCCCTTCTCTCGGGATACTCAGGTTCACAGTCCCATGGGCTCTGCAGCCAAGGCTTCTCTCCACCTTCACATCCCTGACCAAGTGTTCCTTGGCCATCAGGAACCAGAGCAATGTCTCCCCTGGTCAGCTGGGCCAGGAACTTGCTCTTGATGCTCTCCAAAGTCTCCTGTTTCTTGCTCCAGCCCTGCTCCTTCCCCCCAGATGCCAGGGTGGTGGGGGTGCCCCCAGGGGCCTCCTGCAGCCCTCCCAAGGGGCCCCTGTACCCGTGGTGTGAGGAGATGCCCGCCACGGTGTCGGCCCCCTTGGGCTGTCCCTGATCTTCCCCACAGGCTCTCAGCTGCCTCAGGGCCTGTTCAAGGCACGTCCCACTGCAGCTGGGCTCTTCCTTGCCCGCAGCAAGGCCAGCTCCCCTGGCTTTCAGGCACAGCCTGTTCCCTTGCCTTTCCTTTGGACTCCCTCAGCACCCCTGCTGAGCACCCCATTCTCCCAGCGGCGCTGCACGGCGCAACAGCTCCAGGAGGAAATTCCAGAGAGAACCACAAAGGCTGGAAAAGACTTCAGGGGTATCAAGTCCATCCAACAACATGATGCTTTCCAAACCCCCTGCATGGGGGGCAGTTCAGCACCATTATTGTGGTCTTTGGAGTGATGAATGAGTGTTACCGTTCTGGACAATGAGTCCTGCTGCAAACTGGGACCAGTTCCTGTGCTCAGCAGCAGGATCAGGACTCTAAATTGCCTTCATGGACTGATGCACGTTGGCATCACGGGGCAGTTCCAGGGAACAGGGTGAGAGGAAACGGCCTCAAACTGTGCCAGGGGAGGTTTAGACTGGAGATCAGGGAAATTTCTTCACTGAAAGGGTGGTCAGGCATTGGAACAGCTGCCCAGGAGAGTGAACATGGAGGTGCTGGGTTAATTGTTGGACTTGATGATCTTGGAAATCTGTTCCAGTCTAAATGATTCTGTGATTCCATTATTTCCAAGCCCAGGAGGGAATTACACACCCCAGCTCTGTTTGGCAGAGCCATTTCAGAGGAAGGAGCCAGAGGAATTCTGTGGTTTTGCCTGGGCTTCTGATATGCCAGCAAGCACAGCCCTGGCCCCTGGTGTCCATACCAGGTGTGTTTTGTAGCTCCTCCATCACACTGAGCACCCTAGCACTGCCCTCCCACTCTGGGCGACCAGCTGGTGACCACGTGCGAGGTGTCACAGCATCCCAGGCAGGGCAGGAGGGACACGGGGGGATTTACTGTTTGTGGTTCCCTTTTCCCTGCAGGAGAACAGCCATTACACAGATGTGGAGGATGCCAGACTACAGTAACCAGGTACAGCTGCCCTGCTGCTGATTCTGAGCCAGAGCTCTCATTCTGTGCACGCTGGGCTGGGGGTTGCTGCTTCAGGAGAGGCTCTGTTCCACTGATCCTCTGTGTCTGCCCAGCGTGGAGCTTGGCTGCTCAGCTGGGTCACTGGCCAGTCCCTCACCCTGTTTCCTAAAGGACAGATCTCCGGGGTTCAAGGACAGTGCTGTAGCTCCCCTTTTCTCCTTGCAGCCCACCCAGAGCAGCTGTGAGCAACAGTGTGAGGAAAGCACGAGGCTAAACCCTGTCCTGGCACGTTGAGCAAGACAAGCTGAATGGAAGTGCTGCTGTCATCTCTACCTGGCATTCAAAGGAGAAACATGGCCCAACATCCTCCATCCATCTGTAAAGCAAAGGCAAAGAAAACCCATCCTCCCAGCGAATCCCCACCACCCCTGCAATGGATTTGGAGCTCTGCAGCCAGCAGAGGCAGGAGCCAGACCTGCACAACCCAGAGCCACCACAGAGACCAGGAGAGCACCTGTGTCCCCAAGGGAGCCCAGAGGTGTTCTAGAGCTGCTTGCAGGAGAGCAGAGAGAGCTCAGCCCAACCCAATAAAGACGTTTTTCCTGTGCGAGGTGAGAGCCAGAGCATTTCCTGACTGAGAGAAAAGTACTGTCCCAGTTTGGACAATCTGTGTTCCTGTGCTGAGGATCCTGTTGAGTCAGAGGTGTGGGGTGAGCTGTCCTCCAGCACAGCCACCTCCTGTCACATCTCTTGTGCCCCATGAGCTGCTGTGTGTCCAGGGTCACTTCCAGGTTGAAAGGAGTCAGTGCTGGAGCAGCTGCTGTGCTCTGGGAAGCTGCCTGAAGAGGGGAGGGGAGAGGAAGCTGCAGGAAAGCAAGTGATCCCAAGCAGGAGGAACCAAGCACATGTCACCCTCGGTGGTTTGCTGTCCCCATTCTCCACTGTGTAAGGGCTGAGCAAGCCTCTGCAGAGTGAGGGGTGCCAGCAGCAGTGGATGAGACCCTTTCCTTGGACCAGCTGCTCCCTGGAAGGGATGTGGAGCACCCAGTCCTGCAGCCTGGAGCCAGAGACATCAGCCCCTTCCCTGGCTGCCCACATCTCCTGCCCCAGTCAGGACACGTCAGGAGAGTGGTGCGACAGCTCCTGCTCCTGCCTGAGCTGCACCGCCAGGGTGACGGCGTGCCCGAGGCTGGGGACAGGGGGTACCCCGAGCACGATGCATGTGGGTGTGCCAGCACCCCCCCTCCCCAGATCCCAGCTGCTTGTGCCCCCTGCCCCGTGCTGTGAGCAGAGGGCTCGTCGTGGGACCCCCGCCCCCGAGAGGCCTCAGCCGTTCTCGTTTCTCCTTCCTGGGCTTGTCCCGTTTTCCCGGGGCAGGCGGGACTGGAACTCCCGCGGCACTTTATTCACTCCTGCTGTGTCCTGCCCGCCCCCTTCCCCTCCAGGGCACACACACGCATCCGTGCTTGGAACCCGGGGTGGTGCCCACACCCTCCCTTGGCCTTCCCACCCCACGCCTGGCCCCGGCCGGTCCCGAGTGCTCCGACCTCATCCCCGGCATCTCTCGAAGGGAGCACAGCTCCAAGGGTGACACTTCCCTCCCCCCGGCGCCATCCTGGAGCACGCGTGGCTCTCGGAGCACAAAGTTTTCTTTGCATTTCTTAGTTGGGGCTGCCTGAGGAGGGCGTGGAGGGAGACCCGTCCTTCCCCCGTGGTTCCTGTGCGAAGTCTGTGCCGTGCTGTCCCGAGCTGTTCTCCAGGCCTGGGGAGATGAGCTGCAGGTGTGGCTGTGATGAACTGACTGTGATGCTGATGTTTGGGAGAGAGGTGACCTTGTACATACAATCCTGTATAATAAAAGAAAGAAATCTAATCTGCTTCCCCTCTCTTCTGTCTGCTGTACACACGCACACTTGTTTGTTCTGGTTCAGACAAGTCTTTTTTCCCTTTCCAAGCCTCAGCTCTGCCCACAGGATTTGCTTTCTCTTGCACAAGGTATATCCCACTGGGCTGAGCGAAACATCTGCGTTCACAGGGGCTCCGGGATTTTCCCCTGGAGGCTTGGAAACGTTTTTGATGCAGGAGAGAAGGGGCCAAATCCAGGCCTTTAATCTCTGGACTTTGCACTGGTCCAGCTCGTATCAGACTGGAGAAACCTGGCTGCTTTGCCAGTTTGCACAGGCCAGCAGGGCTAAAAAACTGCTCCTTAAGCACAGTGTTGCTCAGGTTGGCACCAAAGCGGTGTCAGGAGGGACCAGTGACCACACGGGGAGAATCCCAGAATGGTTGGGGCAGGAAAGGACCTTAAAGATGCTCTCCTAGGGGCACCTTCCACCAGACCAGGTTTCTCCAGGGCCCGTCCAGCCTGGATGGGTTCTTTGTGGCTGAGCCACCATCCAGCACTGGAGGGCAAAGCTGCCTGAGTTCCTGGTGAGTCCGAGATGTTTGAACATCCTCCTGTCCATCCATCCTGCCATCAGTCAGCAGTTCCCTGCAAGGTGAGAAAAGCAGCGGTGTCACACTGATGGCTGGGTGTCTGTGGCTGGAAGGAGGAACAACAGGAGGAGGGGAAAAACCCCAAAACCAAACCAAGTCAAACTGGCTGTCAAGAAGATGGAAATGAGCCCAACCTTCAGTTTGCTGAAGGTACCCAGCTCTGAGGTGCTGCAGTGCCTCAGGGGCTGGGGCTGGGTCACTCCAGCACAGCTTTAGAGCACGGCCGAGGTCTCCCAGCAAACAACTGGTTTGATTTTGTTCATCACCTTGGGAGGAGAGCGAGGGAGAGCTCCCCTGTGTGGCAGCTCACTCCGCTCCTGGCCGCAGGGGGGGCCCCAAGGAAATGAGTTGTGGGGTTTGCTGCTCGCCGAGGGCTGTCCGTGACCGTGCAGAGAACCCACACGGAGAGGTGAGGGGGCAGCAGGGGGTGGGAAGGGGACACCTTTCCCTTCNGAGTCCGAGATGTTTGAACATCCTCCTGTCCATCCATCCTGCCATCAGTCAGCAGTTCCCTGCAAGGTGAGAAAAGCAGCGGTGTCACACTGATGGCTGGGTGTCTGTGGCTGGAAGGAGGAACAACAGGAGGAGGGGAAAAACCCCAAAACCAAACCAAGTCAAACTGGCTGTCAAGAAGATGGAAATGAGCCCAACCTTCAGTTTGCTGAAGGTACCCAGCTCTGAGGTGCTGCAGTGCCTCAGGGGCTGGGGCTGGGTCACTCCAGCACAGCTTTAGAGCATGGCCGAGGTCTCCCAGCAAACAACTGGGTTTTTTTCATGGATTTTGTTCATTATCTTGGGAGGAGAGTGAGGGAGAGCTCCCCTGCATGGCAGCTCACTCCGCTCCTGGCCGCAGGGGGGGCCCCAAGGAAATGAGTTGTGGGGTTTGCTGCTCGCCGAGGGCTGTTCCTGACCGTGCAGAGAACCCACACAGAGAGGTGAGGGGGCAGCAGGGGGTGGGAAGGGGACACCTTTCCCTTCGTGCACCCATCGGGCCATAAAGCAGCTGCAAAGCTCCCTGCTGGCTCCATCAGGACAGGAATGGGGCGCCAGGAGGGGTCAGCCCTGCTCTGAGCACGGCTTTCCCACAGACCCATTTAGGTTGGAAAAGCCCTCCAAGGCTGTCCAGTCCAACTTCCCCCAGCTCTGCCACAGCCATCACTGCCCCTTGTCCCCGAGTGCCACATCACCTCTTTTAAATCCCTGCAGGGATGGTGACCCCACCATTGCCCTGGGCAGCTGTTCCAGTGCCTGGCCACCCTTTCAATAAAAGAATTTTCCTGAATATCCACCCTCCCCTGGCACAGCCTGAGGCCATTTTCTCGTATCCTATCCCTTGATAACTGGGAAGAGAGACCAGCCCCCAGCCACATTCCATAAAGGAGGGAGATTCTCCTTAGCCATACTGTTGTTGCTGATGTATTTACCACAGCATTTTTTATTGTCTTCTATGGCAGTAGCCAGATTAAGTTCAAGGTGAGCTTTGACCCTTCTTATTTTCTCCCTGCACAGCCCCATGACACCCTTGCAGTTGTCCTAAATTGCCTCCCTGTTCTTCCAAAAGTCAAAAATTCTTTTTTCTCAGTTCCAGGCAGAGACCCTTTTTCTTCCCCATCTCGTCTTCTGGCTCATAGGCACAGCCAGCTCCTGGGCCTTTGGGGCTGGCCTGGCTAACAGAAAGATGTGTGGGGTCCTGCCCAAGGCCCTTTAAACACCCACAACACAAAAAGATGTGTCAGATCCCATGAGCCCTTGAATGAATGTAAAGGGTCCCACCCTTTATGCACCAGACCTCCTTTTCCATGGTCCAGCATCCCCAAGGATGTAAATCGTCCCTGCCCTGCTGGCATGTGGGAGGAGGAGGGTTGGGCCAGTCCATTCTCTCCAGAACAACCCCACAGGCAACTATTAATTCAACATCTGCATATTCTGAAGAAAAATTGCCAACATACCGACCAACAGCTCAGCTGTACATACACAGCTGCCACGGTGTGAGCTTGCAAAAAAAAGGCCTTTTTTAAACACTTTCCCCACCACCCATGAGGGAAGGTCCCATTCCCAAGTGTCCAGGACCTCACCTGGCTTCTCACTCGGGCTGCTCTGTTTGCTGCCATCCCACCAGTGGCAAAAGCAGCGTGGCCTTNGGGATGGGACGGGACAGGACGGGACGGGACGGGACGGGATGGGGACGGGATGTGCAGGAAGCTTTGGTGCTCTGGTTTTCCCACACTGCCCTGGGCAGGCATTAGAGCAGCAGAGCAGGGTTACTCCAGTCCCAAATGCTCCTTCCACGTGCTTCTGGACAGGGACAATCACTGGGGCCAAAATGCCTGCAGTCATGCGTTCAGCCTGAGTCAGGAAATGCAACAAAAACCCTCACTGGCTTTAATAACTCCCATTAACTGTGATGAGCATCACAGTTCCAGGCCGTGCAGCACTTCGGGAACATTTCAGTTGCTGCAGCTGTATCGGGACTGCTCTTTGGGGAGTTGGTGAGAGCCAGTTGCTGTGTCTGTCACAGTGGTCGTGTCCCTCCTGCATTGTCTTCTTGTTACCTGCAGGAGGCTCAGTTCCCTCTTTTTCCTCTTCTCAATCAAGTTGTGCAAACATTTGGAGACGCGGTCGAGAACCGCCCGGGCTCCTGGTGGAGTCTGTCCGTCCTCCGGCAGGAAAACAGCCCCGAGCCTCGCGTGGGGACAGCGGTGCCCGAAGGACTCGGCCGCGCGGGGATCGCTCTGCCGGCCCCGGGCAGCGGGCAGGGGTCAGGACGGGCGCCCTGCGCTGGCTCAGCAAGAGCGCGTCCAGTTCAGCAGCTCCCGGTGCGCGGATTTCCCCGCGGGCCGGGGCACTGTGTCCTCCGGCGGGCTGGCCCCGGCGCGGGGTGCGGAGCCCCAGCACCGCGAACGCTCAGAGCTGCTCCCGCTGGGTGAGCCCGAGCCAGGCGGGGAGAGGAGCCCGGGTCTGGCAGCTCGGCTGGGACATCCCCTCCTGCTCCCTCCCGCCCTGGCCGCGCTGGCCCGGGCATCCCGCGCTGAGCTGGGCCAGCGCAGGAGCCGCCCCTGTGCCCGCGGCACCTCCGGAGGGACAGAGGGGCTCCAGCCCCAGCACACGCCTCCTCCTTCAAGCCCAAGGATTTTCTCGGCCAGGGGCAGGATTTAAAGGCCACCTCCCTCATCCAGAACAAGGAGTAGAGGGAAACGATGTGCTTCAGCGCACAGTTTAAATGGGTTTTGGGGAAGTGGTGAAGGTCTGGAATTAAAAACGAACTGCCATGTATGGAATATTTGAGACTCCACGGGCAAGGGTTTTCCCACCAATAGGGAAACCTCAACAGCTCCCACAGCCTTGAGCACAAGTCCCCGCATCAGGAGAACCCCAGGGCTGCGTGCACAGCTCCTTCAGAAGAACAGGGAAAGCAAAACCTCCTCCCTCTGATGTCTGAGGGTGTCAGGGAGTGTGGGGACAAGGCAGCAAAGAAAAATGTTTTAAGCTTCATTTCAGATGAGCTCACGTTTCTCAGAACTTCTTTTTTCACAGCCTTGGTGGAAAAAAGGCAATTTTGGTGCTTGCTGAACAAAAACAGCACAAGGCCTGCAGCAGGGTCTGAGGGCCATGAGCAGCATAGAGACATTTCAGTCTGCAAAATGAAAAATGTAACTTAAAATTTATTTTTTACTTGCCTTCTGTGCCTTATTTTTGAAATGAATCACATCCAGCTTTCCTCCCTGTAACAAACCACCTGGCACTGGTGACAGTCAGGGCACAAACTGCTTTGCCATCAGTCCCACAGTCCTGCTCCCCCCCAGTGCAATGCTCTCACACTGACCAAAGAAATACACCAAACTTATGGGATAATTACCCAAAGCAGGGCTGGGGGAAGAAACACTTAATTTTAAAAGTGATGTGCTCTTCTACAGAATGTAGAATTAAGGATGCTGCTTCTGTTAGAAAATGCAAAACTTCTGTGAGTCCAGAGGCCACTGTGGGAGATGCAATGGGTCAAAGAGAGAGGGAGGGAGGGAGGGATGTACCTCACGTTTCTGGTGGGTATTGGGCAGAAAAATGCTTCCCACCACAGAGGTAAAGTAGTGACTGCTTTATTTCAGATTTATGCAGGTGTTTGCAACGTGCAAAAAGGAAAAGGATGAACAGCAAGCTCAGGCAGCAAGGAATGAGCCTGGCCTTACAGACAAGGGCAGAGGGAAGCAAGGAAGTGTTTTTCTTCCAGTGAGGAAAACCCAGTTCCTCGGGTCTGTTGGGCAGCAACACATTTCCAGGGCCAGCTGGAATTCCTGCTTCTGTATAAAGAACTGCTCGCAGAGGCTCGGGGCAGACTGACAGACTGACTGACAGACTGACAGCTGTTCTGTGTCAAGGATATGCAGGGATGTGCAGGTTATGCCTGGGATACCTACAGGAATGTTTATGTAGAGCTTATCTAAATCCATGTATGGTGCAACACCTGCAGGAAAAGCAGTGTTCAGGCTTTTTCTAAAAGCTAAAGACTGGCTGAATGGTCTCTGGAGGCACTGCCCTGCCTTCATCACTGAAATAGATAAAATCATGAAAGAGCTAAAATAGCAACGAAAAAAAGCTAAAATAATGAAAGAGCTGCAAACACCAAACTTCTTAGCCCAGGGACTGGAGCCAGGTGAGGTCCCTTCAAAGCAAAGCCTTGTCCAGGTGAGAGAATGTGTGTGAAGGATCAGCACCAGCCCTGGAATTTGTTTTTTAGGAGAGAAAGATGTTTCACTTTAGGAGGAGGAGATTTCCATGTAACATCTTCCTTCAAAAGCCTTTTTCCTCCTCCTGTCATGAGATCACTTAAGCAACTGATCAGATCAGAGCAACCTTTCTGCTCCCTCAGCTCTCTGCATTCGAGGGAAAGGACACGGGGAACTGTGCTCCTTTCTCTGCCATAGGATTTCACCGTTCACCCAAAATCCTTTTAGCTATTAACCCAGACTGGGGCCACTTGAGTTTTCCCAAGGTGGACAAACCCCTGGAACCAGAGCAAGCTGTGAACTGCCAAATGTCCCTACAAGACTGAAGGGCAGAAGGAGGAGCAGAGCCGGGCAGGTCCAGCCTAACCCTGCCTGCTCCCATGGCCACTGAGGGAGCCCAGCCCTCTGCAGACTCCAGCTGTGGGCACTGCTGCAAAAACCTAGGACAGGTTTTCCCCAGGACAGGCTTGTCCTGATCCCCCTGGGCCTTGGGTCCTCTGCTGCTCTGGCAACACGGCACTGACCTTCACCATGGCAGGAACAATACAGAAATAGAAAATCCAGCAATTCTTTCAGGAGCTGGAGAGGCTTTGTAGTTTGCTCTCCATCCAGACTGAACCTGAACTGGTGAATTCTTGTGCAGCTGCTGATTTCTGTTGTTCACATCCTTCTCAAAGCCTGGCCCTCTCACCTTCTTGGATACTATTCCAGTAACCTGGAATAAACCTCTAGGGAAAAACTGAGCACAGGGGCAGAACAGAGAGGTGGAGAAATGTTATTTAGATGAACAGATAAATTCTAATGATTCCCAGCTGTTAGCACCATGCTCAACTTCCCATTTTCTTGACTTCCAGGAACTTCCTGCTGTTTCTATTCCTGTACCTCCCCCACCAGCCACCACCACAGGTCCTTTCCCCTGATTAAAGCTCAACACCCCCTGCAATTCACGACAAACCCTATCCTGGTAACAGCAGCCTTGAAAATCTGCTTTTTTCCTCTCCTTGTAGACAACCCCCAGTGCCCCAGTCTCCTCGAGGAGCTGTCCCAAACCAGGGACCTCAGGGTGAGGTGGCCGTGCCTGGAGGACACACTGCACAATGTCACAGTGCTGGGAACAACCAGCAACTCCCAGCTCTCAAAGGAGGCATTGCATAAGTGCTCCTCCCTTACACCAGTTGTGGTTACAAAAAGTGATTCAATCCTTGCTCTGGCCAGAAGCTCCCAGCAATGGAGTTTATTCTTACTGATTTTCATTGTAGCCACCAGTGATTTCAGCAGAACAGAAACTCAGGAGCCCCAGGGCAGCTGATCCCACTGGATTTGCGCTGAATTAGGGAATGAGATGTTCCCATTTCCCTGGTTACCTCAGGGATGTGAGCACAGCCCCAACACATTTGGGCTGCAAGCACCTGGCAGTGGAGATAAAAGCATGTCCTGGCAGAAGTGGGGGATAAAGAGATTATTCTTCCAAGGCATCAGTAAATCCAGGCTGATTGACCACAGCAGCAATTCTCCTGCCTGGTTCTCCCAGCTCCTCCCGGGACAAGTCTCAGATGATTTTCTCTTGAATGTTCCGGGCTGGAAGGTGTTTCACCTTCACTGCTGGGAAGGAACAGCCCTGCATTGCTCAGATTACTTGGATCAGGTGGAGAACTGGGCATGGCAAAATCCATGGAGAGGAGCAGCCCAGCTCTTGGTCACCCAGGGCCTTTCAGTACCCAAAATCTGGCTCCCACATCTCCACACAGCCAATTTTCAGCTCAAAGAGGAAAAAGCATGGAGAAGCACAACTCTGCCTCCAGAAGGACGTCTGCACACAGACCCAGGGCAACCACAGCTACCACCTCCTTCTTCCTCTGTTAAGAACTCCATCCTTAAGCTGCTTTCTCACAGCCAGCTCAAGTAAAAACTCCTTTGCCTCTAAACACAACTGCACTTCAAACTCACATCAGCCTCCTAAGAGGCATTTGTGTTCATACCACACTTTTTGAACGTACTCTGGAAGTTTTTTCTAAGAAAAATAAAGCCCAGCCAGTATCTGCTCCTAGACACAGACTTCCCCTGCATTAGGGAGGTTATTCCACAGCGAGATCTGAGCCTACGGCTCAAGATGCTGCACTCAGGTATTTGTCATTAAAAGCCTTCAGGGTTTCATGCACAGACTCAAAGCACATCTACAAAATACACCTATGAAACTCTCCTGCAAGCCAGAGCTCACAGCTGAGAGCTTGGAACAATTATTTATTCCTTTATTACCTTGGATCTTTTTGATCCTATTTCACTATTTCGAACTTTTCATTTATAGCACTGAAATACAGCACCAGCTCAAGGCCACACTGTATTTTTTAAAATTATGTTAAAGGTGTTTGACCCAGGGGAAAACAAGCATTTTAAAACAAAGTATCATCATTCTTCAGCTATTTCAGTGTCCCACCAGCAAGTCACCAGAACAAAAAGGCAACTCACACTTCTCCAAGGTTTTACTCCCAACAGGAGACTCTGTGCTAGAGGAAGAAACAAGAATACAACAATGATGTTACAAGAGGCACTGATCCTGGCTTTATTCACTTTAAGATACATCCAACATTGTTATAGCTCACTTGAAATTCAAAATGCTTTTAAGAAACCAACCATAAAACCTTGATTTTTCACCTTACAGTGCTGTCACAGTTTTCAAATAGCAAGTGAGTGACTTCCCAGCAATACCGTGCTCTGTGTTAACATACAAAGGTTAAAACTTAGTAGAAACCCTTCAAGTTGTGGAGTTTGCTGTATTGCCTTCAGAAGGACCAGTTCCTCTGGGGAGGAGGCTGCTCCCCTGGCCTGCAGGGGTGGGTGCCCGGGGCCCTGAGCTGCTGCACCTCTCCCTCCCCCTGGGACATTTTGGCAATCAAGTGACAACTGTCCCCACTTCCACAACCCAGGGGGGAACCTCACTGCCCATCTTTGTACTCCCCAGCTGGAACAACTTCTACACGAACCCAGCGAGGACAGCACCACGTGTCCCCTCGAGGTCACTGACACTGCCAGCAGAGGAAGGGCATGGGAAGATCCTGAAGCAAAAAGTGTTAATTTGGAACCCAAATTACTTGGCAGTGTCTCCTGCAAATTCAAGATTTATAGAAGACTGTGTTTCAGCCACCATACAATGACATTTAGACCTACTATTTCTTTGTTTTTTGCTGCATTTAGAGTCTTTTTAAAGTGATGAAGAGTGCAGGACTTCAGAAATATAAACGTTTCTCTATTAGAAATTGCAAAATTTAGTACTATGACACTATGAAAACTTACAGTACAGTTTATTGATTCTGTGTTAAGATTCAGCATCAATCTGGTGTCTGAACTCTCTCAGAGCTATTTTTGCCTAATTAAGCAGTACCAGCACGCCCTGACCCCCTGTCTGTGCACAATGCACCCATGGCTGTACAAGCAGGAGCAGGGCTCGTGCTGGCCTGTCAGCCCTGGGACTCTGTGACTGGTTTCTCTGCTTCATGACAGCAGAACTAAAAGAAGCCTGTTATGTAAAAGCAAAATAACCTCTGTCTTAAAACTTCATTCTGGGTCTTGGACGTAGCTCAGTGACATGATCTGCAGAACAACACGCCAACCATTCCCACCAGTGCTTGAAGAGGAAACTGAAGGAAAAATCCAAATCCAAGACACTCACTGTTATAGTATCTTTAATTTATCTCGTGTTTTACAGAAGTCTGAACGGATTAAAAAGCACCTCCTTTCCCACCACGTTCCTTACAGTTGGTAAAATATATTCAATGAGCAAATGTATGTGAACAGCTTGAGGATCTGCATCTTGCAAGGATTTCACAGACCAATCAATCAAAAGCCAAATTTGTTGTCGTTTTTACAACCTTGCTTTAATACAATGGTAAATCCACTCCGACTGTAAACCTGTCCAGTCCCATCTCCCCAGAACGCTTTGCCACCTCCAGTGTTGATTAGCAAACCTAGTTAGCTTTGGCACGGAGCTGTGCTCTCTTGCCTGTGACAGCCTGGAAGCCTGTTTTGATGCTGGCCACGGAGCAGCGGGAGTGGCAGGTCTCGCACTGCAGGAAGTATAACCTGGTGTCCTTCTGCAGGATGGTGTCGGGGGAGCGGCACGTGTGACAGGTGACATACTCCTCTGCAGGGAAGGAACCATCATTATTATTATATATAA
>VZRQ01007705.1:98995-121932 GCA_013397975.1 Machaerirhynchus nigripectus | reverse complement strand
GGCTCGAAGGTAAAGCTTCACAGAGGAGGGAGATAAAGAACCTGGACTTGTGCGGAGTCCGAAACTCCCACACCGTGCCACGCCGACGAGTAAAGAATCCCATGGATTAATGTACGCTATGGGCAGGTGGGAACGCCCAGGCGCCTCCCTTGCAGGGGCCAGCTTGTCACTGTCCCTTGCAACACTGAGGGTCTGTTGCATCATCTCTGGTGCAGGCTCTGGGGACCCCTTTGGGGGTGCCTCTGACGGGCCGTGACACCCCCTCTGTGCCTCACAGGTGCAGCTTCTCCCCGGTGAAGGGCCCCTCAGCCGCGCTGCTCGGCACCGTGAGCATGGGCGGTCACTGCGCCTCTCACCAGAGGCTTTTCCAGCACACACCCAAAGCCTCTCTCCCCTCACCCTTTGGTGCCAGGGTCGGTGCCAGCCTGGCGGCTGATGGCCCTGGGGCTGCGGTCTCCACCCTGGAGGTGCTAAGCCTGTGCTTTGTGAATGTCCCCAGCCCTGAGCTGCTCCTTTGTCTTCGGCAAGTAGTCCAGGGCCTCTCAGAGCCCCATTAGGGTGTGATAGTCTTCTCTGCAGCTTTTGTAATACAGTTTTAAAAGCCCTTCATGAAAATGTTTAAGTGATATTCTGTAATATTTCAGTCTCTGACAATTCTGACAGTAGGGATCTGCTTCAATTCTGTGAATTACTTAAAAAAAAAAATGTCCAAAATAATATTTGGTTCTTTGATCTTATTTTCCCATGCTAATATCGTGGAAGCAAGTGGAAATGCTCTTTCTTCACAGGGAGAGGAAACTGTTCAGTCCGTGAACGTTGGAGTATCTGGCAAATTTAAAAGCCTTTGCCTTGCCTCAGTGGTGACAGCAAACCCACCGAGAGCAGCAGGAGCATTCAGTAAATTACAAAGGAGCTGATTTGGTTAACGAGGGGATGGTTTCATTAGTCACACATTTTGATAGACTCCAATGCTTTGGCACTCACAGCTATGGACAATCAAAAAAAGACTTTTAAGAGTCCCTGTGTGACTGTATCCAGCATCAGAGCATCTCAAACAGACCTTTGGCTTCACACAACACCTCAGCTGGCCTGGGAGCACGGAATGCTGCCCCTCTGAGGCTGCTGGTGTCCCTGGAAAGCCAGGAGAGGATCTGCCAGAGCTTTTTGGTGGGGCTGCACAAGTGTTACTGCAGTTCCTGGGACTGAATCCTCCCCCACAATGCTCTTTAGAGCAGTGGCCTTTAGAAACGTGGAGCCAGAAGGAAACACTTGGAACTGCTGACACTGTGCCCCAGGCTCTGAGAAGATATTAAGTTCCCAGTTGCCTTTAATTCCTCACTTGAATATCACTGGAGCTCACGTGGGGGCTGTGCAGCCCCTGCACAGGGTACACCAGTGCTCAGCCTTCCTTAGCAACAAACTCTGACAAATGGGCAGCTTTTAAACTAAATGTAAGAATTTTTTTCAGTTATCCAAGAATTCAGATGGATCTGAGAGGCAGGGGAAGGTGCTCAAAGTAAGAAAAATAGCTTTGTAGAACAGGCAGAAGATTCAGTTATGCAATGAAACAGGATAAATGTCTCAGATTCTTATCAGACAGGGCTTTCTCTACAAACAATAGTATTTTTAGCCTGTTAGCTTCATGGAATTGCATTACAAATCCTAGCTTTGGGTCAACCTGTCTTCAAGATACTAAAAATTTTAAAACTCTGTTGGGCCCAGAATGCTGCTTCTGTTTCTTAGGAGCAGTTTGAAAAGAAATGCACAAAGATGGTTTATAGTGTGAGCATGCAGGCATGGGTATCATTAAAATCCAGACTAGGAAAAATAACACTTGATTTGCTCCAGATACAGGTGAGTTGCTGAACCTAGTGCTTTACAACATGCTAATCCTGGGATCTGAGGGTGATTTTAGTGCCCATTATCACCAGAGAGACAGAAGTCTGCAGGAGCCAAACATCTCAGAGTTTAAACCCGAGCCTGTACTTGTGCATAAAAGCAAAGAAAGATCATAGAATGGTTTGGCTTGGAAGGGATCTTAAACCTCATCTCGTTCCAATGCCCAAGATTTCCCACAGGAAATCTTTTCCATAAGGATAACCATGGCTGTGTTTGCTTTGCTAAGAGCACCTTTGGCAGAACCAAACAGCATCAAACACACCAGGGAATCCTCACGGAGTGTTCAGGGCACGTGAGCACATCTGGATCTGCTGGATCTCCAGCTGGTGGGCAGCTGCTACAGCTGTGACCGTCACACCCTGGTCCCAATAACTGTAGGCACGATCCAGCCACAGCTGGGAGAGGGAATTCCAAAGGCAGCCTCGTGTCTCCCTCCCTCCCTCCCTCTCTCCCTGCCCTTCACTCACTCTCACAGCAGCAGGTGCTGGGGGCGCAGCTGGTGACTGGAGCTTTTACAGAGGGGAAAAACCAAAACTGTCTCCCAGCTCCATGCTGGAAGGAAACCTGAATCCCTGTAGAGCAAGAATCCGTGCTCCTTTTCCCTCCTCTGTGCTGTCCAGTGTGTGTGCAAGTCCCGAATCAGTCCCGTTTATCTGCAGGAGCTGATGTCCTCTTCCAGCAAGGGACATGGCGAGGGAGTGTGGCTCTGGCTGCTGCTTCTCTCCTCAGTCTCTGCAGGTGATGGACAGCTGCAGAGAAAAATAAAATATTGTTACAGCAATAAGCCAAACAGAAAACAGATTACTGATCACAAACAAACAGAAAAAGAGGTTAAGACAAACACAACTGAGACCGCTCTAAAGAAAAGAAATAAAAAAAAAAAAAAAGGGAAAGAAAAAGAAAATGCTGGAAAAAAGGTAGCAATTAGCCTTATCCTGGTGGGCACTGGAGCAGAGGAGGAGACAGCCTTCTTAGGGTCTGTGGGATACGCAGCAAAGGGAAGGGCAAAGGCTTTAGATAGCCCAGGGTTTCTGCCCACCCATCTAATGGGGTTTGTCTTTGAACTACAAATACAAAACTAAATACAATTCAGTTCCCAGCTCTGGGTTTGAACATAAGGATGCAGGTCCAGAAAAGAAAGGCATTAGGTGGAAAGGGGAAGCAGGCACCCCTTCTGATCTGCCAGTAGCACCATCATCTTCCCAGTGCAGCTGTCTGGAAAACTCTGGACTCCCAAAGAGTAATTTGGGGTTTCCCACAAGTATTTCTTTCATGGTAAGAGAGCCATGACATTCCTAACAAGTAAACATCTGCCTTGGTATTGAATACTTTTGCTTATATTGAGACAAGTGAGAAAGAAAGCAGAAGTCAGAAGTCCAGGTTTCAGAAGTGAAAACTGTGTTTCTTCTCCAGATACCTTGATCTCCAAATCATCTGAAGGCATGGGCAAAGCAGCTGAAACGTGCCTGGAGATTTAGCACTGACTCACACCCAACTGCTTTGTTGTCCTCGCACACTCCACTCTCAATTGGCTGCATTTTCCACTCCACACCATAAATTATAATTTTCAGTTGGGTGTTAGCGTAAGAATATGAGCGCCACAAGGATTTATCCATCACCATCTACATCTTAAAAAGGATCAAGCTATTTAGTTACTAAAATATGTTCTAAGAGGCTGGGAGGTTCACACAATTTGAAGACCTCTAACAGCACCCTTGAGAGCACCTTTCATTTTTGCTGACTTCCCAAATGAGGGTGCAGCAGTCACGACCAAGGCTGGACCCAAGTCCTGCAAGAAGATGATGTTTACTTGAAACACTCAAATGATTTAGCCCAGGAGGCTGGTTCGAATCATGCCCTGGTGAAAGGGCAGATTTTGGCTCAGTGGAGAGAGAGAGAGTGTCCCTTTGGAGCCTTTCCAGCATATGACTGCTTTAGCCATTTTCTCCCTGGCCTGTGAGCACCTCATATTTGCAGCAGCACTGGGAAAGGAGTAAAATCCCTTTCCACATACCTCTTTCCCCTGAAAAACTTACCCAGAGTTGGGAACCCTATGCACTAAAGCATCTTGGACCATCTCACTTCAATTCCATGGCCTGTCAGAGCAAACCCCAGCTTTGCCACAGCTGACACTGGGTTTATGGCTGTTGTTCTGCTCTGGATTACATGTTGCTCCCAAAGCACAGGCTGCAGAGCCCAGGGGTCCTGATGTTCCACCCTGCCGTGCCATTTGCATTTCCTTCTCTTTGGCCCCCCTTGAGGACACAACTGAAGTGATTTTCTGAGCTTGGTGCCACAGTTCACATGGACAGGGCGAGCACAGGTTTGTGCTGTATCTCAAGACACTGGGTGGAAGGTAAGGGACAACACAGCCAGGGAGCCATTTGGAAAGAGGTATCTGAGGGGGACAGAAGCTCCTGCTGTCCCTTCTGCACAGGAGGAGCTAGGGATCCCTCATTTGTTGAAAGATTTCTCCAACAATTGATTCAAGTCCCTTGCAGTAAGCAGTCTGCTGTCCCAAAGTTACTTCACTCTGTTGCCAGGAGGGGAGAAAATCCCATTTGCTGCCTATTGTTATCATTGCCTTTTTCTAGGAGAAACAGACTGTCCTGTGTCATCACCAAATTTATGATTTTATTATTGCTGCAGCAGTAACTAAGCCAAACCACAGTAAACAGCAAGGAACAGTAACCCAGGACAGAGGCATATGCTCACTGGTAACTTGGAGATTTCTTTTGTCCCTGACTCTTGCCTATCCCTTGCACATATCTCTCTTTTAAGCACAACCTGGAGCTCTCCCCACCCCCAGAGATGAATGAGCACATGGTGGGCTGGCCCTGGCTGGGTACCAGATGCCCACCAAACCTCTTGGAAATGCCTGAGACAGCATCCACGTGGAGCATGAGGCAATTCCTTAGCCTGATTCCCTCGTGTCCATGGCTTTTTCACAGAGTGGGCTCTGTAAGTACAGAGGAAGACAATTCCTGCCCTGAGAGATGTAGGAACAAATCTGTAGAGTCATTCTGACCATTTTCTCTTTGGGGATGCATCCTGTGCTTGCAGCCATGTGTTTTATCCAGGTCTGATCCACAGGCATAAATCCTGGGATGGGGCAGTTTACCTGCCTGCTCTACCTGAATTGTCATTAAGAAAGTTCTGACAATTGCTGTAATTTGTAATATACAGTAAAATTTAGAGTGGCACCAGAGGAATGGGCAGTAAAATTTAGAAAACCCAGATCAAGAGTTACATTCTTTCTGAACAGGTAACAGCAGAAAGATTCTCCCTGGAAAATCTAGAACAAAGTCTCTTAATATCAGAAAATAAAAATCCTCTTTTACAGTGATAATTGAAGACATTTGTTGCAAGAAACTTGAACCTGAAATGAAAGTAGAAATAACATCCTGATCATACAATTCCTTGGAGAACTTCAACTTGCAGACAGGAAGCAAACACTTTCTACAACTTGAACCAATAGCAGGTTTCCTGAAAAATGTAGCTCCTTTCCACCCACTTGCCACCAAGAACCATTTTTAAACCTCACTGTGAAAAATTGCAGCTCAATGTCGTCGTTTTACAGGAGATCTAAGAATTCCCAGCGAGTGGTATTCATCATCTGGTAATGAAGGCAATTTTTTTACCGAGGAACATTTTTCACTCTTTCTGGTGTCATCTTTGGCCTCACAAGACAACTTTTTGCTCTAGCTTTAATACACCCATGATATGGTTTTAATGAGGTTTATGTGCAACTTGGAGTCTTTACAGAAAAAAAAAAAAGACAGATGTAGCTGTTCAAGGAAATTTGTAGGTACTTTACTCTCAGGCAATACACTTCCCATATTCTGAACCCACTAGTGCTGCTTCGAAGGCAGGCACTTGGCCTATCTCCAGAGCAGCATTTCTGCCAGCAACAGGATCATATCAGCACGACACTGCCTGGTGCAGGTTTGGTTGGGAATGGGTCAGTTCAACACAGTGCCTGTAATAACAGGTTCTGCTGGTCTGTAGCAAGGATCACACCAGCAAATAACCATCCACCTGGTCCTTGACCACTAACCGTGAGCCAGCAGTGCTCAGAATTGTGCCTTGAGGCCCAAGAAGGCCATAGGGATCCTGGGAAGCACTGGGAACAGCATTGCCACCAGGTCAGGGAGTGATCCTGCCCCTCTCCTCGGCTCTGTGAGGCACCTCTGGGGTGCCGTGCCCAGCTCTGGCTCCTCAGCCCAGCAGGGCCAGGGAGCTCCTGGAGCGGGGCTGGCGGAGGCTGCGGGGCTGAGGAAGGGCCTGGAGCATCTCCGTGCCCAGGGAGGGCTGAGGGAGCTGGGGCTGCTCAGCCTGGAGAGGAGCCCCGGGCGAGAGGGGCCCTCAGGCCTGGGTGTCCCTGGCTGCAGGGAGGGCTCCGGGCAGGGCCCGGGCTCTGCTCTGGGGCCCAGCAGTGGCACCAGAGGGACGGGCAGGGGCTGAGCCCAGGAAGTTCCACCTGGACAGGAGGAAGAAACTCTTTCCTGTGCAGTGACCGAGCACTGAACAGGCTACCCAGAGAGGGTGTGGAGCCTCCCTCACTGGAGATTTTCCAGACCCCTCTGTACACAATCCCATGCCCTGTGCTCTGGGATGGCTCTGCTGGAGCTGGGAGATGGCACCAGATGCCACGCTGTGGTCCCTTTCAGCCTGACCCATTTTGGGATTCTGTAACAGAGCATTCTCTACTTCTGCCTCAATGTTTTCTCTTTCTGTCTGCTTTATCATTTATGCATTGCAATATATAAAAGATTCAGAAGGGGCTTTTGTGCATGACAAAGACACTTAAAGCAGGAAACCAGACATGAAGAATTTAGGGTACAGGTGGCAAGTTGCCACATCTGCTCAGCTACTGTTCACTAGACCATACTCACTAAAATCCATATATTGTGTGTTTAAAAGTTCAGACAGTGGTAAGTGCAGAGTGATGCAGTTTAGCTGAAGACTCTTCAATGAGAGATGAAGAAAGGCAGCACCATCACAGTGGAGAATGTGCACACAATAGTCCCCACGACTCTGTGATGCACACTGTGGGATATCCTGGCTGTCCTGCTGGCCACAGTTGGATGCTTGAATTAATGCTCCAGGGAGAGCCAGTCCTGAGAGGGAGATGACAAGATAGCACTGAAAGCATTACAACAAATGCCAGCAGAAGCAAGCTGTGCCCCCTTCCCTGGGGAGCTGCATTCCCACACCTGGCACACAGGGCTGGCACAGCCTCCTGTCTGTCACCTTGCCAAAATGATTTATCCATTAAAGAACAGCTGAGTTTTGCAGAGGTCTCTGATCAGGTGTTGGGTTGGGATTCCTGAATTGCACTTTGCTCTTGACTCTCTCTGGGACGCTGTCCAAGTTGGTGAGGATTGGATTCACAGCAGCCTGGAGGAAGAGCCTGGCTGGAATCAAACTCTTGAGTCATGTGCCTGAGGTGCCCAGTGCAATGGATCAGTGCCACCAGATGGGCCAGAGCTCCAGGGCCTGGACAAGGGTTTTGGAAACAACACGTTCTGAGGGAGCAACAGAGTGATTGGGGAAACAAAAATGTAGTTTTCCAAATCTCTCCTGCAATCTGCTGCTTAGTTGAGCCATAAATATGTTTTAATACAAGGCTTCTGCATTTCAAATAAGTTGTTTGATGAGGAGGAAAGCCCAAATGTGTTAACAATTGCAGTACCATTCTGCTCCAATATTCCAGTGAGTCATAACTTGTACTTCACAGCGCCCCACCCTGCACCTCCAGGGAAGTTTGAGGTGCTTATCTTCAAGATCAGCAGACAAAACATGCATAAAATGGGCAGGGGGGTGGTGGGGCACCCTAAGGCTTTGAAAGTCCCTTCCTTTTTGGGCCAGTTGTGGGGATCTCTTGGGAATGCTGGGAGAAGATTGCCTGTGCACCCCCAGCAATCCCAAAAGGTGACACACTTTAGGAGAAATATCACTTCCTTCCTCAGCAAGCAGCTGGGTGCCATCTTCCTCAGCCATTTTCCACATTCCTGATTATTTTTGACTTCTGTTCCTTCATTTTTATCTTTTTGCTTCACAGTTTTCCCTTTGCATGTTGCTGCTCCTCCTTTACCTTTCACATAACTTAAAAGGATATAAATGGCTTTTAGGATAATCCTAACCCTGAAGAGGATCCCAGGTTGGAGTAATAACCCCAGCATGGTTTTGAAGGACAGGAATGAGGGCAGAAGATGGAAGAAGAAGACACATCTGTCCTGGATAAGCAGCGCTGGTTTTCTTTACCAGAAGTGCAGCCTTCAAAAGGAAGACTTCAGAAGAGAGATCTTGGATATGGAAAAATAATACTCTTATGGAAACTCTGAATACAGTGAGAGGAAACCAGAAACAAGGGTGGCATCTCTGGGGAGCAGGAGGAGCTGGAAAGCAGGTTGTCCTGCCTGAAGACATTTGATGTAATTTATCCCATCTGCAAGCACTCAGGCAAAACTGCACTCTGGGGATTATCACATTATCCCTTGTGGGGTGTTGTCTCACTAATGCCTCAGTGCTGTTGCTCAAATCCTTGCCAATGGCTCTGAGAGGCAAAGGACTAAGAAACCACTGACACTCCAGGCTGAAAACAAGCTCATAATCATGCCTTGGGATGGTTACCCCCTAGAAACTCAAGATGTTTCCAATTGTCTGCCAAGAAAAAAGAAAGAAAGAAATGTGAAGCAACAAATGTCCCCTACCGATGTTTGCCTACAAATGGAATTGTGTCACTGATCACACATACTGCAACAAAAAGCATCTGCCCATCCCTCAGTCTCATATGCCATTAGGATCTATAAAGTTTGGGTGTCTTCTCTGCAAAAATCACAGAAAATTATTGAGTTTCTGGGCAATTTTTCCCTTATGATCAAAAGTAGGCTCAAATCATTCTTTTGGGTTTGAGAAAAGATTTTATGTCTTTGTAATTGAAAGATTGCAAAAGCAAATGGTTCTCCCGACAGTGACATCTCTTCTTCTACCAGAAAGACTTTAGGGAATGAAATATTCTCTGTAAGGTTTCCATAACAATTGAAAAATTCTGATTTGACAAAAAGTTCCCAAACATGAAACTTGATTTTCAAGTGGAGACAAAGCGAAACAGCTTCAATATTCATTCCTCCTTTAATTCTCTTCTGTGCAATTCCAACCACATCATTTGCTTCAATGCAATCCTAAACAAAGCTTTATATATTGAGATTTTGCAGAAACAGAGCCCTCTGCAAAAGCAGTATTTTTGACTATAAAATATGTTCCTTGTGTTCAAAGAAATGGGAATGGTTAGACCAACAAATGATGAAAAAGATGAAAACAGCCAAGTTCCCAGAAGTTATTTGCACTGAAATAGCTTTCAGATGTTTGTTACATAAATTGCAAAGGTACAGCTATGCTCATTCGTTCATTGATTCATTCCAGTAAGAAATTAAAGAAGAGAACGGGTGTAAATATGACACTTATCTTGATTTTCACCAGTAATAGGCACAATCTTGTGTATCTGGAGCACGTCTGAAGGGAACAGAGCTGGGAAGGGGCTGGAGCCCCAGGAGTGGCTGAGGGAGCTGGGAAAGGGGCTCAGCCTGGAGAAAAGGAGGCTCAGGGGGCCCTTGTGGCTCTGCACAGCTCCCTGACAGGAGGGGGCAGCCGGGGGGGTCGGGCTCTGCTCCCAGGGAACAAGGAACTGCCCCAAGTTGTGTCAGGGAAGGTTTGAATTGGATAATAGGGGAAATTTCTTCATGTTGAGGGTGGTCAGGCATTGGAACAGCTGCCCAGGGAAGCAGTGGAGGTGTTCAAAAACCATGGATGTGGCACTTGGTGGTGCTGGGTTAACAGTTGGATGGATGATCTTGGAAGTCTTTTCCAGCCTCAGTGATTCCAGTTCTGTTCTGTTTAATGGAAGATCAAGGGGACACACACCAAAGTGGAAAGGCAGCAGGTTGCAAACAGATAAAGAATGTTTTCTTACCTCAGTGATACGGATTGAAAGTCATAGGCATGAAATAAAACTGTAGTTAAGAATTGAAGAGGATCCAGAAAAGGGCTGGAGAGTCACAAGACGAACAGTAATATTTATATTTACCAAGAGGAGGACAGACACTGAGAAACTGACTGAGAAATTCTGCTCCCTGAGCTGAGCCCCTTCCAGGTGTCAACATGAAGCTCCTCTGATCTCATGGTAACACCTGGCCTAGGGCACAGCACCCCATTTTCTGTGTTTACAGATTATGTGCCAGATGACCCTTATGCACTTTTCCATTTCTTCAGATAAGGAAAAAGCATCCCCTCGCTATCTCTGTCATCTCCTGGGTCACTGATTTTGGGCTAGCAGTAGTGATGCCTGAGATGGCCACCTAAAAACCAGAGACTAGACAGGAATAAGGGAATAAAGGCAGGTATTTACTGAAGGGCCTTGAAAGGTCCACCCTGGGCAGGCCAGAGGCTACTCCCACAATGGACCCTGGGTCACGAGTTCTTCACATTTTATAAGTTTGGTTCATTTGCATATCAGGGTTAATTCTCCAATTAAAACTTCAGTTAATGATGTAATTACCCCAAGCTTACCCCCTTTCTAAGATTTTGCTTTACACATTTTGGGCCTAGGACAGTCTGGGTGTCCTTGGACCACAAACTTAGAGAGGTTTGTTCTGCCTGAGCAGCACGAGAGAACAGCAGCTCACAGGCCACAGGAAACTTCAGAGTTACTCACCAGGCAGTGCAGGATTTGACAAATATAAAAGTCGAAACCTAAGGCATCAGTAGTACTAAGGTACAGTGTGGATTTTTCAGAAGAGATCCTATGAATCAGATGGGTTTTCAGTGCTTCATTGGATGCACTCAGGACTGGTCAGGTTATTCGGAGCAAAATGGGGGACATAAAAGCAACTCCTGTTGAATTTGTCCTGTGAAATGCAGAGAAAATAATTAATTTTCTTTTCCTGATGCAGAGGATAGAGAATTGAGAATAGAAGCATGTAATAAAAATAGCGTGCACTGGAATAAAAGAAGTCAAGACCTGTGCACCACCTGAGGTTACCCCAAACCTAACATGGAAATGGTTTGCTCTTCACTGCCCACTCATTCTCAAAAGTACACATTTGTCCACACCACGACCTTTACATCTTATATTTCAAAAGAATAGAAAAAGTGGTTTTTATAGCTTAGCAAAGAACTAAACATATTAAATATGTTAGGTGTTAGCTACAAAGGATGTAGCAGCCCTACCTCCATGTTTATTAAATATTTTATGATGTAATATCCCTCCTAGTTGACCTTTTGGTTATAATGCAGTTGGGATGGCTTGCGTATGGCTGCAGCAAAACACATTTTGATTCTTGCAATGTGTGAGGCAAAAACGCAAGAGGGGATCAAAACATCAACATTAACTGACTAAATCTGCAGTGGAGCTCATCCTTATTCCCTGGGATGTAGCACCTGGAAGCACATGGAATGGTTTGGGTTGGAAGGGGCATTAAATCCCATCCAGTCCACCCCCTGCCATGGGCAGGGACACCTTCCCCTATCCCAGGCTGCTCCCAGCCCCGTCCAACCCGGCCTTGGACACTCCCAGGGATCCAGGGTTGGCCACAGCTCCTCTGGGCACCCTGTGCCAGGGCCTGCCCACCCTCTCAGGGAACAATTTCTTCCATCTTTATCTGTAGGACAGAATCATCGACAGCAAAACCTTATGGAATCAGAACAATCACAGATGAAAAATAATGAACTCTGGTCAATCACCCCTTGGGAATGTCCCCAGCCATTAGACCATTGTCTCCCACTCAGGAGAAGGCAAAGAGCCTAGAACAAGATGCACTGATATATTATCCCTGCCCAGCTGTACTGCCACAGGTTAGTGCCGAGTTTTGAAATTCAAGTCTCTACAGGAGAGGAAAAAAAAGAGAGGAAAAAACGGATGGTGTAAAAGAGAAAGAAAGGAAGAAACAGAAAGGAGGAAAGAGCAGACACATTTTTCCATTATGAATGTAAATCCCAGCAGATTAGAGAATCTAACTAATTCCTTGGAAGGAGAAGAAAGAAAATTTCTGGGTCCTTAGAAACAAAGATGGGAAAAAGAAACCCAGCTGCAAAAGGTTCCCTTTCCCCCTAAACTCTGCTGCTCTCCACATATCCACTCCTCATTTCCAAAGCCTGATACCTCCAATGCTTCAGCCCCTTGGCATGCAAGAGATGTGAATGGAAGGGACATTTCTGTTCCCAATTTCCAGTGCTCCCTGGTCCTATTACAAGTCTGAAAAATCAACATCCAAAAGTGGACCGGGGAGCTCTTTGCTCATTAAGGTTTAATCAGAGTGTGCTGGCACTGTAGCTCTGTAGTTCTGGTCCTGCTTCCCACGTGCTCATCCAGGATGGAGCCAGGGCAGACTCAAATCCCTGTAGCAGGAATAATCCCCTTCCTCATCCCACTTTAACACAGATCCAGGGCAGGCACAGGCTTTCCTAGGCTGTGTCAGGATGCCACTGGTGCACCACGGGCAGGCCAGGAACCATCCATGGATGCCCAAGGGCCCAGCAGGGCTGGGGCTGTTCAGGCACTGAGGCTCTGCTGGTGGTGATTCTGCCCCATATGGCTTTTGTTGTCTATCTTTAACAGTTCCATTTAGGTAAGAAACAAGATATGAGCTGGGTAAATTTTTTCCAGCTTTCCTTGAGACTTTAGCTGAGAACTTCTTGCCTGAGGTGCAAGAGAGAAACAAACAAAAAAATTACTTCAATTGTGCAAATGTATCTCTCATTGGACATATTTGAAATTGAGAAGAAGGAGGAAATAAGAAAATTATGTACACAGCTTTCTAGTTCATCCTTTGAGAATTCATCAAGCAAAACTGAATTTAAGCCACTGAAGTTAAGACCTATACAGGCTCTGATAGTTTAGCCACCCTGTTTTAAATTATGACCTTAGTTTTTACCCAGGTGACTCCTGAGACTGACAGGATTATCTGCTGTTTTGAGGACCTTATTGTGCAGTTTGAAATGTCAAGGCTTCCATTTCATATTCTCAGTTCCTAATTTTGCAGCCAGCAGAAAAAGCCCCAAGGGTCAGTTACCCAAGGGTGGGATTCTGGGACAGGGTCGAATGACAATGACTTGGACTGTGCCCAGAAACAGGCAGGACTTTACTATTTCCCAGCATAGGACTTTGGCTCTGTTTGTGCTTTTGGGGGGAAAAAAATAAGAAAGGAGAAACTGAGAGCCAGTGGAAGGAGAAGCAAATATCATCATCCCAAGGCATGCCACAACCTACACATAGCTACTCCCGCATCATTTTTATTTGGGCTGCAAAGGTCAGGGCAATGGTCTTGAATTTCATCCTTCTCTGGTTAGTTGAACCTTCTTGGGTTAGTTGAAAAAGCAAAGCACATCCAAATTAATTCATCTCTACTGCTGCTCTTGCCCGTGGGTGTGGCTGGAGAGCTGGCTACCAGCACCCCGAGCCCTGGCCTCGTTCACAGCCTCCTTGCTGACACAAGGCCCTTACAGCCACACTTGCCATGCTGGCACAATTCTCTGCAGAGAATTCCAGTCTGGGGGTTCAGAGGTTTGTTCAGGTCTCACCAGTCTGGCTCACACAACCTGGCTGGTCTCGAGTGAGTGTGTTTCCAGAAGAGCTCCTGCAAAGTCAGCCTTCCCACCCAAATCTGCCTCCAGGCGTTTCATTTTGTTCTGTACCAGGCAGGTCTCTTCCCAATTTATTTTGAATCCCGTTTCCATAACTAACACTTGGTTAATTCACTGTTTATCTTGTATTTGAGTGACCATGAAACACCACAGCCACATATGGAACACAGGCTTTGTCAGCTTAGGATAACTTCTGCATCCAGATGATGCAAGGATAACGCAGCTGGGCCCTGTGAAACCCTTGGTGGACCCAAGCCCTGCTGCCATCCTTTGCCAAGACAAGCTTGTAGCAACACCCCTTAGGAGCAGGGTGAGTAAAGCACCTCCTGAGTTTCCTGCACCGTCCCAGCCCCTGTGACAGTCAGGGCTGCCAGCACAGGTGGGAGCTACCACAGGTGTTTGGTACATAACAGCATGGGATCCTAAAAATCATTAATAAAAATCTTGGTGATACAAATTCCCACGTGAAAAATTGAACTGGAATTGTTAATAAACAGAAAGAGGTTTGCTGAGGAGCCTTGCCAGCTGCTTTCAGGACGTGCCAGCCAGGATCCCTCCAGGAATGTGGCGTTATACCACCAGTCCTTGCTCTAACGAGCCTCTCTGGGTGGGCTCCCTGCTTTCCACTGTGGCCAAGGGTATTTCAGCTTTCTCTGTGACAGAGGATGGAGATGTTGCTTTGCTAAACCCAGAATTAATTCAGTTTACCACAAAAAGGCTGGAGGCAGAAGGTCTTGCTCCTACTCTTCTGGCAGTAGCATTAGGCTGTGCACAAGATGTTTTAATTCCTCTTCTGAAGCCAATATGTAGTGCAGTAGGTCAAATTCCTGTGGATTTTGCTGTGCATCCAGCAGCAGATTCAGGCTTGATGGTTGTTGTGGTAGCCCCACAGGTGGGAGGGGGGGATGCAGGTGCCCTGCGTTCCCCACGCTGGTGGGCACAGCCAGCAGCATCCCTTTATTGCCCTGACACCTTGGGAGGTCCCTGCACCTGCAGGATCCAGTCCCTCTCCTGCTTTTCCAGCGCCTGTGTCATCCACACCTGACGAGATGGAGGCCCTGGGCTCACCTCCCCTTTTTCCATCCTGATCTCTGCCCAGGGATCAAGTAGGACACATCCTGAAGCCTTGTCTCATATCCTCCCCCATCCCTCAAGGCCATTTCCATACTGAGCTGATGTTTCTCCTGCTGCAGATCCATTCCTGCATTATTTATCCAAAGCTCCCCACAGGGTTACATTATTCCTTTTACCCAGTCACCCTCCTTTTCTGTCCTTCCCCAGGGGAATGTGCCAGGGAGTTACAGCAGCAAAGGCCATTCCTTATCCTTACAGTTCCTCTTTTTTTTTTTTTTTCCCCAGCTGTATTAATTATTTCCATCTATTCCTGCCTGCCCCAGACCTTCTAACACATCCCATGCTGTTCCCACATCTACACACCTTAAGGGTAGACACATGGACACATTTCTGGGGTCAGGCCATCTACTAAAGTTGTTTTAGATGCCACCTGGTTATAATTTGGAGCCTGTCCAGGTCTTATTTAAAAGACCACAAGCAGAAGCTTTAAATCCCAAATATACTTCTCTGCTTTCATTGGACCTGTGCTCCTCTAGATCATTTTTTACCCTTTTTTTTTCTATTTCTGCTCTTGCTTTTGAAGCTCACATGGCACTCTGACCATTTGCTACTGCAGGAGCTGCATTTAATTGAGATTTTACAACTGCTGGGTCAGAAGCAGTAGCACTGCCTTGGCAGGGCTCGCTGGGTCATGCCTTGAACTCCTTCCTCACCTAACAGCAAACGACACATCTGGTTTTGCTTAAAGGACTTAACTGCTGAGCCGAAGCTTTTAACAGTTTTGGGATTAGAGCAGCAGGAACTTGTCTCTTCCCTGAAAGTCTGAAGAACTGACATTTTTATAGATTCAAAAATGCCTTGAATGTATTGAAAATAATGTGGTTTTTTCCACATTTTTGCCTGTTGCTCAGCCCTTTCTACTTTTACAGCAGCCAAATCGTAACCAGGGTTCCAGGGTTCATTCACTGGAATACTCCCAGCTCCCTAAACCAGGAGTGCAGTTCTGTAGGTCCCAGTCTCTTTATTGAAAAAACTCTTGCTAATCTCTCCTGCCCCCCATTTTCTTCTCTCAGTGTCCAGCACTGGCTCTCTCACTGCACCAAGGCCTGAGCACTGGATGGAGGGGCAGGTCTGCTCCACATTGGTTTTACACCATCCAGCTGCATCTTCCCAGTGCAATTCCTGCCTTCCCACTGTGCTGGGATGCCAGGGCTGCGATGGCTCAGAAGCCACTGATCCCCTGATCCATGTTTAAGGAGCTGATTATCCCTGCTGCACACTAAACACCCTCCATGCATCCTTCCTTTTGAAAGGGAGCTGCTGACAGAAGTTGCACACAATTAGGAGCCTCCTCACTGAAAATTTGGCTGCTGCAGGCAGGCCTGGTTTGAACACACCTGTTCTTACCTTCCTTCCATCACTACCTCCTCTTTCTCTGCTTCTCAAAGCTTCAACTATAAAAAAAAAAAAATCATCAGTCTTGTTTATGCAGGAATATTTCCCCAGGCAATACACCCTTCATCCCAGATGGGCACAAGAACCTGAAAATTCTCCTGAACATGGGGAAACCCCTCCTAAAACACAAGGATTTGGAGTTTTCCTCTGTCAGGACTGCAGTCAGTCCCTTAGAGGCAGGAGATGGAAACACAGCAGGACTCTGGAGATCAGGGAGCAGACCCTGGTGGGAGGATGCACCCCCTGAGCCTCCAGGCACAGCACTGCTGCAGGAGGAGCAGCTCCAGGTGTCTTTGTGTAGGACTGAACAGCAGCTTGGATCACATACTGCAAACCTTCACTGCAGGGTTAGGGTTTATCATCACCTGATCTGAAAGGGTAAAACCAGATTCACATCACGTCTACAGATTGCCCTTACAGTTTTTGCTATTAGCAACTGCTATTAATTGTTAATGCTATTAGCAATTCAATAAAATCCCTTAGGTAACCTTTTCTGATGAGTATTTTTCCCTCCATCAATACTCTGATTCAGAAAAACAAATCAGCAGGAGCAGACACTAAACAGGAACCAAACCAAAGCTTTCTTTTATTAAATGCTTTTATACTTCTTTCATTTTTCTTCCTCAGCACTAAGATATTCAGCTCATTCTACGAAGTCCAAGTATCTCTTTTTCAGTACTCATGATCTCTTTTTTGATTAATAATTTTAGACTGGGATTTGGCCATTTAATCTTGAAAATTCTGAATTTTCTTGAAGTTACCTTAACCCTTGTATCCTGGACAGGGTTACATTTCTGTGTTAACAGTTTCATCTCCTGAAGCTTGCCCAGGTGTCTCTCAGGTCCTCACTCCTGCATCAGGTAAAAGCATCCAAAGGCAACTGCAGGTCATCCAAGTCTTTTCCTTAATTGAATTTCTAAATTCTTCTTGTGCACCCCATGATAGAAGCACAAGAAAAGAGCCCCAGATGAACTGGGTATGGCCAAAGCAGCTTTGAAAAGTCGTTTTGATGTGTTCATAATTTCCAAAGTGCAAAAAAATTAAAATACCATTCTGGAAGAGTATCTTGCTTTCACAGGGCTTCCTGTAAAGGAGACTTAGGGTCTTTCATTCCTCTGAATTTGCTGCTTCTTTTTGACTACACCACTGAGAGGCCAAAGTTGAGAATCCACAATTCTGGCATTTGCCTTGCACACAAAGGAATTGTTTGTGTTCAGTGAAGGCATTTAAAAAAACATTTGCATTGAGTTAAGTGGAGGCAGATTCTTACTGGCTTTCTCACAGAAAACCTCTATGGCTTTTAAAATTTGCCAAAATGCTGGAGATAGGCCTAACAAAGAGACTTGGTATTTTCCTCCCTTGCACTGCTGTTGGAACCCAGGATTTCAGGAGGACAGCAGCCCTGGTGTGGTTTGGAGTTACTGGCACGTGGGGCAGAGGACCTCGGTGGTTTCCACGTGTGGCACGCTGTGTGGGGGCACAGCAGCAGGGCTGAGAGCCAGCGAGCTGAGAGCCTGCCACAGGCACAGTGGGAGCATCGGGAAGCAATGACTGCTGAAAGTACAGAGAATGTGCCATAAAATATCCATTTTTAAAAGCCGAGCAGAAAAATGTGTGCATTCCTAATTACAGGGCAAACTCCAAAACACCGCCGTAAAAAATCGCCTTGGAACTATAAATGAAGCGGAGCTTAATGAATCATTGCCCTGTCAAAGGAGTCACTTTATGAAAAGCCTTTTTCTTTCTAAGATTTAGAAAGATTTATCCTACTGCACTTTAATTATGACAGTTGTTTCCATTCATGATTTCTCAGTCAGACTGTCTCTGTATTTAGGGTGCTTTCCATCTGGACTGCAATTCTTTTTTATGGTCTAGGGTTGAGTATTCTTCTCTTGACAGTCAGCTTTGTTTTCTTCTCGTTTGGTTTTTATTGGGTTTGGATTTCTTTTTCTCTTGTGGTTTTTTAAAGCCTTTTCCGTACTTTAATCCCTTTATCATAAATACCTTTAATATTCAAAGCACCCATTCTGTTCTCAGACCATATCATAGTTACCTTCCATATTTCTTTAATATCATTCTTTTCTTTCTTTCACCTCCTGCAGGTGACATAATCAAGTAATCTTTTCATCATTTGGAAAAACATTCTTTGTAAGTTTTACTTCATCAGCCTCAGGCAAATGCTTCACCTACACACTCAATACAGACATGCAGAGCTTGAGGCTTGAGGTCTGTTCATCCCAGGCCTCCTCCTCCTGCTCCCTGTGCAGGCAGGGGGTTCCTGTGGCTCTCCCAGCACCTTGCATCAGGCAGGCAGTGCTTGAAACCGCTGTGGAGATGGTTTAGACTCACTCAGCACCTCATCAGTGTCCCTGAGTGTCCCTTGCTGCACCACAGCTCTGGGAGCAGGTCCTTACCCAGCACAGGCTCAGTGGCCTTTGCAGGGCCTCAGGGGCCTTTGCAGTGACACTGGGACCGGCTGACACCGCTGGACATTGTCCTCACCCCCGAGGAGATGCTCAGTTGGGATTCTCGCTCCCCTTACAGTGGCAGCACCACCTGCAGGTGAACCAAGCACACTTTAGAGAGAAAGAGCTTCAGAGCAGCTGAACCACACAACACCTCAGCTGTCTTCTGCTACTGCTGTCACACTGCCAGCTGCAAGGCCAGAGAGGGGGACTGGTCACACAACACCTGTTGTATCCTTGCTCTTCTGTTTTCCATCCCAGAGCAGCTGCTGTGGGCTCATGCTCCACTCCAACACAACCCAGAAGGCAGCTTGGAACACCACAGTAATTGTAACACAGCAGTAATTTACTGGAACTCCAAAATGAGGATTTTGCAACAAGATGTATCAGAAAGCATCAAGAACGGGGCTTCCCCAGGAGGGGACAAGCCAGAAGCCAAGTGCACACCATGCCCTCAGTAGCAAGGTACAGTCCCACAGGGTGCCAACAGGATCCATCAGCAGCACAAGGAGAGCAAGGAACCAGCTCCAGGGCCCATCCAGGCTGCCCCAGAGCTGTTAAAATAGTGGTGAGACAATGCTGCTACACCATGGTCAAACTCCCATACTTGGGGCTAGATCTGCCTCTGTTCCATTTGTTCACACCATATCCCATGGGAATGTACAGCTGCTGAGACAGGACAGCCCAGGGTTCCCCCCCTGCAGCTGGGGGACCAGGGATGAGGCTGACTACAGCCCAGATCCCAGCAGGCTGTGCAAGCACAGCCAGGACTAGAGTTTGGGGAGGTTGGTAATGTCTTGGGGAGGCAAGGAAGAAGAGACCGTGGATTTGTCCACAGGAAATTTTATTTTAAAATGAAAAAAGCAGAAGAGGGCAAGAAGTGCAATAAAGCCCTGGCAATGGCACTGCAGGAGGAAATGCTGAGGTGCAGCGACACGCAGTGAGGAAAGAGTGGGGGCAGAGGAACAAAGATTAGATGCTATTTAGGCTGAAAATCAAAGCTTGGGCATGACCCCAAAGAGCAGAGTCCTTGCTTTGGTTCCAAGTGTCCCAGGGTGCATCAGGCTGGTTGAGGAGGTGACTGTCCCACCCTGCTCTGCATTAAGGTGGCCCCACCTTGGGTACTGGAGGCAGTTTGGGCACCACAATCTAAAAAACATCTAAAGCTGTTAGAGAGTGTCCAAAGGAGGGAAAGGAGGAGAACAAAGGGCCTTGAGGGGAAGCCCACGAGGAGCAGCTGAGGGCACTTGGTCTGTTCAGCTGGAGGAGACTGAGGTCAGACCCCACCAGGGGCTGCAGCTCCTCCTGAGGGGCAGCTCCAATCTCTGCTCTGGGACAGGGGCAGCACCCAGGGAATGGCTGGAGCTGGGCCAGGGCAGGCTCAGGCTGGAGATCAGGGAAAGGTTCTTCCCCCAGAGGGTGCTGGGCACTGCCCAGGCTCCCCAGGGAATGGGCACGGCCCCGAGGCTGCCAGAGCTCCAGGAGCGTTGGGACAGCGCTGCCAGGGATGCCCAGGGTGGGGTTGTTGGGGTGTGGGTGCAGGGACAGGGGCTGGGCTGGGTGAGCCTGTGGGTCCCTCCCAGCTGAGCATATTCTGTGATTCATGATTCTAAGTGCTCTGCTTAGCTCATGTTCAACACTCTTTAACATTCAGAGCTACAATTTATGTTCTCCTTTTTCTTTTTTCTTAACTGCCCATAATTTCCTTGTGAGTGTGCTGGGGATGGTACCAGTATAACCCACAGCTCCTCCAGTCACGGCCTTCCCACCACAGTCCTGAGCTCACACCACAGACTGGAACAACTCTACTTCTTGCTACTGACATCCGTGGAAGAAATTGTTTTGAGACTGTCTCAGGTCCCAGTGTGAGGTGTAAGCACAGGCATGTATTCCATCAGCAGCTGTTAAACCAGCTGGGGCAGGGTTCTTTGTCTCTCCCAGGACTCATCCCTGATAACTCCCTCCGGGGACACCTTCTGCTGATGGGCCACCAAGCCTCACTGCCTGGCTCATCAAATTCCACCAGCCCGGTGTGGGATGCTCCGCCCAGGGGGGGAACCAAGCATTCCCACCTGGATAGAATCTGGGGTTTGGAACAGCACAGGCAGCCCTGACCTGCTGGGTTCCCAGAGGAGAGGAGCTCCATAAGCAGCACTGGACCTGCAGAGGAGCACCAGAGCCCTGCACAGGCTCAGGGCTCCGACAGAAGCACATCTGTCAGTGCAGCAGGGCTGCAGCCACCATTTAATGGGACTGCTGCCCCGGCCTGCCCGGCAGGGTGTCAGGCTGTGCCCTGACTCTGGCACTGGTGCCGTGCTACTGCATTTATTTTCATTTTCCTATCAAATTGTAGTTCTGACTTGGAGTCTCCCACTGATTTGCTTTCCCACTAATACACAGACAAAATTTGTTCCTTGCAAATGTACAAATTATCTGGGAATATTCATTGCATTAACTGGCATTGTGCATCGACCATAGCAAAGGAGTTGGGTGGATAAAGGGAAATCCCCAGTGTACTTTACAAACCTGGAGGAAGCAGTGATGAAGGAAGAGGGAGAAGGTGGATAACTGCATCCTTATGAGTTTAAGCCATGAAATTCTTCTTTTTCTGTATGCCAGTTAATAAAGCCAGCTATTTCCACTAATCCTAGAAAACCTCCCAAGATGACATTCAACAATTCCATTTCCACATGCATTGTCCATGGCGTCTTTCCCTTTTATTGTTGTATTTAGGCTGTGTTTCCCAGCACTGCTGGAATCATAAAAAATGAGAGAAAATAGAGATTCTTTTGTACAATAGTCTGGATTAGTAGATTAAGTGATCTGGTTAATGAAAAAACTTTTAGATGACATATCTGGCCTATGCTCAAAAGCTGAATTATCTTCAAAAACATAATTAGCCTATAATTGCTCTGACATTATTGACCTGTATCCTTCCCCTTAGGTTATACCTGTCCCGTATCAGATAAATCAGAATTTGCAGAGTGTTCCCTAAGATAAGGTGGGGCAGAAGGGACTAGAAATTTCCAGGATGCCTGAAATCACACAACCTTAGCCAGGAAAAAGATCCTGATATGTCAAAGAAATCACATTAATATTAAACATTTTAATCAAGAGCTGTGTGATCCAAAGCAAGGAAAAGAAAACGTCCAGTTGCCAGGAGCCTTTTCAGCCAGCAGCGAGAAATATTTGCTGAAGGGTTGGTTTTCTTCCTGCTTAAAATTGAGAGATTATGTTTAAAATGGACAGAAGGAGCCTGAAACCATAACATTTTTCTTGTTCTTCATCCAAGAATTAGGGCCAGCTTTAACTTAGGCCAAGCTCTAACTGGCACCAGCTGGGCACAGTCCAGGTGTGCAGAGATGACAGAAGTTCTAATTTAAAAAAAAAATGTGTTTCCAGGTTTTGTTTCAGATTTCTTTTTCCCCTTCATTTTCTCACTTATACTTCATTTAGAATGTGACAAAACATGAGATAATACAGCTCAGTTTTAGAAGTGACAATGCTTTACCAGCTGAACTTCCTTCAAATATCCTCTGCTAATAAAAATTGTGCTTTTCCTGATAATTGCAGGAATTATGTTCTGTGCATTTGTGAAGCTCCTCAGAAATTCCTCTTAGGAATGGCTTGGTGATTTTGCTTGCTTGGAGTATTGCAGGTATCTACAGGAAGATAAAATCATCCTCAATACCACAGGTGACTTTAATACTCGGGGGAAAATCCACTGAGTGAGTTTTAGGGGTGTTTCTCTGTAACTGCCAAAAATATCTGTTGCCAAATCTGCCAATGAGAATGGAATAAAATAATTATCTCTTTAATAGAAGTTGGGCCCCCACTAGTGGTTAAAAGGAACTGTTCTGTTCTGTGAGTGGCACATGGAGTTTTGACCAGCCACCCTGCAATCAGTCCGTGACTGCTACTAAACGTACCCCAAAATTAATTAATTGTGCTTTTCCCATGGTCTTTCTGATTGCTGGCCCTGGAGGCACTGGAGAGATCAGAGGGAGGACTGACATTCACTGCATTTCTCTGTATTTCTTCTTGCCCAAGGGAAAGAGAGAAAGAATCTTTCGATGCGCGGAATTCAGACACCACAACTAGTTAACGTTGTAAAGTAGGGATGTTTATTCGGCCAAGGTGCATGGGGGATCATTCCTCCAAAGACATTCACACCCTTAGGCACTCAGCTAGAAATAGATCCGGTTACAAGGTACATATGCATTAGATTACACAATACAGACATGCATATTCATTGCTTATTTCCACTTCGTATTCTAAAGAGTTCAAAAGCCATTTCCATATGCTTGCATCTGTGCAGTGCCTCCTGGTGGTTGTGGGCAGGGGTCTCAGGATGAAGTAAAAGCCTCTTCCTCGGGTTGAACTTTTTACCTTGCCTTCTTG
>VZRQ01007705.1:72928-98899 GCA_013397975.1 Machaerirhynchus nigripectus | reverse complement strand
GGGGGGAGGGGGAGGGGAAGAAATTGTTGAAATAAGAACAAATACCTAAAATTACAGCAATGTTCCACATTTTCATCCTTATTCCAGATGATTTCTTTGATCCTGCTTGCTCTCAGCTGAAGCCCAGCCATTGGTGCATCCCCTGCTCCCTCTGGATTCTGAGTGTTGGAGCTGAAGATCTCCCAGGAACGGATGGATTCACTCAGTTTTGTCCTGCATGGAGGGGACTGTGCCATGCACAGATTTTATTTCTTTGAATTTTAAATTGGCCAGCAGAAAGGGCTGTGCAGCTGCACATTGTAGCCCCTCTGGAGATCCATTAATGGATTCTTATTGCTGTGTTTAGACTGTGGCACTGTTACTCTGTCATCCAGCACAGCAACCAGACAACTTGAAAACAAAAACTCAGAATCCCACCGGATCCCAAGATTAAATGAGTAAGAATTAGTTGGTTTCTATCTTTCTCCTCAGCCCTTCCTATCGGATGTAACTAGATTGAAGCCAGCCTTTCCATCAAAGCGCTCGAGAGAGGACCAAATTAACTAACTTTAAACACTCCAACTGCTTTGTTTTCTAGAGGAAAACCAGAACATCCATGCAACTTTGAGTTTCATAATAATTAGTTACATTTGTTTTCACCGAGTCTCTGTTCATGGGAAACAGAGTTCCAACCTGTGACTGCGAAGGGGCCGGGAATCAGCAGATCCCACCTGTTCCCATCGCTGCATTTCCACATGAAGGCCACTCCACCCCCTCTCTGTGGTGAAGCTGATTCCTCTGTGTAAAGCCTCTGGCAATCTAAAGGCAACAGATGAAATATATCCAGATTATTATTAAAGCATTGGGGCCAAATGTCACACATTCAGAGAGGGATGCAGCGTGGTGCAAAACAGTGATTAAAGAACTACAACCATACAAACGGACAGTGGCACACTAAATAGCTTTAAAATGAGCAATAGTGAAATTAGAATCAAAAGCAGTTGGGAATGGAGAGTTGTAAGTCTGGCCATATTTTTGATTTCTTTTAATTATGTAAACTGGGAAAGTATAAATCGGGATGGAAGGAGAGGGACAGAGGAGAAATAGTTGGTGCAAGACAAGATGGAGCTGAGAAAGATCCATCCAAGGTGGTTTTAGAGAGCTGAGCACAAATTAACAGCATGATCAGCAGGTCCCTGTCTGTGCAGGACACAGAAAACCTCAGCACTTGTCAGACATGAAGATGTGGCACAGAGGGACATGGTTCAGGGGTGGCCTTGGCACGGTTAGGTTCATGTTTGGACTCGATCTTAAATGTCTTTTCCAACCTCAGTGATTCCATGGTTCTAAACCAAATTAAAGTAACATGGGAAAATGACACAAATGAAACACAACACAGAAATAGGCAGAAGAATGCACAGGGCCCTTCTGAGAGCTTGGGGCCAGATTGAAGCAGTTAGCAGAGCTTGTAACCAAAGTTTCGGCAGAAATGAGGGAATATTTTATAAAGGGCCTTCAGATTTAATTACAATTGTTTCCAGGAAACAAGGGACAACAAAACTGGCTTGGACTTAAGGAAGGAAACATTCAGGTGCACAACAATCACACACAGAACTCTGCCAAAAGCCTGCCCAGGTCCAGGAGGATGATCCCTTATCACCTTGGGCCTTGCTTCAGGATGGACTGGAACAGAGGGAAAGGAATGAGAAGGAGGTGTCTTTGCAAACTGTGGGCCTGCTGTAGATAAAGCCAGATACTGAGAGGTGAAAGAAACAATGGGAGGAACCACAAATTCCATAGGAATTCCACTAATTGACATGGTCTGTTCCTGCAGACTGCGTTAAATCCCTGGACTTAGAGAAAAGGAAGAGAGACACAAGGAAAAAGAAAAAGGGGCTGGGGTATACATTAGAAGGGGGTCTGTGTTAGGTGATTCAGGAAGTCTGTACCTCTCAAGTACCCCAGCCAGTGGGGAAAGAGAGAGGGAAATGCAGCTGGGAAATCAGGATCAAAAGGAGGCTGCATCCTCAAACAACTTGAGAGACCCCAGGGGAAATGCCCCATGGCCTCTCCCTTTAATCAAATAAAGTAACAGCACTCCTCTGTCTCCTTTTTGGACATCAACCCAGTCTGGTGGATGTGGATTAATTAATTTTCCTGACAAGAGCAAGACCAGGTGATACAGCATAGACAGAAGTTCTTGGAGGAGCTGCAACAGCTGTGGATTGGATTGCTTCTGCACTAAGGATGGATCCTAGAAAAAACATATTTCTGCTCAAAGGTATTTCCCCTCTTCATGGAGGGGGAAGAAAAAAAATCCCAAAAGCACCACCACCAAACAACCAGTCAAGCATTTCAGATCACTATTCCAAAAAAAGCACAAAGCCAAGGCAAGAAGTCATCAAAAAAACAGGCAAGAGTTCATCAAAACCTGTAAGTACTTTGGAGAGAGCTCATCGAAATTCATGTATTTCTGTAAAACTTTTTGATTCTATGAAGGAAGCGTTTTCTGATTTGTGCTTTACTGACACAATATTTCCTTTCCCTCATGTTCAGTGCATCCGAAGAGGGAAGTTCTTGAAACCTCTGGGCTTCAAAATTCTTCATTACAGGAAGCATAAGATAAATCTCTTCTGCTTGATACAATAATTCCACCCTTGCTGGTTTTAAAACAGAACTCAGAAAAGAATAGCAGAGTATAAAATTACATCAGAAGACAAAGAGATGGGGTGGTAAACATGCAATGTGTCTTAAGACTGGGAGTGGAAGGTAATAAAAATTACAGATTATTGCTGCAAGTCCAAAGAGTTATAAACACCAGAACTGCTGGCAGAAGAAGTAGCAGAAGATTTAAAAGAAACCAAAGACATTTTAATTTGGGGGACTTGGAAACAATGGTCCTCAAGTAGTGTCATTGTATGGGTAAGGAAATGGCCAAAAAGAGCTTTTTCAGTGCCTGCAATAATGTGTCAAAGGGATTTTTTTGACAAGGTAACAACAGCCACAGGAACAGCCTCAGTGTTGGCTTTCCTATAAGTTTTCTTTCCAGAAAATACTCCAAATCCTTGTGTGAAATCTGCATTGAACAGAATACCAATTTCTCTTTAAATCTGGCAAACGTGCTTATGAGATGACTTGACCTGGACAGTAGTTTTTCAAAAATTTGCCTTACAGTGACAGAATTCCACGCAGGCTGCCTGTTTGGATGAGGGTGGGTACAATCACCATTCCCCCCCTTCTTCTATTCCTGCCTCAGGACGCCAATGGAGAAGGTTTTTTTTTCCCTTCCTTTGCTTTTCCCACACTACTTGAAATAAAACATCATGAACAGGTTCAATGAAACCGATTCCACATTTTCTGTATTCACAAGGAAGAGCTAAACTTGGTGTATTTCTTCCCCCAACGCCCATTTTTTAAAATAAATAAATAAAAATAATATAAACTATTGAAAAAAATAATTAAAATAACTTACCTTCCTAGCCAGGAGGGAAGTAAAAGAAATAAGAGGTACATCATAGGCACAGACTTGAATTTCCCAAATCCAGTGACTGTCCCCATATTAACTGATTAACCCCAATGCAGATCTGCTGGAGAAAATCTGGCACGTCTTATGTCTACAAACAGAATATTCCACTTAGAGACTTTACATCCCGAAATCTGCTTGCTGTGAGCATCACAAGCTTGGGGGGCGAGGGGTGGGCCCTGGAATAAGCACAGCAGTGTCACTCTGCCTCTGCAGCGTTTAGGAGTCATTAAAGGGCACCACTTTAAAGGCAACATCTTCCATGTTACAGCTCGAAATGACAAATCCCACGGGGGGCCCAGATCCCGTCTGTCCACGTCAGGAGATCACTTGCAGAGCCCAAAGCTTCCCCCCTGCCCTGCCCCCTCTGCCTTTATACTCCGTTAATCAAGACAGAGCTTTTGCCTTCATTAATGGCTGGTGTTCGGGTGCTCCTTTGCTTTCCCATTGCTGCATCTGCTGCAGAGCCTGCAGGAGCAGGAGCTGTTTCAAAAGCATCTCCTTGCTGCTGAAATTCAAAAAGCCTCTGTTCAAAAAGCCTATGGTTTCACTGTGATTTTTGAGCTGTTTTTCCCTTGAAGCATCAGCCATTGCAGATGGATAATTACATCAAGATCAACGCTGCAGATGTCTGGTTTTATTCCCATTACCCTGTCTGTCCATAGCAGTAGCCACAGCCTTTACCTCTCCCTCACCCCAAGTTGTCTGGCTTTGATCTTGAAACTGGGGGTGTTTTAGTGCCCCCAGTCAGGTATGTGTGGAGATTTTCTTGTCCCTTGGTATTAGCCCAGACAGGACAGAGAGAAGACAGAAGTGCTCAGGTCAGAAATGCAGCTGAAACACGGCAGGCAGGGAGTGATTTCTGTGAAGCTGGGTGCCACCCCTGCTCCTGCCAGGACCTCTCCTGAACGGTGCAGACAGTCTCCAGCTTCCTCCTCCCTGCACCCGTGAGATTGGTGTCTTTGGCAAAGGGTTCTTTGGGAAGCAAACAACATCCACAGCTTTCATCACATGAGGTTTTACAGTGAGAAGCACACGAAAAAATTCCAATCCATTCTGTTTTCAGACCGGAACTTTTCCCTTTACTTTTTTAGCTAGCTGGTTAAGTTCTCACCACAGACCCTAATTATGTGTTCAAACAAGGTGAAAAGAGGTTCCTGTGAGGTTATTGAAGGTGCTGACAAGTGACAGATGTCACCCAACACTCCTAACTCCATCCCCCTCAGATGCAGGGGAGCCTCAGCCTGCCCACCAACGTGTGCATTTATGAGCCAGCCCTCGGTAACATCCCTCCAGTCATAAACTGGGCTGCAAAAACCAAGACACAACTCTCCTAGTATCAACAGGGACACTTCAGGAACACACCTTTACAGTGAACAGCATTTTCAGTTTCAGAAGTAGGATGATGTTTGTTTACAAGCTGAAGTTGGACTATCAGGAGGAAAAAGAAAATTTTAAAAAACCCCCACAAACTAAAAAGCCTGTCTTTGGAAAGGAGCCAGCAGAGCCACTTTTAGACGTGCAACAGACTCTTTGTCACCTTTTAACACATCTAGGCACTCAAATGATCGAGGGGCAAACTGCTTTTACGTAGCAATACAAAGACAACCAACAGAAAGACCCGTGGGCTGCAATGAACAGCAGGGTTTGTAGCCAGGTCTGCAAGAGCAAGGTGCATTCCTTAAATTATACTTGTTTGATTTACAAGAAGAAGTGGAGTTCGGGTAATGCAGACTCAGTTTTCTTTCCCTACAAAAAACCAACAAGCCAAGATAGACCCCAGTGAACCAACCAAAACTTCTCCACCAGCAGTGGGGCAGAAAAGCCTGAAACCAAAATATAAGTGTGCACTTAAGGCTAGAAATATAAAAGAAAATAATGCAGTATTTTTCAAGTCCCTGAATTTCTGCACAAAACCACCACTTCAGAGGCAACAAAATATTGATTCCTCTGTGCTTCTTGTCAAATATTCCCTCAGGAAGGAGCTCTGCAGCTGGTAAGCCTCAAATGCTGCTGAGCACAGCTGATTCACTCAGAGTCACAAGAAAACACACAGAGTTAATCGAGCTCTAAATTCTCTCCATGGGAAATAAGTGAAATTTGTGATACAGATTTACTCCAGAGCTGAACCACTGTGAGTCAGTGAGAGAGAAAAGGGCAAGGCATTAAACTGCAGGGATGGCTTTGATAGACATATAGAAATTAAATACAAGACACATTTGTGGTAATAGGTGATAGATTAATGCATCTGAGAGAAGCATCCAGCCTCTGAAGGGGTTCTAGTCACACATGTGGAGGCACAACTTGCTTTGCCTTGTACTCAGCAGTCCTGAATAGAAGTTAATTGGACGTTATTAAGGGGAGAAATGCAATAAGATGGAACAAAGCAGTGTTATGTTAATAACCTGACGAGGCCAAGAATCAGCTGCCACACACGTGGGGCCGAGTGACTGCCCTGCTGTGCTCCTGCCAGTTCCAAATGCCAGATTTCCTATCCCCACATGGTGCTGTGGCTTTAACAGAAGGCACAGAAGCCGTGGTGATCCCAGATGCCTTTTCCTTTCCTGTAAGGATGTCTCAAAATTAGTCCAACCTTCTTCACTGGCCATCCCCAGGCACTTCTCTCAGCACCAATTAATTTTGTCTTTTCCTCCTGCCTCAGAGCTATTTTCATTCAGCATTAGAGCTTTGCCTACGTGTGAACAAGACCCATTTTTCTCTGTGGAGATCAGGCCATTTCTGAAGGCAGAGGGTGCCAGAAATACCAATCCCAGCCCACAAAAAGCATCTCTGCCAACCAGCTGCTCCTTGGAAAGGAAGTTTTCTTCTCTTGTTCTCTGTGTACTGAAGGAGGTACCACCAGTTTGGCTCCGTGGAATCCCAGTGTGCAGAGCTATGTTACACCCTTCATTCCGAATTCCACTCTGTGCACAGCTGCTGCCACAAAAACCTTCAGGTCACACAAAATTTGTTCAGGGCTCTGAAGTTCCAGGAAACCAGGTGAAGTTCAGATCAGGCAGCTGGAATGTGATCCCTGTTGTGTGTCTAATTCAGGCTGTTGAACTGTGGGGCTTGCATGGATGAGAGCTAGATGGACTGGGTGTGTCAGTCAGCTGGGGTTCCTTGGATGTGCTGTGTTATTACCTGAAATCAGCCAAATTGGTGAAAGGGGCTCCCTTGGGGCACTCATGACTTAATTCCCAGTTCTCAGCTGTGAGCATTTCAGCACATGCTGGTCAGCACCAGAGGGGTGTCTCTGGAGCAGAGAGCAATTTCCCCCTGACAGGTATATTTTTGTAAATGACTACTCTCAATTCTAGCAAAATTTATGTCATAGTTCAATTTAGGATGGGGGAAAAAAGAAACCAACTCAAAAAACAAGCAAACTAAAAATTCCCATCACACCATAGTTCCACAGAACCACAGGATCTCCTGAGCTGGGAGGGACCCACAGGGATCACCCAGTCCAGCTCCTGTCCCTGCCCAGACACCCCAACAACCCCACCCTGGGCATCCCTGGCAGCGCTGTCCCAACGCTCCTGGAGCTCTGGCAGCCTCGGGGCCGTGCCCATTCCCTGGGGAGCCTGGGCAGTGCCCAGCACCCTCTGGGGGCAGAACCCTTTTCTGATATCCAACCTAAATTTCCCCTGACACAGCTCCACCCATTCCCTTGGTAGTTTAAACCACTTTGTCCTGACAATCAAAAGCTGAGCTTGTGGCAGCAGAGTGACTGTGAGGCTGGGATTGAGGAACAATCAGCAAATGCTGGTGGCTAAATGCTTTTTTGGGGATCAAAGTTTGAATTCTATGAGAGTGTTGACCACAAGCTGGGGTGAGAAGGCCAGACAGGGCATCTCTGCTCCCACACCTCTCACTGCACTAGGTGACGAAATATCAATATATTTATAAACATATAGATATTTGGTCAAGACTCCTTCCTTCTGCACTGCTGGAGTCAAAGGAAAATGAAAATTTAGGCTAAGAACCTGTCCCGTGGGTGATGCTGAGAGAACTTAAGCTTTCAAGAGGACGGAAACATGAAGTAAAGCTTTGTACCTACACAGCCAGGTTTTAGGAAGGGGAACAGGTTCAGAGCAGTTGTTTGTTAGGCTCGGGAAGAGTGTTCCTTTGCTGCAGCACAGCTCGGGTTGCTGGGCAAGTCCCACATATTTCAGCTCCCACTCTCTCATTTCAACCCCTCTGCCCAGCCTCATTCAAGTGCAGCTTCTCACACACTCCAGGAAGCCTTTCAGTTTGTGCTTTGAAGACAGAAGGCTTCGTAATTTATAGGAGCTGCTCTCATCCTCAGCAGTGGAAAAGCTACTGGAGAACACCGAAAGGTTTCGGGCTTTGCTCATCCTCAGGAGAATGTGCTAAAAAAGCAGTCGCAGCACTGAGCAGCTTCCCAGTGCTACATTCCCTGCACAGATCCCACAAAATCTCCTTTCTCCACAGGGAGACCCTGCACTGTGTCACTTCCAGATGTCCTACTGTGGGCCGTGTTCCGTTCTCAGCTGCCATCCACCAGCAGATGTTTCTCTTCATGCTACAGCCTGTAAACATTTTGCCTTCAGCAGAAACCCATTTAAGCAGTATTTTTGAAGTTCAAAGAACTGCTTGATTTCTTTTTCAGTCCTGTCTGTGCTGCTATCTGTGGGGAGGAGCAGGGAACTGTGATTTCTTTGTCTATTGGTTCATATGTCACCATTAAGCCTCTGTTAATCTCTCAGCTCAGCCTGGAGTTAACTGCAAAACTGAGGTTACTTTTTTTGAAATTGCAGTCAGTGGTCTGTTTTCAAAATGCATATTTAAAACCCCTTGAACTCCTCTCTCTTTGAGGGAGCACATAAAACAGCAGAAAGCTGCTACTTGAACACAAGCTCAGAGAAATTATATAGGAGTATTCTTTGATGCTACTATCTGCATCCCACAACTACTTCAGGAGGTTTTCCCATCTCCATGAGAAATAGTTTCTTTCACAGTTTGATTAAAAGCAAAGCTTTAATAAAGATGTTAGAAGACAGATGTTATTAAGCAAATTAGAATTTTGTTTCCCCCACTATTCTTATTTTTCCTGAAGTTCATAAAACTTGCTTCAGAAGTTTTTTCATTTATTTATTATGAAAAAAATCCTTCTAATAAATTATTAGAAGCTTAATAACTTAGTAAATTTCCAGTAAGTTGTTAGACTTCTCATAAGTTATTAATATTATAAGCTGTTATTAAAAATAACAGGAATAGCAGGGGGTAAATAAATAAACCAAATAAAATAATCAACTAAATAAACTTCCAGTGAGTTTAACTTAGTAGAATTTTATTTATTTCCCCCCTGCCACTCTTATTTATTTCTGAAGTTCAATTTCTTGAATTCAGCAAGAATTTTCTACAGAAAACAGTAGATTTGGTTTCACCAGAAGTAGAAATGTGACACATTCTCATTCTTTTTTCCTTTTTGTATATTATTTCGTTATTTCTTCACAGACAAATCTGCATGATAAATACTTCAAGAACAGAAGCAATAAATGCATTTGTTGTTATTTCTAGACAGCAGTGTCTACTGTTCCTAAATAATCAGCTGGTTGTTCTATGTTCGGGGAAATACTGCAACCTCCAAACTGTCATTTTAAAAAGTTGTAATTCTGACTATTTAGGCTTAAAGCCAAGCCATTATTTCATATAATCGAAGTTGTGTTTATGCACAGGAGGAGAAGGAAGTTCTAGAGGCTGCTGAGTCCCTGCAGCAATACAGAAACACACAACTGCAGTCCCATGGGCAGCCTCTTTGAATCAATCCAACTCGGGGAAACACCTCCAGGTATTTTCAGACTTCTGCTGTCTCTGCTCTTCCTTTGGGAGCTGAAAAGAGTTGGTTTCATGAAGTCTGAGAGAAGTCAAAGAAAACTTCCCTCCCAAAATAGTTAATATTTCAAATATTTACCAGATAAGAGGTGCTGCTCTGAGCCCCACGCCCAGAGCAAGTCGGAGGAGTGACTGCCCGGGGGAATCATTGCCTGTTTGGGGACCCTTTAGGGAAGGAAATGTTACTGACTGGACCAGGTCATAAAAACAAATGCTGGCTTTTGTGTAGATCACCTCAAAATCCCATCTCTGGGGTCTTTTAAAAATTCCAGATCCCACCTTTTAGCTTTCCCTTCCCACCCTTACGGCCACACAAAGACACACCAGCTGGAATCCCCTGCCAGAGCTCAGGTGTTCTTTGGTGCCTGTTTTGCTCTGGACACTTTCACCTCTTTCCAAGCATCATTCTGGGATTTATCTCCAGTGAGCTGCTGCTGTTCCTTTTCCCAGCTCTGTGAGACTTCCCCCAGCACCGCTCATTCCCTGGAGGTCTGAGCAAGGTTGGTTCAAGGGATCAGTTTTCCTCTCTGACATCCATCATGGCAAGTCTCAGTTATTCTTCCTGATTTCCAGCTTCCTCTATTACACTTGCCTGGAGGTAGAGAAAACACAGAGCAAGCAGGAGCAAAGCCAGGGCAGCCCTTGGAAAAGCTGTCCTGCTTGGATGTGTCCCAGTGGCATGAGTTCAGCACAAAGGAGCTGTCAGAGGGCACCTGAGGCTCGGGAGGAGCTGTCAGGTCCCTGTGGCTCCCCTGGCAGCTCCACGGCTTCGCCCTGAGCAGGGCTGAGCAGGGGAGGATTTACTCCTCTTATTTCCTCTGAGGGTCTTAGGCACAGGCTGATCTTCCTGATACCAAAGTTATGAACCACAGCAACATCAAAGGCTGGGAAAATATGAGTGCTAATTGAATTCCATAATCAGAGTAACTGTGACCAGAACAAACTGAAAACATATTTTAGTCATTTTCCTGGACTATTTTACAAGCATCTCCATCTAGAGAGAGGAGTGAAAGAGAGAAATGCAAAGCAAACCCACTGATTTAGGAACACACACTTAGTTCAGCTGCTGCTCTAATTTGGTTGACAATGTTCTAAGCTCTTTGGAGGGATATACACTGCACAGGGATCGTCCTGAGGTCTGTGCTGACAGACTCACTGGATGGCATTTCTGGCCCACTTCTTTCTTGTTTTTTTTTTCCATTTCAAATAAAGTTTTTGTGTCTGAAGAGTATCTGTTCTTGCCAGGTCAATACACTTAACCTGGAGCAGGGATTTGCAAGCCTCTTTCTCTCCCTGCAGGAAGGCTACACTGGCAAAGCATACCAAGGCCTGTGTGCCAGGGATGCTCCTTCATCCAGCTGAACACTGGAAACAAATTTGAGCATTGGTCTACAGTCTTTTAATTCACTTTTTACAACAGACAGAGGGAAAAGCCACAAATATCAGTATTTCCAGCAAAAGCAGAGACAAACAGAATCACAAAATCATGGAATCACAGAATGGTTTGGATTGGAAGGGACCTTAAAGCTCATCCAGTGCCACCCTCTGCCATGGCAGGGACACCTTCCACTGTCCCAGGCTGCTCCAAGCCCCAAAATCCAACCTGGCCTTGGACACTTCCAGGGATCCAGGAGCAGCCACAGCTTCTCTGGGCACCCTGTGCCAGGGCCTGCCCACCCTCCCAGGGAGGATTTCATATTCTCCACTGCAGATGCCTTTAAATGGCCAAAGCTGGCAGGAGCAGAAGGGACCTTACCTGGCCACTCACTCTTGTTTTGACCTGCTGGTCACCAGAGCAGGGTAATATTATTATGTACTATTAATTTGGTTGGATTAATTTCAGGTAACCATGCTCAAATAACTAACAGAGACTCAGGTTTGTGAAAGACAAATTGGGAAGTTGATGTATGTGGGTAAGGGAAGAGCAGAGAACACTGACTGCCACGACATCCTCGTGTCCAGGGGAGGACATGAGAGCCCAGAAGCGGGGCTGGGCCCCATGTGCCCTTTATGGTGACTCAGGATTTGCCTCAGTTCATTGCCCATCCTTGGGAAAACCTTCACCCACCTGGAGCAAGAGACACAAGCCGCACAAAGCACTGCAACATTGCACAAACCCGAGCCCTTAAGGGAGGAGAAACAAGAAAAAAAAAGTGTCACTTATTAAAAGAACAACAATAAAGCATTGACCTCTGCATAAAAAACAAAGTACATGGACAAAGACCATTCTTAATGTAGGAATCGTCTCTCAAGGACTTGCCAGATTTTTGCCTTAAACCTTCCCTCAGCCCCAAAGACTGCATCATTTCAAACTGATAATTTCAAGGAGATGCCCCCTCCCATCTCAAAGTCAACTGAAAGAAAAACTTACGGAACATCCGGAGGGGAATGTGACCTTCCCACTGCAGGATTTCAAACACCAGAATCTACCCATCCTGGATCTAAGAGGATATCCAGGCCAGATGCTGCTATCGATAGTCAGCCTTAAATGGTGATAGTTGTTTCCCTTCCATTGCCCCTTTCAAGCACTCAGATCTTTAATCAGCATCAATAAATTAAGCCTTTCAAAACCTGATCCAAACACAGGAATATTGTTTTCATTTTGAGGATTTAAAAACAAAGGGCAAATCTTATTCTGAATCCTAGAAAACCTGCAGAATCAAGAAACTGCATGGTAATTAACATGCTTGCTAAATGTGCTCCAACAAACCCACCATTCTGTATCTGGAGACTCAGCCTTTGAAGTTTTCCTGCAGTTCACTCACTAGCTACGCTGTCAGACACTCAAAGTTTGAGTTAGTACAGGTTTCATAGTTTCCATAGAAAGCCCATAAGCACAGATGCCCCCACAAATGATGGATCATTTACTAGATGTTGTCCTGGAGAACCAAATAAAGAAGCACAACTTCTTATTGCTCAGTATCTGCCTAAAAACTCCTCCTAGTCTTGTTCATTGTTGCTTCATTAGTGAACACACATTCACTTTGGCTTCCCAAAACATTTGCTGGCAAAACAAAACTTTGTGCATCTGTTAAATTGCTTGATCACTCACTGCAAGTAGTCTTGGAAGTTCCCGAGTTTCTTTGAGGAAAAGATACTCTAAATGCATCATTTTCTGTCTTGGGACAGTAGAAGTGGGATCCTTCCACTAGACCAGGTTGCTCCAAGCCCCATCCCTTGAACACTTCCAAGGATGGGGCAGCCACAGCTTCTCTGGGCATCAGAAGAAGAACTCTATGATATAAGTTATATTCCTAAAAAGTCGTGTATTTTTTAGCCTTTTTTCACTTTTTTTGCTGTTTAGCAAACACTGTGACTTCAGTACAATGCTAAACACAATTGCTATAGCTGCAGGAGTAGTGAAATGCGTGCATTCCCTGAGTAGGATGAGACAACTGAAATTACCTGAGTCTCTGGCACAGGTAAGTCACAGTGCAGTACAAAAATGCCTTAGCATTTTCTAGGCATGTAACAGACACAGCACTGCAGCTGAGAACACCAAGCCTGTGCTTTAAAACCACACTTAGAGAAAAACAAAACTTCTGGTGCAAATACCTGGTGCAGTGGAACTTCTGCTGAGAAATGTATTTTTTCCAGGTCTGTGGGGCTGCACACAACCTATTCTTCCACTACAGGTTGAGTTCAGGTGGAAGATAAGGAAAAGATGCTGAAGAAATTGGTGATTTCCATGGATTTCCCAGAGCTGGCCATCCCCTCAGAGCAGCAGCCGTGCTCCCATCTGCCCCCCTGCAGCCAGGGAGACGCTGAGCCTGTGCCATTCACTGACAGCAAGATGATGATGTTGTGTGCTGCTCAGGAACGTGTTTGTGGTGGAGCACTGGCAGGAACGGAACGTCCCAGGCACCAGCAGCTCAGCTGGAGCCAGAGCTGCACCTGAGTGGCTCAGATGCCCAAAACCACGCAGAGCCCTGCCCACGCCAACTCTGCCCACACGTCCTACTCCCTCTATTGTTGCTCCCAGATTTCTGTCCAGGATTTATGGACAGGAATGCAAACACCCTGTCCTAAACAAAAAGAGGACAGTAGCTTTAATCATCCACCCAGCAAAACTGAGAAACCTCTGTTCCATGACATATATCATATTAATTGTAGCATTTCTGTCCATTCACAGAAAGGGAAACAATGTGCCCCACAGCTGAGTTGACATGTCCCAGCCTGGGGTGAGGCTTTTGTTCTTCCCAGTTCCCGAAAAAACACTAAAGGAGGACCTGCCACCAGCAATATAAGCATCATCTTGGCAATGATTAATGATTTTTTCCATGGGAACAACAGAAACCAAGCATCCATTTCTCATATCTGAAACCTTCCATTAAACGAAATTTGACTTTGATGGCACTGGTTATAAATAAGACTGACAACCCTAGAAGTCATATAGAAGTTTGGAGTAGCACAACCCCCTCATGGAGCACTTTTGGGAACACATCTCTTACTCAGGAGGCAAAGAGGAGCATGTTTAGCTAAAGCCAAACACTTCCCAGAAGACCTCCTCTGGTGCTTAGAAGAGTTGGATGGCAAATAAGAGAGATAAATGTGGAAACACTTCAGAGAGGTGTCTTGTGCCAGCCCTTTCTGGGAGACACATCTGTCTGGGGTCCTGCAGAGGTGAAGGGTGATCCCTTCCACGTGTCAGCACCACCAGGTGATGCAGAAACAGCCAAGTTTCTCATGCCCTGCAAGAACCACCATGGTCATTTCTGGACCCCCCACGGCCACACTGGAGCGGGGCTTCCCCAAATGTGGCTTTTCTGCTTCTGTCTTCACTGTCCCACCAGTTCCACCCCTACGGAGGGGCGGGGGACAGGCAGGACAGAGCTGTCACAGGCACCCCCAGTCCGGCCCCATTTCCAGGCAGGGCTGGAGTGGACATGGGGGAACCCCAGGGACACGGGGAGGGTGGGGACCCCTCAGCACCCTGACACCACAGGGGTTTAAAAATGATGTGACAGGAGGTTTGTGCAAAAAAAACCCAAAAAACAAAGAAAGGTTTCTTGGCCACTTTTGCTATACCAGAAGGGCACATCATGGACTAGAGGAACGGGATACTTTAATATTGAGATAAAAAAAATTGTCTGCCCGGGGAGGTGGTGGAATCACCATCCCTGGATATGTTTAAAAAAATATTGGATGTGGCACTCGGTGCCATGGTTTAGTTGAGGTGTTAGGGCATGGCTTGGACTCAATGATCTTAGAGGTCTCTTCCAGCCTGGTGATTCTGTGATTCTGTGATTCTGTGGTAAAATTGATGTAAGCAGGAGTGGAAAGTTAAAAAGAAAGCTCTTTACTCCCCGGATAAAGCAAAGGAGAATATGTTAAGTAAAGAGAGGGGAGCTGTGAGCACCAAGGCTTTGCTGCACTGGGAGCAGAGTGCTGCAAGGTGCAGATCAGTCCTGGCACCCCGCCCTGCCTGTAGCACTCACACCATTACCCAGCTCCTCTGCAATGCTTCATCCATTGGCCCTGTCCAAGATGCAGCTACTTTGGCTGGCTGGCAGTGCTGTGGCCCCATGCAGCTGCAGACAGCTCTGATGGACAAACAGCAGTAGTGCCTGCCAGTTGCTTGACATCATCCATTTAAAGGAAAAGATCAAAACTGTGGGTCCCTGACTTATCCTCTAACTTTCCACATGCTCATCTAAATTCTGTGCCTTCTTTAAGCTGATGGAAACAATCTATATTCCTTTATCTTATAACAGATTTTAGAATAAAGCAGTTATTAAACTGCCCTCTGTTCTGATGCTGCTGCAAGCATTTTCCAGATTTTTCCAAATATGCAATGACTTGGACAGCCACGTGTCCCCAGAGCAGGTCTTACACACACGTTAACTCCTGGCAGTGGGCTGCCAGGACTCTGTGTCAGTGACTCCTGGGGTTCTGCTGGGCCCCAAAACAAATCACTGAACGTGTTTAGTGACAAGGCACCGAAGCTTTCTCTGCAATATGCTGCCTTCACTGGGTGCAAAATTGTTCTGATAGATGTTATGTTTTATCTTAGTGCAAATCATTCTAATTAGAAAGGAAATTAAGCAAAGATGGTAAATACTTCAAGAAGAACTGATCAAAAAGAATAGGCAATATTGGCTATTGCCATAATTCCAGCTTCCCGTCCATTAAGATTTTGCCACTTAGTTCTGAAGTGAGCACAAAGGTAAGAGCCTTCTTGCACATCTCAGTGGGGCTGTGGAGTTAACTAGGCCATCCTGAGAAAACACGTTTTTCCTCAATTCCAAGTTAGTTTTTGTTGGGAAGTTGGTCCTTTGTGCCCGTTTGCACAGGCTTCTCAAACTGGTGCTGCTGGGAGTTTCTACACCAGGTGCACAGAACCGTGAGCCAAGATTTACAGACGGGTTTAAAATGACCAACCAAACTGCACTCAGACCTGTTGATTTCAATCACCTCAAGATTTGGTTCTCATTATGAAATACATTTACTCAGTGCTGAATTTTATTACTTCTAGGCTGACAGAAAAAACACATAATAAAATTGCGTTGCTTGAAAGGGGATGGTAGAAAAATATAGAGTATATAATATTACATTATCTTCTATTGCATCTTCAGTCGGAATTATAACACTTTTAGGAAAAAGCAAAAGATGTTTTTCTTAAAATAGCTTCAGTGACAAAAATATATAATTACCTTTCTCAACTAAATTTTCAACTACTATGCACCTGAAGAGGCATGTTTGGTGAATATACAACCAAATTCCCTGGGGGAGATTCCCTGTGTAATCACTGTCATAGGAAGCTGAAATAAACAGAAGTTTTGGGAGGAAGGCTCCAGCTTGTTCTGGCAAGGTTATTTGCTAACCATATATAAGGCCAGGCTCAGCCTGATGCAAATGAAAGAAGTCTGAGCAACGGAAAAAATCCAGTGAAGATACTGTAAAAGAAATAAAATTATATGGTTTCCCCTTAAAAATGAAACAAAAATTTTCTGTGGTTACATCTCAAAATTAATTACCCCTTTAATTATAAAGGATTAACTGCTCTTGGTTTTCTGTCTTGATTTTATGCAACAGAAGTCATTACAAAACAATTTCATAACCAGATAATAGAGTATTTTCCTCTACTGAAAGCCTCACTCCCGGCTATAGACCGTCATTCATCCGAGGGCCTGTATTGCCCCAAAGCTTGTGGAAAAGGCCCTCGACATTTCTCTTCACTGCAATAATGCCTGAGACATTATTTCACCATCTTTTCTGTGGTTCCCATCTTTATGCTGTTATCTGCTTCAAGTGGTTCTGTGTTCTTCTTGCCTTCTTGGGAAAACTGGAACGAGTTGATTGCTTAATTGTGCAGCTGCAGCGCCCATCCTCAGCGCTGACCACCATGCTCTCCCAGCCTGTGTGTGGTACAGCTGGGGCTGGGAAAAGCTCTCCTTGTGCAATGCTTTCAGCCCATGCCACTGGCAAAAACAAAAATCCACAAGTGTTGTGTGCAGTAAAAAGAAGGAGAAGGTTTTTAAGGCTGCACAAGGCTTATTCATGCTTAGTAATTGCTTAATAAAAATTTCCCTTCAAGTTCTTAGACTTGAGAAAGGCAGAACTGAGAAAGGGAAATTCAAAAGAACCTACCCCAGGCCCTGGGAGCACAGGTGATGGTCAGGTAGGTCTTGCAGGAGCATGGCTCACTTCATCCAAGTGCCCTGCCCAGGCATCAGGGAAGCAGGAATTGCTTTGGATGCTGTAGCTCCAGAGTTCTTCCTCTCCCCTTGGCCTGGTGTCATCCCCGTGAGCGTCATCAACACAAGCCCCCTTTGGTGGCTGTGAGGAACAGCCTTTCCTCCCAGTCCTGGACTCACAGAACGCAGGGTGATGACCAAGGGCAAGACAAAGGTAGAGGAGAGGTCTTCTGGTTCTATCTGCACCTTTCTTTCCTGTGAGTGTGGTTCGTACAAGTGGAACATTTCATCATTAGAGCACCTCTCCTATAAGGAAACACTGAGAGAACTGAGATTGTTCAGCCTGGAGAAGAGAAGGCTCTGGGGAGATTTTATTGCAGGCTTCCAGCGCCTGAAGGGGCTCTGAGAGAGCTGGAGAGGGATTTTGGACAAGGGCCTGGAGGGATAGGACAAGGGGGAATGGCTTCCCAGTGCCAGAGGGCAGGGTTAGGTGGGATACTGGGAAGGAATTGTTCCCTGTGAGGATGGGGAGGCCCTGGCACAGGGTGCCCAGAGCAGCTGTGGCTGCCCCTGGATCCCTGGCAGTGCCCAAGGCCAGGCTGGACAGGGCTTGGAGCACCCTGGGACAGTGGAAGGTGTCCCTGCCCATGGCAGGGGTGGCACCGCGTGGGTTTTAAGGTCCCTTCAAACACAAAGCATTCCAGGAGCACATGAGTCAGGCTCCAAAATGACGTGGACTCTTCCACGTGCTGCCCACCACGGAGGCTTTTGGCCACCTCCCGGAGTCAGCAGTGCCCAGGCAGAGCCTTGACTCAGGTCACTGCTGCTGGGCAGCGTCCAACCCACACTGTCCCAGTGTCAGGATGGATGACACCAACACCACGGCAGCAGCAGTGCCGGCCATGCACTCCAGCCGGGCTCCCAAACACCCACAGCGTTCGCTGTGGCAGCTTTAGGCCTCACTCTCCTGCCCTGCGTGGCCAAGTCAGACCCTCTTCTGCAATACTTGACCCCCGATTGCTGTGTCCCTGCCCCATCTTGTGTCTCCAGGCCATGACAGTGCTACAGTGTGTCCTTCAGGAGCGGGAAAAGAGGAGCCAGTGCCAGCCTGCACTGCTCTGCCCCGTCCCCTAGCCATTGGTTCTTCTCCATTTCCTGTGCAAGTTGCTGGAGAAGCACCATGGCTTCCTGGGATCAGTGAGTGTCCTAAAGGTGGGAGGGAAGGAAATGCTTTTCTGCTGGGGAAGGAAGAGGTTTCCCACTGGAGAAGGGGACAAAAGAGCAGCAGCCCCAAATCCTCAGCTGCACATTGTTCTACAAACCAACATCTTCCTTGGCAGAAGAGCCCAGTGTCTAAATTCCCAGCCCAGTGTCAGAAATTCCTGGCAAGGGATGAACAAGACAACAAGACAAAGAAGCCAGCAAGAGCCATTTGCCTTCTCTACAGACTGCGAAGCTCAGTGGCTACTTACAAAAGCCTGGAGTGACAGGACAAAGGGAATGGCTTCCCACTGACGGGGGCAGAGTTGTTAGGATGTTAGGAAGGAATTGTTCCCTTTGAGGATGGGGAGGCCCTGGCACAGGGTGCCCAGAGAAGCTGTGGCTGCCCCTGGATCCCTGGCAGTGCCCAAGGCCAGGCTGGACAGGGCTTGGAGCACCCTGGGACAGTGGAAGGTGTCCCTGCCCATGGCAGGGGTGGCAATGGAAAGGTCCCTTCCAACCCAGGCCACTCTATCACTTTGTAATTTGTGGAAGGAAGGTGCCAAACCAACAGACTTCCTTTTGTGATGGGGCTTTGCTTTCAACATGTGATAGCTGCCAACACCAAAGGCACAAAACAAAACAAGAAACACAACCCACAGAGCAGAACCAAGTCAGAGGTTTCTTGCTTCCCCAGAAGTGCCCGTGGGTGGGCCTCCAGTGCCCCACATACCTGATGTGCAAACCTCTACTGTGTAAGTGAAGGATGGGATGGGCTGACAGCAGCATTCCCCGCTGACATCAGATTGGAGAGGGAGGAAAGCAATTATAACCTTTCCAAAGTACAGCCCCTGCCAACGTGTTTTGGCTATCCACTATGAGCGAGACCACTCACATCCCTCCTTCACTTCACGCCTGATTTATAAAAACAGGAGTCCGGACCAGGATGCTCAAAGTGCAGCCAGAGGAAGGCCTGTGAGAAGGTCGTGTGGCAAATGCACTTGGAGGTTCATCTCTAATGCAGCCAAACAAGATGTACTGAGCACATCCTGCTGCGCCTCTGTCCCCTGGGCTGGCACCGCACCTCCAGGAGCCCTCGCGCTCCCACAGCTCTTCCCTTCCCTCCTTTGGTCCGATGGCTCCTTTCCAGGGAAAATAAATCTAGGTAAATGCCTTAAAAGCTGAGTTACCAAAGAAGCTCTAGATAAATCAAAGGATTTAGTAGGATTAGTTTCACCTGACTTGCAATGGAATTTCTTGCCGTGAGAAAAGCTAGAACTGGCAGTCAATGTGCAGCACTTTTATGACGTTCCAGTCTGGCTGGAAGTAGAGTTTCCTCAGCTACGTTCCCGGGGTGAGTAAATTCTTTGTGGTGTAAGTGGATGTTTTGCTTTTATTCCTAAGTTACTAATGATTTTATATTTTTCATTATTGTTTTAAATTACAACAATGTATTTTCAGAAGCTACAGCTCCAGCGAGAACTCTAGATGTGATAGGGATTGTTTAGCAAGCTAAAACAAAAACACAGGGGCCAGAATAATCTATACTTTAAATATTCTGCTTATACGTAGGCATAAATATATATATTTTTTTTTATGTTTAAAATACCAGCACAGTTTGGTTGAAACTTGAGGTTATAACTACTCACCAATTTTTGTGAAATAAAAACTGAATATATTAAAAAAGGAGACAAGTTTTTGTTAAATTAAAATATTAATTTCTGCAAATCTTCTTTATGGCCAGATAGTGTTTTCTTTCTGCTTTTTAAATTATAAGCTTGCCTTTAGAAATTGGACAGCTAAGGTTTATAAACATCTTGTCATATGAAACATACTTTTAGTTCTTACAGAGTTTTGTCACACACCAGCCTCAAATTCCTTATATTATAGGGGGAGATTAAGCAGCTTCTTCACTGCGGAGAGTTTAATTTTCTGTTTAAGGAGAGATTTCATTGAATATTGAGTTGGATTGTTTCAAACCACTTCCAAAACGCTTTTGTTGTTGTACCAGCAACTCATATTTGTGAACATGACACATCATCATGCATTTTCAGATTTATACAAGATATTTTTATGACCTCCGCAGAATTCCGAAACTGGCAGACACGCTGATAGCATTAACAAGGATCAGATGTCCACTGCTTTTCTGGCATAGAAAATAAGAAGGTGGAAGTTCTGAGTAGCTGAAGGATTCAGTGCCTCGGTCTCTAAATCCGCTGCTGGGTTTCGCGGCCGCGCAGTTTGCGGCTCTCACACCAGCGCTGAACACGCTCTGCACTTTCAGATTCATCCTAGCAAGTTTCTGAGAGCTTTCGCTTCATTTGGTGAAGGAGGATGGCAAGCTCAGATGATTTTTTTTTCTAGGGCAATTAGACCACTGATCTTCGTTTCCAGTATCTTAATTTTTAAATGGTCAGGAAGTAAAAAACAATACAATTTTTACAATAAAAAATGTATTGTGATGGTGGTTTCCAATGGATTTTTGTCCCTGCATTTCAAACTCCATTGCAACAAAAAAATGTAGTGATTTATCTCAAAATTACAGCAGTACTACTGAGAAATGTCTGAGGCTGAAAAAAATAAATATTATGAATATTACTGGATATTATGGGGTCCTTAAAATCCTTTTCTGTTTTATTATTCCGTTTTTATTATTTTATTATTCTGTTTTTTATTTCCTTAAAATCCTTTTCTGGCTATAGCAGAACAATTAAATTTGATTTAGGACATTCCAAGATTCCAACAGTACAGCCTATTTTTCATGTTCAGATACATCCCTCGCAGCACAGTAACTCACTAAGAGATGCAAAAATGTTCTGAACATAACATGAATAACAAAGCTATGAATGCTGCATGTAATTTAGCTATTTAATTAAAATGTTTTTCTTTTAATGAGCTGGTCATGACAACCATTACAGCCTGTAACTTAAAGTGCAAAGAATGTAAGATTTTACTGTAAAATCCTGAAGCACTTAGGAAACCTCATTCTCTATCTATGGAATATACATACATAGTGAAGGTATTTGACATTTTGGGCCACAGTGATGCACCAGCTTTGGCAGTGATCAGAAAAACAGCAGGCACTTCACAGAATGGAAATCCCTTCCCTAAAATCATTTAAAGTCCTGAAAACGTTACTGACAGTGAAAAGTACATCTGCCACCTCTCAGTTCATGTTATCATTGCCCCTCTCTTCCCTTCGTTGCTCCTAATGCTCCGCTCTTGCTGCCTTTATTCTTCAGGCAAGTGAAGAAATTCTAAGTAGGCACAAATCCTTCAAAGCTTTTCCTTCCTTTTTTTTTTTTTTAATGAAAGCAGGATCAGGTCAGACAAGTTTAGAACACAAATTTGAAACATTCAGCCTTCTGCTAAAACTCCTCCTGATTAGGTATGAAAGTTGAAAAGAAGGTTAGGATTAACTGTTCATGGGCAGCTGCCGTTATTAAATTACATAATGAAAGGCATTATGGATAAAGCTTTTCAGTAAATACCTTGCCTATAATTTTTCCAATCCAAAAGCTATGACATTTTCAGTATTTCCATCACCAATATACTCCATTTCTCTTCTCAGGGATTTAAAGTATTGAAATTGCAAAACAAAATCCTGTCTCATATTGGCCACAAGGTTCTAAAAGTGAGGGCGACAGGTAAAGAAACGAAGTCAAATCTGGCTGAAATACTTCAGATCGTCACGAGAGTGAAAGACCACTCACATTATAAATTTCCAAGCAATGAAATGGAATGAGAGAAGATGGGGAAAGAGTAACCAGAGAATACCAACAGGGAGTGGGAGGTTGGGGATTTTTATGTTGCATAAACCCAGCAGTAAATCCAGTACCAATCCGTATTAGTGCGGATTTCAGTCCTTTTGACTGCTTCCAGTGAAACAGCAACCTTTGATTTCACAGACTTTCAGAGCAACCACTGGACACCACACCTCTTGAGCCTAAAGGTAAGACATTCTCCTGAGCTGTAGCATTATTACACCAAAATGCAATGCAACAAGTCACAATATTTTACTCAGACGCATGAATCGGCTTCACTTTCACTTCATGTATCACTTCTCCCACTGCCAGCACTCAGGTTTCTCTGAATGGTCTCCAAACATGCCCGTCTTCTCCATTACTTATCACAGAAAAGAATAATTTTATAGCAGCGCAACTCTGCAGAACCAGCAGCAAGGGATGTGGCACTGAAATAATAAAGGTCTTAAACTGCTTCCCACTGACCTTTGCAAAGACAGACGTGCATAACCTGATATTTCTGGGATATTTGTTACATCTACTCCCATGTAAAAGCAAGAATTAATCAGATATAACCTGTTTAACCAAGCTGGCTGCTTTCAGGAGGGATCAGGAGCTCAGATCTAAGAGAATGGGAGACCTCACTGAGTGCTGGTAGCCCTTCTGCGAAGGAACTCTCATGACTCATATTGTTCAAACCTCATCCTTCAGACACTTGATTCCTCTGTTTTTGATTGTTGTTACCCATTTTCACACATATGGATAAGGATTTTCTTGACAGTGATAATTTGCTCCCTTTTTAAAGCTTTACGTGTAAAATCTGCAGACTTCTATTCCAATGTTGCTTGTACTGAAATGCCTTTGCTGTTTGGCAGCTATTTCACATTTGCCTTCCCAGGTTTCTAATGAATGTCTGATTTGACATGGCACTGACTTAAATTGATTCCAGGCACTTAAATTGATCCTCAGGGCACTGAGACGCCCTTGGTCCGTCACCCACTCTTTGCCTCCACCTTCAACAGGAATGACTGACCGGGGGTCTCAGTGCCCTCTGCTGGAAGACCAGGATTGTGAGACTGATCAAACCCCAGCTGACTCTGAGATTGTGCAGGATCTGCTGCCCCAGCCGGATCCCTAAAAATCGATGGGGCCTGATGGGATTTGTCAAAAAATCTTCAAAGAGCTGTTAATGTCACTGCAAAGTGTCTCTCGGTGATTTTTGAGGGATTTTGGGAATCCAGAGAGGTCCCAGCCAACGGGAAGTGGGCAAATGTTGTTCTGATTTTCAAGAAGGGCCAGAGGGTGGACTCTGGAAACTACAAGCCTGTCAGTGTCCCTTCAGTGCCCAGTAAAATAATGGAAAAAATTTATTCCGGAAGTGTTGAAAAACAGCTGGAGGACAATGCAGCCACTGGTCACAGCCAGCATGGCTTCATGAGGGGAAAGTCCTGCTTGTCCAGCCTGATTTACTTCTGTGGGAGTATGGAACAGCACCTGGTCAGTCTAGGAAAGCCAGTAGATGTAATTCCCTCGGACTTCAGCAAAGCTTTCCATACTATGGGGTAAGCCTGGGTGTACGGACAGACTGGGAAATGGGATGCTGGAAAGCAGCTGCAGGAAGAGGTCCTGGTCGATGGCAAGTTGGATGTGATTCAGCAGTGCCCTCACAGCCAGGAGAGACATCCCTGTCCTGGGAGGCATCAGGCCCAGCATCTCCAGCCAGGCAAAGGGGGATTGTGGCCCCGGCAGAGGCCACACCTCCAGTCCTGGGGACAGTTTGGGCACCACAATATAAAAAAAGACACTAAGCCCTTAGAGGGCACCCAAAGGAGGCCACAAGGCTGGGGAAGGGTCTGGAGGAGCCGTATGAGGAGCAGCTGAGGGCAGTTGATCTGTTCAGCTGGAAAAGGACAGCCTGAAGGGAGACCTCATTGGGGTCTTCAACACCCTTCCAAGGGGCAGCAGAGGGGCAGCTCTGATCTCTGCTCTCTGTGACAGGGACAGCACCCAGGGAATGGCTGGAGCTGGGCCAGGGCAGGCTCAGGCTGGAGATCAGGGACAGGGTCTTCCCCCAAAGAGGGCTGGGCACTGCCCAGGCTCCCCAGGGAATGGGCACGGCCCCGAGGCTGCCAGAGCTCCAGGAGCGTTGGGACAGCGCTGCCAGGGATGCCCAGGGTGGGGTTGTTGGGGTGTCTGGGCAGGGCCAGGGGCGGGACTGGGTGATCCTGTGGATCCTTTCCCAGCTCTGGATACTCTGAGATTCTATGGTTCTGTACACAGGGGTTTTAAGCAGAGAACTGCATCGCACCTGGCTCTGGAGCACAGTGCTCTGTGTGTGCATATATGGGTTTTATCTTTCTCTAGACACCTTGCATAAAATAAAATAATATTTCCTGCCCTGCTTATTTTCTTCTACCATGTGATCCCTGGCTTAGACTGAACTGTTTCAGAGATGTGTTTGATTTCCATTAAAGTGGCTGGGATTCTTGAAAGCCACCAGGTCAAATTCATCTCTTAAATTACCCAACTTGTTGCTTTTGTCCTGCCTTGACTAGCAAGTTTTGACAAGTAAATGATCAGAATAATACCCCTTCTCAGATGGGACTGATTGCAAAAATGGGAAGCAGCTTCAAAGCACAAATGATTTATTGTCTCAAGAAACACAGGTGACCTTTGGGGTTGCTGAAACCAATTATCCATATCTTTTTTGCATAATGTTTCAAGGTAATTACCCAGAGTTTACACCAATCTGGATATGAACTTCATCTAGTTGTAATCAACTACAACTTTTGTTCTTTGGCTTTATCTCAGCTGCAGTGAATTTCACATCTGATTTAATGCTGGGTTTGTTTTATTTGCATCACAGCAGATTCACTGGATGACCAGGACAAGATGCTTCATAACTTGATACTGCATATTATTAGTGCTGTCATTTAATATTAGAGGATGAAAGAAACTTATTATTAAGTACAGAGGTTTTAGAGTTTGTTCTTCTAGGAGAAGCAGCCTGGATTTAAAAAACCAAACCAAACCAAATCTCAAAACCTGAAAATGCTGAAATTTGATTTTGCTCTATCAGGGCTTCCCATCCTTGCACTGTTCTGCTGCCCAAACACTCATATTCTTTTTCCTCTTAGGAGTGAGCAGCACAATCATGTGAAATCTGTAACTGGCCCTTCAGATGGTCCTTATAGTAAATACTTTCAGATCACCTGATGATATTGGCATGTCACAGAAGCAGAGAACCTTCTGCTTACTGAAACCTGTGGCAGACTTGTAAACAGCAGTAATTTTAATTTCACTTTCTTATTTATATATTAGAAAAAAACCACCTTTTAAGCCAAGATGGGAAAGTTTTCAGAATGGCAATGTTTTCCCAATAAAAGCATTTGCAACTGAGATTGAAGTTAATAAATTATTAATAACTTAGATTCTTGCACTGTACTACAAATGCAGCAAACCAAGGATGGCTCTGCTGCTTTCTGTCACAGGAACACGACTCCAAAAATCAAAGAGATGTTGCTGAGAGAAGTCAGATTTCATATACCCATGTGTTGTGGTTTGACACTGGCCAAACGCCAGGCACTCACAAAAGTCACTCACTCACCCTCCCCTGCCACAGCTGGGCAGAGGAGAGAAAAAAATTCAATGAAGGCTTCATGAGTTGAGATAAGGACCGGGAGAAAACCCTGCAAGGGCAAAACAGGCTCAACTTAGAGGTATAAAGTGAATTCATTACTAACAAAATCGGAGGAGGATAATGAGAAATAAAATAAACCCTGAAAAACACCCTCCCCCATCCACTCCCTCCTTCCCACTGACAGTGCAGGGGGACAGGGCATGGGGGTTTGGTCAGTTTGTCATCCGAGGTTTTCTTCTGTTTCTTGGGGAGAGGAGTCCTTCCCCTGTGAGACCGTGGGGTCCCTCCCACGGGAGAGTTCTCTGTGAACTTCTCCAGTGTGGGTCCACTCTCACGGGCACACAGTCCTCCCAAAACTGCTGTGGGATGGGTCACTCTTCCACAGGGTGC
>VZRQ01007705.1:47423-69328 GCA_013397975.1 Machaerirhynchus nigripectus | reverse complement strand
GGGCGGGGGTGGGGGGAACAGAGAAAAAGCAGAAATTGAAGCGGAATGGACTGACCATCCTCACACGGCGTTGGCCGATGCTCCCGGCCTGCGCTCGGGGTAACGCGGGGAGCGCCGCGGCCCCGAGGCTTTGCCGCGGCCCCGCGGAGCCGCGGGACGAGCGAGAGCAGCGCCCGGCTGAGCGCCGGGGCCCGATGACCAGGACAGCACCCTCCAGCCTCGGTAGGACCAACCCCTTTCGGCTCCTCCACGGGGCATTTCCCTTGCGCTCTGCGGGCCGAAGCGGCCCCGTTCCCCTGCTGCGCGGCGCCGGAGAGATCGGCCTGGCGTTACCTCAGGTCGGTCCTGCAGATCTCCCTCACGGGTCTGGCAAGCAGTAAAGATTTAAAACTCTCTTACCTTTGTTATTGTACCATTTTGCTCTTCTGCATTTATGTGCTCCACTTTTCTGTTCGACTCCAAATCCTTCTTTTCCAGGCACTGCCTGCAATTTAGATTTGATTCTCTTTGGTGTTTCTGCCTCTTCAATTTTTTTTTGTTGCAAATTTTGCTTTTTCGTTTAGTCTGCTTGTAAGGTTGTTGTTTTTTTTTTTTTTCCTGAAATTATTTTGGATGTTAAATTCTCTGTCCACTCTTTTATTACATGATTTTAACATTAACAACGTACATTTCCTAAGCTTTATTTTTACACTGTTCAAATCGATTAGCAACGTTATTTTATTCCCCTAAGTGCAGTAAGTAAAATTATGATTAAATGTTGAAATAAATCTTTATTTTCCTGATGCTTTCATAACTCCATGAAGATATGGGATTAGATTTTATCTATTTTAGCAGTGATACTATTTCTCTTCTAACACCAGACTGTAATTATTTTTCTAACTTGCCCTGTCAGTTTGCTCTGTAGCACCTCACAAAAACTAATCCTACACTACACATATCCTGTTATCCAGTCCTCCGTTAGTATTCTTCATATTCTTTAATTTTGTGTGAGTTCAGCAAGCAGTGGTTGCTTTACACAGTTAACAGGATACAAAATGCAGAGATCATTTGTGATTGCTGGTTGCAGCACCGGAGTTTTTCTTTCACCATCAATTTCTGCAGCAAATCTATGAATTTTATAGTCCCTGCAGTCACTGGGAAATGAACAATTTTATTGGTCATTTTATTACGGTTGTTATTTTCCAAAAAGGATTCATTTCCTTCTGTTGTCCAGATTTTGTCCACTTTTCCCGGCTTTATTTCTCCATCTATACTTCACAGCTCTCTCTTTCTGCTGCCTTTCAGCCACACCACGAAGGCAAAGGAGAGCTCACGGTGTTCTCAAGTGCCTTTGCTGCTGCTCCTGGAAATTTCGGAGTTTCTGGGCATCTCCTTAATGTGAGAAACGCTGTGCCCGAGCCAGGGAAGGTCCTGCAGAGGCAGCACTGCACTGTCCCCCTGCCTGCCCCTCTGGAATTCCAGGCATTTCAGCTGGATAGCCTGAAGTCTCTCATTTTAGACAGTTTAGTCAATCTCTATCAAAAAGGTCTTTTGATGCTTATTAGGGCTTGAGGGGGATTTTTGTCATTTGGTTTTGGTGGTGGTTTGGAGCCTTTTTTGTTGTTGTTTTTAGTCGGGTTTGGTTTTTCTTTGGTTATTTGTTCTGGGTTGGGTTTTTTCCCCCCCAAGAACATCTTGTGTTTGCTTTACAAATATCAGAGTTTCACTTCCTTGATGCATCTCCCACTTCACAGAATAATTTTTTTTCCCCCCCCCACTGGACCATGCTCAGAAAGCTTTCACAGCATTCTGGTCCAAATGCAAAAATACACAAATGATAACAGATATTTTCCCTAGCTATCTTCCCTTTTTCTTGTACATAAAAAACCCCAATTCAGTGAAAACTGAAGGATTTTGCCAGCTTAAATATAGAATTTTTTTCTTTAGCATTCCCTTCAATCTGTTACACACAGAAACAGAGATACACACATGAATTAGCCCCCAGTATTTTGCAGACTAAATAATTAACACCTTGTTAATTAAGTGTGCATGCTCATGGAGGATATTTGCATAGAAGAAATATTAACTTCCTTACTTTTTAACTATTACTAACGTTCCTTTAAAAAAGCAAATTTAATGGGAAAAAACCCAAACCTGGAGTGGAATAGTCTTATTTTTTTCTTTCGAATCACACAATTTCAAATTCCTTTACTCGGATGGTTAAACTTTTATTTAATTTGCAATAAGTACATTGAATTTGAGTGTTTAGGAAACTGAAGGCAGCACTCTCTGCAGGGAATACTCACTACACCTTTTCCATTTGCTTCTCTCTGCATTTTGAAATGCTCATGCCATTAAAAAACAACCTGGGATAACAAGAAAGACATTACATTACAAATAGTATTGAATCAAGCATTTCAAATCCATTCAACATGATAATTTTAACTGTTTAGCAAAATATAAAATATGGGTTTTGTCCTGACAGTAGAAATATCCCAGTTAAAAATGTCTGGGAGTGCACATCAGCCTCTTCCTATCTCCCAGCAGAGCAAGATTTTAAATTAATTTTGCCGTGAACTTTTCAAAAGTGCCCATAACTGAGGCATTTCCTGCACCAGTGCAAAGAAACCCTGGAAGGGCGAGCTCTGCTCGGAGCAGCTGCAGGTCCCAGATCCAGCTGCTGATGGCAGCAGGGACGTTCTTTTGGGGGAACACTCTGGGAAGGCACAGCTGTCAGAGACATCCATGGGTTTTGTGGGTGGAAATGTACTTGCTTAAAAGAAAAATTTAAAAAGTGGCCAATTCCCAGTGGGGAACCATCCCGTGGCCCATAGTGACTCATCAGATGTGACAAATGTTATTACATATTACATATGTATATATAATATCTGCTTGTATATTATTTAAGATTCACTCCGAGCTTTTAATCATTTATATGTTGGATTTCAAATCTTGTTTTTTCAGTATATTCCTAAAAGTTTGAAATGGGCTGCTTCCACAGGTCAATACCTGTCAATATCTGACACTCCGGAGGTAACTTTTATTTTCCATGACCTAAAGTGGTTTCAGAGATCTTAAAATGTAAGATAAAAAATATAAAAATATAATGTTTTTTAAAAATTAAAAATAAAATGTTTAAAAGCTTTAAAAAAAGAAAAACACTTGGAAATAATTAAGTAGAGAGGTAGGTCAAGCTGGTGGGAAAACTCTAGTGCCATAACTGTAAAAGCAACATCTTTGTCTCCACAATTGTATGTGTCTCCAAAATTCCAGAGTTGAAGTGAACATCCACACTCCTGGCACAGCTTCAGAGACTGGCAAGTTCATAAATAAAACTGAAATTCTAGTCATTAGCTAGCCTGTAACACAGACAATGAGGTAATTTCCAGCAATTTTGCTTAGAAGTTGTATTTCTTAGAAAAAAAAATTAAAAATCAAGTTTCTGTAGTAGAAAAGCCAAAGACAGAAGTTCTAAAGTACAGTTGTCACTGACCCAGAACGGTCACAATCTTGGAAATGTTTTGGACCCAGCTTCTACTTCTGGTAGTTTCATCTCATTAGAGCTTTGTCATCTTGCTTGAAAAGCCATTTTTCACCCCATTCTCATTCCAGTCCTGCCAAGCACACTCAGGAACTGAGACAGTCTCCATTCTCCCTTTGGAATTCCAGGAACTGAGCTTTGAGGGCTCTTTCTAGACATAGATCAAAGAAATTGAAAAGTTTCTTTGGTTTATCCAAACGCTTTCCAGTAAATCAGAGGTGCCCTTGGAGTGCCTTCCAGACACAGCCACAATAAATCTCAACAAATATTCCCCCTCCTATTGAAGCTGCTCCAGTTTTCACCTTTGAGAGCTCTGACAGAAAAAATTAACTGCGAGCTCATTTCCACCACAATCCCAAACCCTTTTGATCTCCTGCTTCCCAGAACAGCATTTCCCATCCCAAATGCACAACACACATTCTTTTTATTAGGTGTTTGTCCATTGTTACTTCATTCTTAGAATGTTTGTTGTTTTCCTATGGGCAGTTAGTCCATTAAATAATGTCACTTCCAGATACTTGTCTTCATCCTTACTTCCCTCTTCTGGGCTACACATGGATTTCCCTCCATCCCTGGAAAAGCTGTGTCTCACAGCGCTTTGTAGAGCCAGTCCAAACCTCTCACTGATCATGCACAGTTCCCCAGGACTGCTCCCATGTCTTCCTTCCACATGGGACACAACATCTGAGTCCCTGATCCCAAGATCTTCCGCACACAGCCAAGAGCAATGCAAATAATCTTATTTTCTAATTCCTCATTTCTAGTGGGGGCACGTGAGTACAACAGATAAAGTTTGCAGCTACTCCATGCAAATCCAATGGCTCCAAGTGTTCTTACTTGTCCGTGCCACAGTCAGGATAACACAGCTTTGCCAGGATGTGGAAGGAATGCCCAGAAAACTCCTTTTCTCCCCATCAGCAGCCAGGAAGGTCTCCCCTCCCTGCCACTCTGCACTCTCAGCTGGGACAGGCCAACATGTGTCACCAATATGCAAGGGATGATCTCAAGAAGAAATTGTGTTTACAAACCAAGATTAATATGAGTCAGACTCTCTCATTGAGGATGTCAAGGACACAGGCAGGAAAAAGAATGGGGTATTTAGAAACCCCATTACACATGGAACACAAATAAAGACTTACATCATTCTCTTTTAAATTTAACCCCTTAGTCACAGCCCCTTCAAGTTTCCCTCCAGCAGGTCTGTCTGCCATAAGCTAAGCAGGAATTCCTCCCTTCTCCATGGCATCCAAGGGAAGCAGGGAGCCCCGGGGGGCATCTTCCAGCTCTCCCCCAGCAGCCTGATCCCAGGGTACAGCTGTGCTGGATCAGAGCCAGGCCCATCACCTAGAGCAGGGAAGAGACACTCAGGGTCCCAACAAGTCCAGGACACAACAGCCTGGATTGATCACCTCGAGCAGCACAGCTGCACCCCGTCTCCTGGGCATGTACTACACGGTGGGAACCTCTGCCACCACCACAGCTCCTGCTCCTCGCTCTGCTTCCCACCCTCTGCAAATAGGTATCACATGGACCTCGGCGCCTCTCCCAGCTCTGTCCTCTGCCTGCCAAGCAAGTTGTTTAAAACTGATCAGCATGGAAAGCCAGACAGGAAATTCATTTTGTTTTTACCACCAGATGTAAACTGACCGTTGTTCTTACCTACCGCATTGCCACCGTGGCCAGGAGGACTGTTGTTGCCCGGAGGATTTCAGAGGCGAATCCACCATCAGCCCCTCCACCAGTCACAGACCAAATACTCTATTAAAAAAAACCCCAAAACTTCACCTTTTAGGTGTCTCGATTTGAATGTACAAATAGAACAACCCCCAAAACAACAGAGGCTTCAGAGAGAACACCAACAGGAAATCTCCCGTATCCATGCCTGTAAAGCCTGTCTCTAGTCATGCATTGGAAGAGAGGAGAAGGACGTGTCAAAAAAGCAATGTCTCTTAATCAAAGCAATGTGCAAGCTCTTACAAGATAGCAAAGGGATAAGTATTTAACAGAGGTGTTTCTCTAGAAAGTGAAAATGGAGCAGCAATAGCCTGACAACTTCCTCTTTTGTACGATATTCAAAGAGCACTTCCCTGGTTTCCCCTCTTTACGTGCTCACCCGCCTGGAGACAGTTCTGTAGGGCTGTAAATCGTTATAACTTTGATTTCCCCCAAGTGAGCTAGAAAGACTTAAACACGTAAAAAATGAGGAACAGGAGAGAGCACTTAAAGAATGCTTTTTAAAAATACCCTAAATCTCAGTATGAAGCCAGGAGTACATTTTCAAACAACTGAAGAGTCCTGTCCCGCAGCTCCAAACAACCCTAAGACCAGGAAAACATGTCACTTTAAATAGACAAAATATAAGAGATTGATGGTATTAAAACAGAATGTTAGAATTACTTAAAAACAGGAAACAAAATGACGCTCTTTAGAGACAGATTAAATTCCAAGGTGCACCTTGAAGGAAGGCTAAATAGCCATCTTAAATTCGGTGCTAATTGTTAAACAGTGAAGCTTCGTGAGGAGCTCCTTTTCAGTAAGACAGGGAATAGCCAGGTAATTATCACTAACTTAATGACCCTGTGGATAATTAAGCCGCTGTTTGGGCACTGGCTTGACTCAGATCCTAGCAAAATTTTGGAGTAGAAAATAGAGAACTCGATTAAAGATTACTAGAGTGGAGTAAGGAGATTATTTGGCACAGTCAAGGTCACTAAAGGAGCACTACCTCTGCTTCTAATGCAAAATTAGGAAGCTGAACAGGGGAGCCATGTGGATAACCAAATAACTGGAAGATAAATCATTTCTATTTGGTAATTCTACAGTTTCAACCTGGTCACCTGAGCTGGGAGATTTTTAGGAAGTTACTTGCTCATCCAAGCACCTCTTAGGAGGAGAAAAAAGAAAGTAAATGCATTTTACACAGTGAAGAAGAAGGTTTAGAAGGAGTCAGTTCCTAGAAAGTGAAATAAGACAAATTTAGAGCAATGAATTACCAAGTTATCGCTTGGTTCAATTAAGCCTGAAGTACTGAAAGCCAGGCAGGGTCTCCAGGCTGTGCTGGAAGAAATCAGACCATGTGATCCCAAAGGTCTTGTTTGCTTTTGCAAGCTGCAGCTTCATTACAACTTTTCTCCCTCCTGAGTATTTAGCAGCACATTGTTTATCCAGTCCTGGTCTGGGGATTTCAGGCTACCCTCTCAAGGTTCCTCTAAATTATGGGTTCAGTAGTCACATCTAAATCCGTTGCAAACACATTAATCAGCACAACAGCTCTGGTACAGGCCCCATCCCTGAAACCATTTACAAGAGCCACAACATTCATCCCCATGCCTGCAAACAGGCTTTAGAATTATTGATTCCCTGGGCCTTTTCCACTTGGGTAGAACACAGCTTGCATCAGAGTTACTCCTTTAGATGTTAGTTCTAAGTGTTCCTGTTACTAATCTATTTCTAGTTTTGAGATTCACTCCAGCCTCAGTTGTGGCATCTGACATCTGTATGAAAAATGAGACAAGGATCCAGCCCTTGAGGGTGCTTTATATGCACCATCTCACTGGATACTTCCCGGGAAGGTGCAGTTTTGTCTGGTTTGAGAGCTCTTTTTGAATCTGTGTTAGCTTTGAATATGAGAAATGTCAGAGCAGACTGACTGACACACATCTAATTCATTCCTAAATCTCCCTGACTTTGGAGACTGGATAATCATCTCCAGGCAAGGATTGCAGTGCTTCCCTACCCTGCACGTGGCAAAAGTTTCCCTTAGATCTCATCTGAACCTTTTCTCCTGTAATTCAAACCTCTGCTTGTTGTTCTGTCCATCGAGCAGGGATGGCTCCAAACGGGCAGTAGGAGAGAGGAGAACAAGCAGAGTCATTCATCCTGACTTGTAGAGGCTGTGATGGACAAGTTTTACCTCTAAGAGGACTCTTCAGTCTTTCCACAGTTACCTCTGAAAGCCAGTGAGTCTTGGCTCCTCTCTGCCATAAAGTGTGATTCCCACCTTTCTTACCTGGAATTTCAGCTATGATGGCACAGAGAACTCAGATGAAGATCCTCCAGAGGGAAATTTGTTTTCTTCATTTTCAGCCTATCCAAGCTCAAGTGGTTTTGGTCTAAACACTCTCACATTACAAGGGGCTTGTTAAACCAGCATAGCTGTGAGAGTAAAATACACACAGGGTGGTTTGGAAGGGTCTGTGCTGAGCTGTCCCCCCTCACATACACACACACAGTTAAAAATGGTTGCATTTATATTTATTTACACAATAATATATACAGCCTCTGTAAATCGGGGATTTTAAATACATGCAAGCCCACTAATGCCTGTCATTGCATATTCCTGCACAAGGCAAATCTTTTTTGTGTTGTCTGACCTTCCTAACTGCTCTGTAGGCATCAAGGAGCCCCAAACAGTTGGAGGTCATAGGAAGGATTGCAAAAAAAGGGAACTTTTGCCAGGTGGAGTATAAGGAAATAGGGTGCAAAGCACAGGATCACTGGAGATGTTGCTGGATCACCTTTTATCTCAGGCAATTATTATTCTTTGCTGGCATTCGTTCTGACTTACACACATTTTTGCTCCACATGGGTGACCAAAACTGGACATGATTGTCCAAATGAAGGTCAGTATGTGCACAGAATATTAAATGCTTTCATATTTCAGTTACAAAATACTTCTCTAGACACCCCCTAGAATTCAGTTACCTTTTCATACACAGCTGCATCATGTTCTCACTCTTGGTCATGCTGTGAACACCACAGCCAGTTCTTCTATAATTTGAAATCCGGAAGTCATTACCTTCAGAAATTAATGGTTTCTTGCTCTCAAGGTTAAGTGTTTGAACATGGCCTCTGCACTGTTGCATCTCATCCAGTTTCACTGCTTCATTCTTCAGGATTATCCGGCTGGAGATGGTGAGGACAAGGTAGGGAAGCAATAAAAGTGTGTGAAGGAAAAAGAACTAAATACATGGCAGGCAAGAGAAAATTGCCTAAAGGGAATTCTGTCAAAAGTAACAGGGCACAGTGGACGGCTGAAAATGAAAAAAAGGAGAAAATCAAAATAAAAGGAGCAAGACGGGTAGATCAAGTTCAGTAAGTTAAAAAAATGTTAAAATTGCACAGAAACAGCATATTGCATCAAACACTACAGAATTCTCTCTGGTGCACTTCTCTCTGTACAACAAACACAATTCATTTTAGTGAACTGATGGTGGAGTTGGTATAGAGGAACTAGAGAGGAGACAGTACCACTTGGACCAGTCCCCTGTATTTGGGAGTGACAGAAAAATACACAAAAGACCAGATAGATCCTGGAAGAAAGAACCAAAGGAATGAGAATGAGCTGAGAGAAGCCCTCCAACACCACTTGCCAGTTTGACTTTGGTCAATAGTATGTTACAGGCTTTTCTTCAGTTTAAAGGTGAAAAGAAGCAGAAATGTGGATGTGACATGCTGGAATCCCATAGAAATCCTAATCCTAGAAATTCATGTCCTTTTTTTTTTCTGTTTGAAAACAAGTGAAGATGACACCATTTTATATAGACGAAAAGGATTTAAACCCATTTTATTAAAAGGGAAAGCTGAGTTCTTTCAGCCACCTGGCCACAGCAGGGAGGAATTTGGTATCCTGCCATCCCACCGGGCTCCAAGTGAGAGTCTCACACAGGCAGCAGGAATGTCCCTCTCTGGCAGCATCTGGGCACATGGATGAAATCCCTGACTGGAAGGGGTGTAAACACCAAGCTTCACTTGCACCTCTTCCTCCAGGGTCATTCCTGGGAAGCCTAAGGGAAATTATGTAGGCTGGAGGAAAACATTAGCTGGTAGCTTTAAGCAGAGGCATTAGAGGAAAACTGTAAAAATAGCATCAACTGTTACACTTAAAAGAAAAAATACTTGGACCTAATTTTGTTTGAAAGTCTGAGAAAATCTGATTTTCAGCCACAGACATGGCTGTCTCCACAGATCAGTTTTAACCACACTGAGTTTATATTTAGACCCAAGCACCACAATAGAGTGCTTTGCATTCTTTTTAAAACAAGCCAAAATGCAAAGATAGGACATGAAATAATGAATGAAGTGTGAGACTGGAACACTCTCGGAACCTGCTTTCTACAACCATGGGCAATTTTTTATCAGCAAATCAGAAAAGAGGAACCAGGAGAAAGTACACAAATGGAACAATCCAATAGTGACATTTATCCTGGCTCTTGAATAACAAAAAATAGATATTGGGGGGGTGGAATCAATAACCACTGACTCATAAACAAGGGATCACGTTCAGAACAAACAAAACAACTCTTGTGGTTTGTGTAAACGCATTTGTGCAATGATTACTGTAGTGAAGTGTAAAGGTTAATCTGAATTCCTGATTCGATGTCAAAACCCGGTGGGATTATCACTGTGCTGCTCATGGCTTCCAGAGCAGCCGAGTTTGGCAGAGCTGGGGTGCTGGGGTAATTACAGCCCCAGTGATCTGCACTAATGAAACACAAACCCTGCACAGAGATGTCCGTGCAAGTGCTGGGGCTGGCAGTGGCCACGACACTTCTCTCCAGGCAGTGCAGTGGTATTTACTATCCTGCACCTCGCTGTGCTGCAGAAAAGAGGAAAACTGGGAGTATATTGAGGGTTTCCTATTAGGATCAGTAGCAGATGGGGATCCATGGGATATTTCCAAGAGAGAAAAGCTATGTATACTGAATCTGCACTGAAGGTCAGCTGGAAGGGATGGACATGCACACAGAGACCTCCCTTACTGGGAAATGGCCTTCCCCTCCCCCAGCAAAGTCACTGGAGGTGAAAAGATTAGAAACCATTTGGAAACTGAGCTTCATGAGCAATTCCAGAGAAATCCTTCACCTCAGTCTGAGGGCAGGCTGTAAAAAACAACTTGCTTGGGTCCTCCTCCAACAACATGAAGTGTGGCACAACTGCCAAGTGGAACTTGAGTAAAATATAAATAGATCCAAATGCTGAAGAAAATATATTCCCTGGCATAGAATCATAAAATTATAGAATCACAGAATGGTTTGGGTTGGAAGGGACCTTGGAGATGATCCAGTTCCACCCCGTGCCAAGGGCAGGGACAGCTCCCACTAGACCAGGGTGTTCCAAGCCCTGTCCAACCTGGCCTTGGACACTTCCAGGGATGGGGCATCCATGTACCTGCAAAATTAAAATTCCTTTCATTTTTGTTCTTTTGGATGTGCTCAAGAATTTGAGCAATTGGATTGGAAGAACACAAATATTTAATCCCCAAATGGTCTAAGAGCTAAGACCAGAACACAACAGGGGAACAGAAACATGCTGGTTTTTCCCTTCTCATGCTTCCAAGGATCCACCTCAACACATGAAGGGCAGACCCCACCCTAACCCGGGTGGAATTGAGCATGTGTTGAATGTATTTCCTATCTGCAGAGTCACATTTTCACATTAAGGTCCCACTCACCTTCCCACGTATTTCAATAGTGTGAAAAACAAAGGCAGATGTGCTGGGTGGGGATGGCAAAGAGCTGTCCAGGGGGGCATGGGGGAACATGGGAAGGGGATTGAGGAGTTCAGGTGTCCATCCAAACACCAAAAACTCTCTGCAAGGTCTGGGCCTGTCATTATTCTCTCAGAGGTGTACGGCAGGTCCACGCCAAAAAGGGGCACTGAGATTATTGCCCAGTCCCCCAGCACTGAGTGAAACAACTGAAATTCAGTGAGATTCAGGTCACAATCCAAGCAGAGCCACCAGGTTTGTTCTGTGGGGACACTGCTGGCATCAATTTCAATTCAAATTATTTTGTTTGAGGAAGAGTAGCAGCTGTTTCTTTGGTTTTTCTCATGTGTTTTCACATCTTTACAGCCCTGGAAAAGCACCTATCTTTGCTGTGCATTCTGTGCAGTCAGTCCTGAGCTGTTGTTAGGAAACTATAAGGCAGAGGAACCCCTGTGGCTGGGCCAGCAGAGCTCTGCCTGGAGCACTGGTGATTCCCATTTGTCTTGGAGGGATCCATTCCTTTCCCTCCAAGTGCCCCTTAACACACCATTTCCCTTTTTACTACTGTTCCTTCACTGAAACCTGATGGTTGAGGTGGGATTGCTCTGCAGACTGGATAGGATGGTTCTAGGTGACCATGGAATTCCTTCAGGAGATCCCCAGTCATCCCATTAACCTCCATATTTCACTTCCCAAATTTTTCAGTCTGTCACCCTCTAAAAATCCCAACACCTTTCAAGGCAGCCACTAATTCTTGCTTTTTTTCTTGCATTCCCTTTTTTTTTTCTTGTCCTCTCCTATGGTTTAGTGGGCATGGTGGTGTTTGGTCAAAGGTTGGACTTGGTGACCTTGGATTTCTTTCCCAGCCTTAATAATTCCAGGATCCTTTTCAAAGCAGGAGCTCAGCAGCCCAGTGTAAGTGAAGATTTACTGAGTGCTGTAAAATGGTTTTCTGTATTTTATGGGTCTTTGTTCGCCTACTTTAACATCTCATTTTTCCAAGCAGCTGTTTTCAGCTCTTTATAAAGATGCTGATTTATTTATGAGTCGGTCTGAAGTTGTCAGGAAATCTGTGTAAAAAAACTTCAGCTTGTCCCTTCCAGTGTTGATGGCAGACTTTTTGTATGAATGTCTCACACTCTTCACTCTGTTGTGGATGAAGATAAATGTCTGAACAGAGTGAAATCATCTGTGACAAGAAATGAGTTCTCCTCAAAAGTGTTGAATATACCAGGGTGCTTCCAGGCAAACCAAATTTCCATGAAGACTTTTAATATCACACCACAAAAAAACTGACTAAAAATAGGAAAAAGTTGTTTCCCATAATCTGTTGTTTTCCAAATTTACCTTCAGGAAAAATGCTTGTGAAAGGCAACAATTGGGTAAAGATTAAAATGCCTTATTTACAAATTGAATGTAATAATCCAAAGCAGAGGCAATGGCACAGAAAAGGGTGCTGTGACCTCTGATGACAGTCAACAAACTTTCAGATGTCTGCCTTTGTTTTGGTTTTAAATAGAATTCTGGCATTCCCTTGACAACCAAGACCACTGCAACATATTAACTATTTCCTGACATAATTTGCTAAACTGCAGCTGAAGTTCACTGCTTACAATTCATCGCTGGGCAAGACTAGGTCTCCAGAAATTTAAAAATCATATGTTAAAATTCTCCTTGCACATTTTAGCAACGTTAAGGAAATGGGAACCCTCTCAAGATTCCACTATTAAAGCTATTTACTTCTAAATTGTTAGGGGGTCAAAAGGAAAATAAACTTTTAAATTTAAGTGCTCAGAAAGAAACAGATGTGAAGATAGCTAGAGGTATGGAAAATAGTTCAATTGCTTTAATCAGCCTTTGATGAGTCCCAGAAGGAAAATAATGGGCAAAATGGAAAAGTAAACCTCTCTTTAATGACAGAAAAAGACAACAAGGTTAGGGAAGGGTTTTGCAATGCAATGGAAAAGAGGAAAGTCAAGATTAAACATAGAATCATGGAATATCCTGAGGTTGGAGGGACCCACAAGGATCACCCAGTCCAACCCCTGGCCTGCACAGACACCCCAAAAATCCCACCCTGTGCATCCCTGAGAGCGGTGTCCAAATGCTCCTCGAGCTCTGGCAGCTTTGGGGCCATGAACACCTTTTTACTTCACTTCTGATTCCACCTTCCTCCTCCTTCACCCCTCCACGAACTCAGCCGCTCGCACCTCGCAGATCCCGCTGCTCCAGGGGGCGTTGCTTTTCCAGCCAGTGGATAGGATTTTGCAGATCAAATCCATATTCATCAATATGTGTGATTTCCAGGTTCAAACACTCACCCCAGGGCTGTACAATCCCTACCACCCAAGTGCTTGTGGCTGAAAACCCCTTGTGCACCGGGGATCAAACCGAGCTGGGTTCGCATTTCCACCCCAGCCGTCACTCAGGTGTCGCTGTTTGAAGTGAACACATGCCAGCTGTAAAATTTTACTGTTTGCTCAGACAAAATCATAACCATTGCCGATTTTGCTGAGATAAAGACAAGGAAGTGCAATGGAAACAGCGTGTTGGGGTGGAAGCTTGTTTAAACAGCACATTGGGGGCAGGCCAGTGTGGTGTCCATCAGGCAGCTTTGTGACAGCCAACACTCCAGGTGGGCAGCACATGCTGACCTGCACACCACAGGTATCTTACAGAGCATATCCTGCAACGAAGCTAAAAAGTTGCTTAAAAAAGCAAAATCTGCAGCATGAACACCACTGTGTGCAAAGCAAAACAGCTTCCAGCTCACCAGCTTGCTCTCTTCACTCCAGCTCAGGGCAAGGAAAGAATTAGAGCCCAAATGTCTCCAGCCACCTGCCAAAGACAAGCCCTGTGTCATAAAATCGTGGAACAGAGTGGGTTGGAAGTGACCTTTAAGGGTTATTTCGTCCAACTCCCCTTCCATGAGCAGGGACATCTTCATTTAAACCAGGTTGCTCAAAGACCCTCCAACCTGACCTCAAATGTTTCCTGCAATGGGGCATCGCCGCCTTCCTGGATAACCTGTGCCAGTGCTTTACCACCCTCACTGTAAAATATGTCTTTCTTCCCTATAAGCCTAAATCTGAAAAATCAGCAAACTTGAATGTTCAGCAGGCTAACATTTTTAGGCACTATATTATATTTGACCAACTGTGTATTTGGAAAACACAGACAAGCTTTTGGGCACACAAGTCATTATTTAGTTCTTTTATGATTTGTAAACATATACCTAGAATATGAACATCACCAGGGATACTCAGCTTGGTAAAATCAGTTACATGAAAAGAAGTTCTAATTGTGACCCAAATGGTTATGATCTAAATGGATATTTACACATGTGGTGTGTTCAAGCAGTCTTTAGGAAGCATCCAGAAATCTCAGTGAGGTTTGGACATCTTTTGGGAAAGGAGATGGGGAAAAACCAATAAAAAGGCAACTCTTCTGAAGGTAAGAAAAAGATCAGGGCAGGATCCTGACCTAGCAAATATTTTCACATTCTCCCCTTATAAATGGGCAATTGCCACGGGCGAGGGCTGAGCTTCTGAACAAGAGTTTGCAAGATCAGAGTAGGTAGAGAATTAACACAGATGTTGTCACCTTGATACTTTACTAAACTGCAGTAGCTGAAAAGTCAAACCCACGACTTTACCATCACAACAAAAAAATTCTCATGGCAGGACATGTTCCTTTTGGTCACTGGAACTTTTGGAATCTTCTCAACAAGATGCACCTTCTCCTCTAGTAGGTGATTCAGGATCAAATCAAAGGCTCTTCACATCTCATATTACAAAATTTGAAATCAACTCATTCAAAGGAGACTCCTACCCAAAGCCATGACTCTGACCCAGCTGGGGTCTGAACTTTCACATCTGCTTTGAATGACTCCAGGTGTGCAGCATTTCAAGTCCAGACACAGCAGCACTGCCTGCCCAGAGGTTAATCCTCCCCTGTAAAACTCCAGGGTCAAACACATCTCCTTCAGTTGCAGCTCATGCAGATGTATAAACCACAAAGGACCCAGCATATGTGTCCCTGCAGATCCCAGTGGAGCCCAAACAGATCCAGGAGTGAATCACAGACTCTCGGAATGGTTTGGGTTGGGAGAGACCTTAAAGCCCATCCAGTTCCAACATGGGAAGAGACACCTTCCACTAGCCCAGGTTGCTGCCAGCCCCATCCAACCTGGCCTTGGACACTTCCAGGGATCCAGTGGCAGCCACAGCTTCTCTGGGGGCCTCAACACCCTCTAAGTAAAGAACTTTTAATCTCCAATCTAAATCTCTCCCTTGTAGTTTAAAACCATTTGGCCTTGTCTTATCACTTTCTGTCTGGGTAAAAAGTTGCTCTCCCCTCTTTTTGATAAGGGCTGAAGGGGTTCTCATGCCTCCCCAGAGCCTTCTCTTCTCCAGACTGAACCCTCCCAGCTCCCAGCCAAGCTCCAGAGCAGAGGTGAACATCCTCATGGCACAGCTACAGCCACCAGTGGAAGCAGCCTCAATGCCCCCAGCACTGGTTTGTTACCTGAGCATGGCCTGCAGAACAGACAATTTTAGAACTGATCCCAAGCCCTTGGCATTGGAAGCATAACACTGATCATCTATCTCCCAGGGAAGAGTGGGTCAGCGGGGTTATAAAAGCAGGTGCAGAACAGGCTCGGTGTAGAAGCAGTGACCAGATCGAAGCCCTCCCAGTGCAGAAACTCTTCATCTTTTAACTCCCCAGTAATGAAGTCATTGCAACCAGATGAATGGCCCAAAACATTTGGTTTCACTCGCTCTTTTTACTGCTACCAGTAGCTTTTCACCGACACAAAGCCACCCATAAATCTGGAGGCTGGCAGCACCTCTGGGGGAACAAGGCTCCCATAACTCTGACACTGCAGAAAACTGATGCACACGGAAATAAAAATCAGCTTTGAAATACAAGAGAGTACAAGAGAAGGAGTCCAGGCTGGTGACACCCACGGGGTACCCTGCAGGGACTGTCCTCTCAGGTGAACGGCCACGCTCCACAGCTCAGGTGCCTCCATGAGTGTCCTAAATCCCAGGATTTGCCACATCTTGGAAGTTATTCAGTGCAGAACCCCAAGGCACATACAGACTTTACAGCACTGGGCCTTTTGTAACTCCCACGAGTCACAGCTGTGATTTATATGGGATTAGAGCAGCCACTTGGAGGTGTAATAAAACAAGATACTACTTCATGATTTATTTTTAAGAGAGGAAAATTAACGGGAAACACAATTTGTGGGGGGCTTTAAATCATCATTGTTTTTCTATGTTTTCTAGCTCAAATTTGTAGACAAGATTTTCTGGGAAAAATTTGATGATGTGGTTGAGTTTCTGCCCTTGGCTATACAATAACCACTGTAAAGCTCAGTTGGGAGGACGCTGACATCTCATGGGGAAATAAACCTTTTGAGAAAAGAATCAGGAAAAAAGACCATCTCGGGGAGCTCTGTTTGAGACAGCATTTTTCCACTCTTACAACTACAATCTTAGGTATTGCAGTACCAGAGGCAAGGTGCTGGAAATAAAATAATTGTCAGAGATTTGTTGCTAAAGCTGCACGACCTGACAGAAAACCATTGCTGAGATTCATATCCCCACATCACTTCTACAGGTTTTCACCGACTTTGGTCTTCATGACAATGGAATTTTTCCTCACCACGATGGAAAGAAAGAACCTCTTCCTCAGCCTCCTGCTCTGCTACAGCCTGTTCAGAGCTGCTGATTCCCACTTGGTCATTGAGGAGAAGAGAGAATGTGACCTGTCCAGGAGAAGCAAAATGAACCTCTCAGATCTCCCACCCATCTCCATAGTAGGTGAGTAAAAGCTGCCTTTCGGTGCCAAATTAACAAGATTTGCAGGAAACACTGCTGTTGATTATTCTGGATTATTTGGGTAACTTTGCTTAATGCCCTTCATAGAGTGCAGAACTGTTGAGGCTGCAGCACCCAAGAATGACAGTGTGGTAAACCTCAGTTCAGAGGAAAGAAAAAAAAAATCAGACAATTTATTTTAGTTTTACAGGTTTTGCTTCAGCTCCTATCACACTCTAAGACTTTATATTGAAGAGAATTGTTTTTCTGCTAATACGGGCAATAATCTTCCTTTGAAAATCTTATGCACATGAGAAAAAAACCGAACATAATGTGAGGGTTTTAAGGGTCTGCTCTGGTGGTAGAGAAATCAACAGCACTAAAAGGAATTATTATAACCTCAGTTTACCTGGTCTTTAAACAGGGGAAGAAAAGAGTACTGCAAGGGAGAGCCAGGGGTCATTTATTTATCTATCCAAAGACAGGACCAGCTCTGTGTCTATGTTACTGGCAGATACCACCTGTCCTGTTTGGGGAGAACCTCTTCAGGGTGATGCTTAACTCTTTATCTTCACAAAATTCTTTCCTCACATCTGCATTAACTCTTTCCAAGTCAATTTACACCAACTTCTTCTTTCAAGGAACTCACAGGTGTTTGGAGATAATCAGCTATAGAACATTCAGAACTCTGTCAAAATGCTAATAACTTTAAAAGCTTCTCTTGTTTAGCTCCTTTCTGCAGGCTTTTAGGGCTTTAGTTTAAAGCACTCTGGTTCTTGCCTTGTTTCCTGTATTTTCTCCATGCTCTTGCTCAGGACAGCATATCTTTCAGCAGAAACAGTTGCCCCACACATGCATTTCCAAAGGAATCTGAACCTCTGACTCCTGACTTAACTCAGCGTTGTTTAACTGGGAGCTGAGCAAAGCTTGAGCTGTTCTGCAGCCTCCCAAGCTGTACCATTTCATGGTCCTTGAGATCCTTGATGCTTTCACTCTCACAGTTCCAAAAACTTTTTTACCCCAATTAAAATCAGAGATATAAAATACAATCCCTTCAACTGATTTCTCCATCTTCTCACAGAAGTGAGCCCATGCTTTAGACCTGGCAGATGGGCTGAGCTGTGACACATTTCTCCCCACTGCTTCTCAGGGATGCATAACCCTAGCTTATAACAACACAAGATAAATAAATTAAACTCCCCAAACCAGCTCAAAGTATTTATTCTTCATTCTGCAACTCTATGAATCCTAACAATTAGTAAATATTCAAAAATATATTGATAGAGGATCCTGGAATAGAGAAGTAGCCACCATTCCCCAGTGGGGATATGGATGTTTTCTCTCCCAGTCATCCATTACACACAGGTAGTGCTAAGTACAAAACTCACACACATGGAATAAAAGTATCAAAAATACCACAACAGGTTGGTGAGCTGGGAAGTGTCTCACACTTAAACAGTCTTGCTGTGTTAGAGCCCAAGACAAGCCCCAGTCATGGAATTTACACAGTTATAAATATCTAAAAATAGGTATGGTGACAAATATATCTAGAAAGCAAAGTTACAGGCACATGAATGAAACACCTTTGTAAGTAACATTATGTAAAATGAGGTTGTGGGTGGAGAAGGAACAAAGAACCACAGGATGAAAGGTGGCATCACAGATGCAGAGTTTATGACAAATCAGCAGAGTTTTTGCTTGTGGAAAGCAGCCTATACTTGTTAATTCCTTCCAAAATTATGCATGTAGCACCACCTTTTAACAGAAAAAATTATGGAATTCTAAAGATTTTTCCTATTTTTGTTCATGTGACTACTGTGCATGAGCACCCCAGTCTTTTTCACAGAGACCTTTAATTTTATTTCTCTGAAAAAATTCCTTGTTTGCATCTACTGAACAATGTGTAAAAAATCCCTTCTAAAATACAAGTATCAGTTGCTCTTCTGCTTTCCACAAGCAGCAGTGACAGAGTTCAGACACTCTGAATTGAGATGAACATCACTGCAAAACATGCAGCAATGAGGTGGCAATGCAGGGTATCTGCCTCCTCTCTCACAAAAATAGGATTATCTCAGTGAAATAACATTCTGTAAAATTGATTTCATATTTTGCTGTGCTATGCTCATTGAAGATTTAACTAGAAGATCCCAGAGAGTCAGCAGGAAAGAGGCAGAGAACAAGAAATCTTCCAAGGTAGGTGGTTGTTCAGAAAGCTTTGTTGGATTAGAACAGTTTGTTACTTCTAGAGGTTCCCTCAGTGCATTCATTTGCAAGGCTTTTACTGCCATTCCCTGATTTAAATCATTTATATCCAGTTTAAAGCTCTAAATATTGTAAAAATAGATGCAAAACAATAATGGTGGAAAGAAACTTAGAATCTGTGGCTGCCCCATCCCTGGCAGTGTTCAGGGCCACGTTGGACGGGCCTTGGAGCAACCTGGGATAGCAGAAGGTCACGTCCCTGACCGTGGCAAGGGATGGGATGAGGTGGGCTTTAAAATCCCTTCCCACCCAAACAATTCCATAACTCTGAGTTTCAGAAGTGCACAGGGTGCCTGTAGCTGCTGGGCTCCAGAGATCCCTCCCAGGTCCTAGGCACATGCTGAGCAACCCAAAATTTTCCATCTTTCGAAGTCCCCAGCAGAGAAGCTGCACTCCTTGGGGAGATGAGAGGTCTTTTTCCACTCGCTCAGCTGTGTGTGCAGTTAAGGATCCCCACGGATGGAGGATCACCCAGCTCACGAGGTGGAGCTTTGCCAAGTCACTCCCCTGCTCTCTCAGTGTCAGAGCTCAGCAGACAAGAGACTGAGAGGGAGTTTTCATCTGAAAAGCTGGGAGATCCAAACATAACACCTTAATTGGTTTTACTGATAACTTCACCATCTGTGTACATTTTTGCACCCCTTTCTTCACTGCTGCCACGCTCTTCCCTTTTCCAACGCTCCATCCAGTCATGCTCAAAATGAAGTTTGTCATTTTGCTCAGAGGGTTGGTCTCAAGCCACCCTTCCCCATCTCCCAGCCCCCACCACACCTCTGCATTGCTAACACAGCTCCCACTGCCACAGCCCCCTGCTCATTCCCCCAGAACCTCCCTCTGTTCCCTCCCCGAGCCACCCTCATTTCACCTACGAATTCTCATGGTTTTGTCTTCCAGAAAAAAGCTGAACACAAGGTATCTCCAAAGCCAAGGCCCCCACCTGCTGCTAACTGTGTGCCAACCTTCAAAACCTGCAAGCCACACTTGAATCCCTGCTGTCACTACTGTGCTTTGTGCAAGTGCCAAATCTTCCAGACGATCTGCCACTGCCTGATGTTAAACCCCAAGTGCTAAGCCAAGCTGGAAACACAACAAGGCTTCTGTCTTTCATTAGCTTCTCAAGTGGATAGTTCAAATTGCCCCGTGTGTATAGTAATCAAAATAGAGAGCTCTGAAGCTTGGATTTGCTCCTCTTAAAATTTAATGGACAGTCTTTATTGTGGGGATAATGTTCTCACAAGCTGGATGTTATTTCAGGGAGCAGACAACCAGGGAGATTGGGACTGCTTAGGTATTTTTAGCAAAAGAGCTGTGTGTTATGATTAATTCTGGATTCCTGTGGGTTTGGGGGTTTATTTGAAGGCTCTTATCAATGCCAGCCTGCAGAATTGTCTAACCAGCATCCCAAAACCTGCCCCAATGGCACCCAAATGGCCACTAAAACAGGACTGGTTAGGCCAGTGAGTGACTAGAGCTTGACTTTGCCCACAGGGACATCACCAGCCTCCAGCACAGCCAAAGTATCAGGCTGGAAATGCAGGGTTTGGGGTTAACTCCATTTTCACATATTCAGCAAAAATCAGGACAAGAATCTATGTAGGCTATTCCACCTGAAAAGATGGAGCCAAGGCTATAAGGCCATTTTTTAATCATTCTCAGCTGAGCATCCACCTTCGGGGGTTTCAGTCATTCTGCCACCAGACAGTAACTCCTGGGGGTATGATGTACATATCTACTTGAGCCCTAAATGTATCTGCCTTGTAATATAAAAATCAGGGTTTTTTTCTCCAGCCATGTCCATAGGAATCAGCTCCTCAGCCCTGCTCCTCGGCCAAGGACACTGCATGTATAGAGCCCAAAAGCAGGAAGACGTATCTGGGGCTTTTAGGACGAAAGGAAAGATCAGCAAAAGATGAATTTATATCCCACCTGTGCATCTTGAAGCAAACCATTCCAAGCAATCAACCCCTTTCTTTGCCCTTTTTTGCTCTTCCAGAACCAACACCAAGGGTGAATTCAGGCAGGAATGTCCATGTGCTGCAGCAACCGGGGCAAAAAAATCCATCACATGCTGTATCAAGCCTTTAAGGCTCAGAAAGAGATGGGTGAAGCTCAAGGCAACAGAAGACTTCTCTCCCTTGTTCTTGAAGCTCTTTGCCTTAAATTAGAGGTATCCAAGATGGCACAGGAGGAAAACCTCTCTTGGTTAAACTCCCAGGAGAGCAAGGAGGGAGCAGACCCAGAAAACGTCCCTGACGTTGAAGACTTTTTATCTGCCAGACTCCAGCTCTTGCTTTTTACCTCCTCTGTTTTGTGCCTACACTGTCTCTCCCCTGCTCCCATACACTCTTTTTTCTTCTGTGCTACTTCCTTGGTTTTAGCACTTTCCCTTTATCCAGCTGCTATTCCCAGTCACCACAGGAACACTCCAGGGCTAACCCACATCTCCCATGCTCTCTCCACCTGCCTGCACCAGGGTCCCTTCCAGTGCTCTTTAGCTTTCACAACCAGAATTTTTCCTAACCATGAATTTCTAATCCCAATCAGGAATTTTCTAATCCCCTTGCAGGTCTCATTGAGGAGGCACTTGTTTCCTGATCTATTTCTAAACACAGCTGAGGGCTACAAAAATCTTTCAGGCAGGAAAAGATGATACAGATGCCTCCAAAGAGGCTCAAGCCATGTGCAGGGTTTTTTTTAATTCTAATAATCAGTCTAAAGCCCGGAATTCAAAACTAAGGTTGGATATTGACAGAAATTTTTGTTCATACTAGATATATATATATATATATATAGAGAGAGAGAGAGA
>VZRQ01007705.1:11336-47413 GCA_013397975.1 Machaerirhynchus nigripectus | reverse complement strand
AGATGTCAGATTATTTTAAGAGAGAGCCCTAATGATGACAGAATGTCATTGTGCTCCTTACCTTTTATAAGGTACATCAACTGACATGTCTGATATAAACTTGAATTCTTGTAAATGTACGTAAGTGTGTCTTTTAACCAGATACCTTGGCTCAGGAATCTGTAAGCCACTCAGTCATTATGGAAAAGGAGATGAGAAGGAAGAAAAACACATTACAATGGATTTCAGAATGTGGCCTGTTCTTTTACTAGGTAAAGATTTGGGTTCCATCAAATTGTTTCAAAATTCTCATCATTATAACAAACTGTTGTTGATTGATACTAAAAACATACCAATAATCACACTAATTCTTATGTGGAAACAAGATCATTTTCATACCAGGAAGTCCAGCTGGTCAGAAAAATTATATTTTACCAGGGTCAAGAGGAGTGGGAGCAGAGGGAAGGGGAGGGAAGGAAGGAGAGCCAGAAATCCAACAAACAGCTGCTCTCACCTGCAGCTCCCCCTCCAGCTTTGCAGAACCTCGGAATGGCTGAGGTCAGCAGGGACCTCTGGAAGCCATCCATCTGCACTTGCTTGCCCAGGACCACGTCCAGGCAGCTTTTGAACATCTCCAAGGAGGGAAACTCTGCCACCTCCCTGGGCAACCTGTCCTGGTGCTCAGTCACCCTCGCTCACCATTAAAAGATGTGTTTCCTAGTGTTTGACTCTCTCCAGCATGTCCCTGTCTCTCTCACACTGGGGAGACCCAAGCTGGGCACAGCAGCCCAGGGATGAGCTCCCCAGGGCTGAGCAAGGAGGGATCTGCTCCCTGACCTGCTGGTGACAATGGTCCCCACACGGCCCAGGGCACAGTTTAGCTGCTGGTGACCCTTGGTCAGCTTGGTGCTCACCACGTGCCCCAGGGCCTTTCCCATCTCCCAGCTGGGTGTCCCCCAGAGTATCCTGGGGTTGTTCCTCCCCAGGGACAGGACTTTGTGCTCCTCCTTGTCGAGCTGTCCAGCCTGGCTCGGTCCCTCTGGACAGCAGCACATCCCTCTGGCACATCAGCCACTCCTCCCAGGCCTGTGTGTCCAGACACCTCTGAGGGCTCACTCTGCCCCATCACCGACATCATTGATGGAGCTGCAGCACAACGTTGGGCTCTCAGACAAGGACATCAACGTGCCAAGACCCACCCAAGGACCTACAGACACAGCAGCTGACCCAGCCAAGGCCAGGATGGCACCTGTAGGCAACGAAGGAAAAGGAGAAAAGCTGTCAATGACAGTAAGGGGACTTTTAAATTTACTGTCTATCTGTAGTGTATTTTAAAATTTGATTTATTATTAAGTCTTATTTGTAACTGGAATTGATTAGAAAGAGGCTTTGCTTTCCTTGCTGTTCATCTATCATGCCAAAGAATATATATAATCAAGTACTGAAATTGTTACTAGCCTTAGTGACTGGACTTTTCTGGGTAAAGATCACATTGCATGAGGCATTGACACAGGATACAGAAATCAGTAAAATATGTACACCAAATATTTGCTTCAATGTATTTAGTTTGAGCAGTTATTTACACTGAGGGGATGTTTGTCAGTGTAGGAGTCCCCCCAGGGTCCCATCTGAAATGTCATCAGCACACAGGTGACAAAACATGCACACGACAAAGATGGAGTACTGAATCTTTACCTGTCACACACCAAAATGTCTCCACTGGAAACTTACTGGAATTCAAGTGTAGAGACAGCCCCAGGAACACTCTGTGACAGAGTCATTGTGCTCCTAGAGACTAATGGAAATTTTACCCCAATTACAGATTAGTAGGATGAAACACAAATAAATCACTGTTAGCTTTTTCAAATATCGCCTGTCTTGTGTAAATTTAGAACAGATACTATATTTTCCTGACTTGATTGCTTATTGTCACACCCAAAGCCCATAAAATCCAAGTTTATCCTGATGGATAAAACAAGTGGTAGCATTAACACCTCAATGACTATACTGAACTACCTCTAAACACGTCATAGTTTTCCAATCTAATCATTCAAATTCTCTGGAAGATCCCAAAAGGAAACCAACCAAACCCTTTAGGAATTTCTGAGAGAAGGAAAGATTTGATGGAAGGTAAAATGACTTCTGCCAAGTTCTCTAGAAGAGTCAGGAGTATCTGTGATGCTGCTCGGGCTGAGGGTGGTGAAAGGCTGAACAAGGCCCTTTGAGATGAGGACAGCATTAAACCTGTGATGAAATTAATTACTGGAGCAGCAGCAGGAGATTGGTGTAACCAAACTGAGGAGCCCAGGAAGAACTTGTGCATGACGTGTCCAGCTGTGACTCTGTGGGAGCTCTCTTTCACAGGGCACAAATTCCATCCATCCCAGTGCTGCAGCAAAGAGGCCTCTCAGAGCCTCGTGGGACACGCTCCTTGTGAAGCACTGCGGCCTCCAGCTCCCTCCCTGGGTGGGTGTGGACATTAAATGGCACTCCAGGCCACTGCAAAAAAACCATTAAATTAACACATACTTCAACAGAGCATTTTAAGATGAATTAGACCATTCTGTGGCCAGAAGTGACTCTGTACACACGCTAAACAGACCAGTTCAGCACTTGTCCACATCCAGTGACCTGTTTAACTCCAAGACACACTCAGGCTTGGAAAAGAAAATAATTAACAATGGACTCCCCTAACAAACCCAGGAACAATTTTTTTCTGTCTATTCCCAAGCTCCAGTCTGCTGCCCTCCTGGACAGTGCTCGCCACACAGTGATCTCCAGAACTCAGCAGGAAACACATGGATGGCCTGCTGTGGTTACTGTTAACTCCAAAATCCCATTTACCCCTGTAATATCTGGAAGAAATTTGCCACAGGCACCTCATTGCCAAAACCAAGAGTGCACAGCAAGCAACTACTCACTGCCAATCAGAAATATAATCTTACAATTTTGTAGTACATTTAATAGTTGGAAAGAAATAATTGCTTCCTGGGCCAGATGCAAACCACTTGAAGCACCACGTGCTTTTCTAACCGTGGGGATGAGAAAGTCACCAGTCACTTTTGACAAGCTCCAGCCAAAGGCAGTGAGTGAAGCCCCCAGCCTTATAAAGGCAACAGCTGGCAGGTCACAATGCAGTCATAAAAACACAACTGGGGACATCACAGGTGGGCACACACACGGGCAGTGCTGAATCTTGGCACTCGGTGAACAATTCTTTCCTCTATTTGTACAGCCTCCACTGCTTCAGCTTTCATTTTGCCAGTGCCCAGACTCCAACACGTATTTTTCAAAGGCATCAGCAGCTCCTGGGATAGCACAAGGAACAGGAATACACACAACAGTCCCACAGTGCATTTCCTCACTCTTGGAATCACAGAATGGTTTGGGTTGGAACGGACCTTAAAGCCCACCTTGTCCCACCCCTGCCATGGGCAGGGACACCTTCCACTGTCCCAGGGTGCTCCAGGCCCTGTCCAACCTGGCCTTGGGCACTGCCAGGGATCCAGGGGCAGCCACAGCTTCTCTGGGCAACCTGCCCGGCCCTTACCACCTTCAGCATAAAAAGCAAAAATCTTCTTTCTATCTAGTTTTAATCTACATTCTTTCCGTTTACAACCACCACCCCTTCTCCTGCCACAGCAGGCCCTGCTAAAGAGTCTGACCTCATCTTTCCTACAGGCCTCCCCCAAGTACTAACATGCCACAATTAGGCCTCCCCAGAGCCTTCTCTTCCGCAGGCAGAGCAGCCCCAGCTCTCCCAGCTCACCTCCGTGGCCTCCCCTGGGCTCCTCCAGCAGCTCCGTGTGCTTGTCCCGCTGTGGCCCCGGAGCTGGGGCAGCCCTGCAGGTGGGGCGTGCTGGGAGGGGAGGAGAGAGGCAGGGCCCCCTCGCTGCCCTGCTGCCCATCCTGTGGGCTGAGCCTGGCACACAGGGGGTTCTGGGCTGCCCAGTGCACGTTGGCACTCACACCAATAGCTCTTGGACCTGTAAAATGGAATTTCACAGCCAGAAAGGGGTTTGGTGGAATAATCTTCCCCTTCACCAGCAAATTACCCCTGATCTGGGGACTAAGACACCCCAATGTCAGTGTGGCATGACAGGCTGGTTGAAGTTTTTCTGGTCCTTCAGAATGAACTTCAGAAGTATCTTCTGCCTCTTGCACAGTCGCAGCAGGGAGGGCTGGAAGAGGGAGATGAAATCCTGCCCCTTGCCCAACTTCCACAGGGGGCCCAGCGGCCAGTGCTGTCTCGCCACACCAGGAGCACCCAGGCAAGGCTGGCAGATGTGCCATGGGACCTGTGGGGCACCATTCCCACCTGGAGGAGCAGCAGCAGCCCAGGGACACGGGGGGCTGCCTGAAAGCACAATCACCCTGCCATGGGACCTGTGGGGCACCATTCCCACCTGGAGGAGCAGCAGCAGCAGCCCAGGGACACGGGGGGCTGCCTGAAAGCACAATCGCCCGCTCCCGAAGTGCCCCTCTGAAATCCGTGGGGCCTGCAAATTACTTTCTGAGGTAATAGAAAGATTTTATTGCCAAACTTCTCAGGTGATATGCAGATGGCCAACATATGGTCAAGTCCCTCTCCCAGAAGAAAAAGGAGTCTTTAGTCATTTCTGCAGGGTTTTTTTCAGTGAAATGAGAAACTATTTCAATTGCTGCATGGCATATGCACACATCTCTCCATCCAGGAAATCCTTTGAGATGAAACCCTGCCTGAAATATGGGAGCCCTCAAATGGCTGTGTTAGTGTCATAACACAATTCATATGTGGCTTTCATTTAAAGCAGATAAAGGCAGGAAAAGACTAAAATACACCAGTCCCTAGTGATCCACTGCCAACCCCTCTGAATCTATGGACATCACCTATTGATTTGAATATACTCTAATATGCTTTAATAACACCTTCATCACTCACTCTCTACATTTTAGCTAATCCATTAGATTTACCTAACTGTTCTTGTGGTACCCTTGCTATTTTGGGCAGTTTCCTCAGCTAAAATGTCATCTGGGGTCTCATATGGGCTCCCCTTCACTCCACACAGCTGTGTCAAATAGAGGAACAACAGTATTATGTGATTACAACAGCAATAGCCAGAAACCAACCACGAGAATACACAGCCTCACTCCTCCTTGTGTTCCATGACAAATAAAAGTGGCATTTTAAAAAAAATATATATATACATAGATTCGTTAAAAGAATGGTCTTTCATTTGTTGGTGAAAGACATAAAATCTTAGAGTCTTCTGAAATGGAAATAGGAGCATTCAAAGTAATTCTGTGGCCAGGGATCCTTCCCCTTCTGAAAGGACCTCAGAAATATCTGACAGAGCCAGACCACACTGAACACAAAGGTTTTAGTATTTCAGAGATTTCCTTGCTATAAAGCTGGGATTCAGTTCATGTTAATTTCTCTGTTTGGGAAGCAAGTATTCAGAGCACTAAATGAGCAGAGCAGATGGGTTGCTTCCCTGTATTCCCTTCAACATCTTCCATCACTGCTCCTTTCTTCTAAGTCTGGGAGTGTGGTCAGAGATGTTGACATTTATCTCCAAAATGGCATCTCAGTGGCAGGTCAGGCCAAAAGGGTCAAAAGGAGTCTGCAGCCAGCTGTTAATAAAATACACACAGGAAATAAGTTTTGGAGAGGAGGAAGAACAGGACCACCAAATGTTTGTTCTTAGTGGAAACAAGTCAATAAAAAAGCAGATACTGACAGTAAGCCCCGGCTCAACCCAAAACCTTGTGTCCAATTACTAAGCATTTAAGGTGCCTGAACCTCAGCAATCTGTTCAGTTTACTTCCAAAATGCTGCTGCTCCATCAGGGAAAAGGAGCACATACATATGACTGTGGCCCTTTAAATATTCCCTCACAGAAATGATTTTCCAGTTAATGAAACCAAAACCAGGGTGCTACAGAAAAGTACCAGGTTTGCTGAAACCTGTCTCTGGACTCTACAGATGGAACAAGAAGGGAAAACTTTACTACAAACTTTCTAAATATCCTAAAGAATTTATTCTGACTAGTATGCAGTTTCAGGGAATTAGACAAGAAGTGGGGGTGTCCTCATCCCATAAAAAGGATGCTGCAGAACCTTAAACCCATTTTTTTAATCCCACTCCCTTCTGGAAGTATTTTTTCACAGGGTTGGGTTCTTGTTTCTTATTATTCTGTCAGTCTTTTGTTTGTTTTTGCTTTCCCTAAGCTGGCGTGCAAACCACAGGCATGAAGGGTTAGTGATTTGAAAAGAGAACAAAAATAACTGTAATTGATGCTCGTTACAGTGGTGCAAAGCTGTCCAGTGGCAAACAACGCTACTGCAAACCCAGCTGAGGCTTCACAGGCTACATTTGCTACATTTGATTTGTCTTCGCAAAAAGCCCCACGGGCTAAAAAAACCACAATTAGCTTCTGAGAAGCTTCGTATCATCTGCAGGAAGAACCACTGCTATGAAGACAAGCTCAGTCATGAATCACAGCCGTCAGCACAGCATCCATTCAGCCACGCCGTGTTCTCCCCTGCTCTGAGCTGCATTTCCCACGGCAGCCTGGGCACCTCCATCCATCTCCATTTCACAGAACTCCAGCCTTGCAGAAAAATAAAGAGCAGGGCCTAGGAAGACTGTATTGCAAACTGAAAAATCATGGAGTCTGGCATTTCTGGTTGAGTAAATGGAGAAAAATGTACAGCCTGTGTTCTCTCATCACTTCTGACTCAACAGTGGAGAGAAAATGGGGGACTGGAGGTGCCTTATTTGAAAGAATATTTTCACTGGTAACAATAAGGAAAACATTAACAGAACATTAATCTGAAAGACATTTGAGGAAATATTTGATTACTTTTGGCCAAATCAGAGCTGTCTGAAGATCAAGAGTACAATCCTTCATCATTAATTTCATTTGATCACCAGGTTCCATCCATTTCCAGGGACAGATTTCCCAGGATGACAGTGCTTATTAGCACCCAAACAGCCCAACCTCGCTGAAGGCAATGGGACAGTGCAAACCATTTGAAGGTGTTAAATATCAAGCTGAAATTTTACATAGCCTTAACTAAAAACTTTTCCCAAAGTGGAATCAGGTCTGGTTTACCACTACTTTACTACTGAGGGTTTTTTCCTGATCAAGTAGAAAGAAATAGCAGGAAAAGACCTGCTAAATTAATACCCAGGAACAGCTAAATTTAAGGAACAGCTATTAACTAGAGTGGGCTTACTATTTCCCAGTTCTCAGCCAGTGCTTGCTGGTATGGGGAAGATAAGGGGTTGGAGGAAGCTGCAAATCTGAGCCAGTTCCTGTTGTATGAAAGAGAGCACACCCCAGCTCTCCTCATTCCTCACACCCTGTTCATGCTTTCCCAAACTGCACCTCCTTTGGGCACACGTGGACATCTCACTTCTTGCATTTTTGCCCCTCGGAACGAGCCTGCAAACAAGGCTGGGGGAAGAGGCTGCTGAGCTGGAGGCAGGGCTGCTTTAGGACTTTGTCCATTGGCTCAGCCGGGTGGGAGCGGGCCCGAGGGCTGCCCTGGGACGGGCTGGCAGCACACCCTCCCCAGGGAACAAAGGCGTTCCGAGCCCCCTCCCCTGCTCAGCCGCCCACCAGCCCTGCCGAGCAGCACAAACCTGAGACTGAATCTCACCTTTGCTCCCCCTTCCCCTGGCAGCCCTCCCTGTGCACTGAGCTCCCCCTCTCTGGGATCCCCCGAGCCGGGTCCAGGGAGCCTGTGGCTCACAGCTTGCCCCAGTGCTGGGACATCTGCCGTGCAGAGGCCCAGAAGTGAGAAAAGCTGGAGCCTGTCACTGTCCTCTGACTCACCAGCCAGATGTGGGATGCCAGAGGAGCCCATTCATGGGGTTTTGGTGCTGGGGAGGGGACACACTCCCCAGCACGGGTACCTAGAGACACCAGGCTCCCCTCCATGCTATTCTTCGTTCATTAACTCCTGCTAAAACCATTGTAAAGCAGCCACAGTGGGTCTGGCAATCTGTATTTAGGCAATCTAGATGCTTGACCTCAGGCTAGAGGGAACTCTGAATTAATTGCATATGGATTGAAAACAAAGAGAAAAGAGGGAAAAATTAGTTGTGACTGATTTAGCAAAACTCTGAGTGACATCAGATGTGCTCTTGCCAATAAAGAGCAAGCAAGCAACAAGGCTGAATGACTTCAGTCCCATTGAGGTTGGAAAAGACCTTTAAGACCATCGAGTCCCACCATTCCCCCAGAACCTCCAAGTTCGACACTAACCTATGTCCCCACACCCACGCAGCTTTGGAACCCCTCCAGGGATGGGGACTTCACCACTGCCCTGGGCAGGGTGTGCCAATGCCTGGCCACCCTTTCCATAAAGAAATTTTCCCAATAGTCAACCTGCCCCTCCCCTGGCCCAGCCTGAGGCCGTTCCCTCTCCTCCTGTTCCCTGGGAGCAGAGCCCGACCCCCCCGGCTGCCCCCTCCTGTCAGGGAGTTGTGCAGAGCCACAAGGTCCTCCTGAGCCTCCTTTTCTCCAGGCTGAGCCCCTTTCCCAGCTCCCTCAGCCGCTCCTGGGGCTCCAGCCCCTTCCCAGCTCCATTCCCTTCCCTGGACACTCTCAAGCCCCTCAGTGTCTTTCTTGTGAGGGGCCCCAAAACTGACCCCAGGATTCAAGGTGGGGCCTCAGCAGTGCCCAGCACAGGGGGCAGTCACTGCCCTGGTCCTGCTGGACACACCAGTGCTGGCACAGCCCAGGTGCCCTTGGCCTCCTTGTGCCCACCTGGGCAAGCTTTTGCTGTAATGTGGATTGTACACGTTAAGAAACCAGCAGGGAGTAACGTGAAACAGCAACATGTACTTTTTATAGGAAATCAGCTGCTACCCCAAAGGTCAGGTTTCAAAGTGTTCCATTCATCCTGAAACGCTTCTGAAATGGAAGAGAAATCTGTGTATTTTACTGTAAAGATTATTCAAAATTGCCTTTGAGAAAGAGTTCAAAGAGCTCATACCAAAGATGACCCCACTGAGGCTGAACAGCTGTACCTAAAGTGAAGTCACTTTTTTGAAGTGCACAAAAAAAGGCTGAACAAAAATATTGAACATGCTCCCGTTGCAGTTCCAGTTCCCAAACCACTCTGCTGACAGGTACTGGGCACAGCACTGCTGCAGACCAAACCACAGCTGCACTGCAGGGACTGGGAGGGAGGCACAGAAATGCTGCCAGTAGTTTTATTAGGGGCTGTGTTTGATCTAGTCCTCTTCAATAACAGGAAAAAATAAATACAAGACCTAGCAAATATATTCCTAATATAAAGTCTGCATTTTATCAAATCAAACCATGAATATCCCACATTTCTGGCTTGTTCACATTAGTGGATTTTCAGCAACAAATCAGATTTTCATCAGTTTGGTTAATGCAAATGCTGTGCTAGGAAGTCACTGGACAGTTCTTGTTCTCACAGTGGTACTTTAGTGCCCCGGCCCAGGGCCTTGTGAAGCAGATGAGATGTTTCAGACCTGGTCATGCTGCTGGCATCTGGACACTTCCCTGATTTGTCTATGGAATCATGAACGTAGTGAAGATGGAACCAGCCCCTTCCAGAGGTGCAAAGGAACAAAATGAAGCAGCCAGCAGAGGCTGTTAACACAGGAAATGCCAGTGAAATGTACAGAAAAACACTTTCACCAGAGGGAGGTCACATTCCGGGAGAGAAGCCTAAGGAGGTGACGTGATCTGTCCCAAGACACCTGAAATGCTCCTGGGCAAGTTCATCTCAAAATGGCCCCAGTATGAGGACAGGGATGAGCCAGAGACCTCCAGGTGGCCCTTCCTGACTGAATTCTAGGAACCCGTGATCCAAGAGCAGAATTACAACCCTGCACTTCAGCATAGCAGAGTTCAGCTGTGAAAAGGGTTGAGAAGCCAAAGCCCAAGTAGTGGAAACTGAGGAGTAAGGACACCAGTGGTCCTTACTTTTCTACTGCATTTGTTCTACCACAGTGACATTTTCCACCATGGTTACTCCATGCCACAAGCACAAGGTGCCCATCATCTACATTTACATGGGTACTGCAGCTGCTGCGTGTCTTTTTAAAAGATAATCACCATTACTGATTATGGAATCATGTATGGTGCCTCTGTGGGACCCAAATTCAGTTCAAATTGGTGCTTTTTAGAGGTCAGTGGAAAACAAAACCACGAGAAAAGTTTCACTCAGCAACACCTTGTTTACTCAACTCTTTTGTTTGCTCCTCCAACAGTTCACACTCCACACCATCTGTTCCAACTGCTCACGGAGGTTTGGGCATGAATCTGAGAACTCCAAGCACTTTGTAACATCATTCCAAACCTTTCATCTTCTTACATCCAGAAACAGGTGGTTCTCCAGTACAATGCTGACTGAAGAAGACAGTGGCAAGAGAGACCTTTTTCATGACACGTGGAGATAATTCTGTGTGCACAGAGTGACTTTGCTGTAAGATGCAGCCCTTCAAACATTTCCTGAGGAGCAGCTTTTCCCAGCCCCAGCACAAGATGCAGAGTTGCCACAGTTTTGCCTTGAGGACACCCCACGTGGGTACATTAAGTATTTTCAGCAGCTTTCGGGTCACACAAAGGTAAACAAACCCATGGCAAACCCCAAAACATTTCACTGCACAAAACAAGTCAGGCCACAGTCAGATCTTTAATAAAAGCACTTGAAGTCAGTGACAAACATGATACAGCAGACATGACAACTCGGAGAAATCAAGTTGGGGTTAGCAGTGTGTGCTGCTGGTGTCTGCAGAGGATTGAACAAGGTCCCTAAACCCAACCACCCCTCAGTGGCTCCTCAGCTGCTCACAACACACTTGTAGGCTGCTAAAAGTCTCTCTTGCCTCACCCCTCATCAAGCTGGTATGGCAGAAGCACAAAATGGTCTTTGTTCTCACCAAAACCAATGGACTAAATTAACCCAGGAAAAAACTCCAGCTCTTATCTCTGGGTAGGGGGCTAAGTTGATTTTACAGCTCAGAGACCAAGCAACCCACATCCTCCCTATTTCCTCCAGTTTGACAATATGCACTTTACCAGGGCACTGTTGTGGAGAGGGGCCTGACACTGCCAGTCCCTTAATGGGATTCACCTGATTGGAGCAGGGCATGGCAAAAGCATCTCCCTGCAGGAACCGTTCACAGCTCACTGGTGAGCCTGTTCAAAGCTGTCAGCCACTTGCATGGCAAGACTACACATTCTCATTTAGCTACCTTCTGTCCTGCCCCCCTTACTGGAGCATTAGAAATCAACAAAAGGTGCATAGGATCCTTTTCACTGTGACAGTAGCTAAGTAATCAATTCTAATTCCAGGGGTCAGCGATCCTCTTCCACTGACAGGGCCCTGAAGGTTCCCTGGTAAGAGGAGGGGTTGTGCAGCACTGAGAGGAAAATGGCAAAAGGCTCGTCCTCAGAAGCCCAGCACACACAAGAGCTTTGGAAGGTTGTATCCCTGCACTTTGGTCTTTGGGTAGTGCCACCTGCTCAGTATCTGTAGTGGTCTGGCTTGAAGGGCCCATCTCTGGACAAGCCCAGGTATTTGGCCTGTTTGTCACTCAGCTTCGTCAGCTTCACACTCAGCTTGTCCAGATGAGCAGCAGCCACAGCTTCATCCAGCTGGAAAACAAAACATTGAGACAAGAACAGAGTCCTGTTAGTTATGAAGTCACAGTTCAGAGAGAGAAATGAATATGTGGAAACCAAGAGCAGCCCAAAGGGGGACTTACACTGACACAGCTTTGGTCCTGCCAACATCCCTCACCTGTCTGAGCACAGACCTGCATTCAGGTGGAAGAGCCTTGTGGCTTTGAGTGACTCAAGTTAAGTTTAAGTGAGACAAAATTTTATATAATCAAACCCATTTCAATCTCGTTTACACATTCACATCCATCCAGCAAGCAAAGAACAGAGATCAAAGTTTGCAGAGAGAAGAATGTCCAGCTTGCTAGAACGATTAAGCCCCAGTTTCCCCTACAAAGACACCTGGACATACTACACTGTCATCCTACAGTATTATGTAAATCCTAACACTGGAAAAAAATTCCTGTCCTTTCCAGATATCCCATTGTAGGGGCACATGAATGATGAAATTTATTCCAGAATCTCCAATTCAGCAAGACTACTTGTATCTGCTGGCACTGTCTTCATGAAGAATAAAACCAAGGTGGGCTCTAAGACACAAGCTCAGAAAGGCTGATATAATTTCTCTATCCCAGAGGTGTCACACAGGTGTGTAAACTCAAGAAACTGGAGAATGTATGAAGTTAGAAGGCAGTTAAATTCTCCAGGAGGTTGGTACAGGAGAGGCAGAAAAGAAACAGGAGGATGGTGAACGAGCTGCTGTGTCAGAAGGCGAGGTACAGCCACAGGGGATACTCAGAGGTAGCAAGGACACCACAAGCAGGGATCAAGGACAAGTTTGACCATTTGTAATTCCTGCAAAAAACAGGCAATCATTGCTCAGGAAACAGATACAAGGCAATCTAAATCTAAATCTAAATCCCAGCACACAGCAAAGACCTGCAATATTTCCCTCATATTAGTTAAGTAGACATGAAAGGCTGTAACTGAAGGGCAGTAAATCAACAAAACAATCAAGGGCCAAACCTGCTGCTTGTGGGAACCAGCAGGGCCTAAATGCCTGGATTACCCCCTCCAAGGGACTGTGGTAACAAAGCCACCACTCTGAAGTAATCCCATGAACCAGGTAAGAAATGTGCAGTGTAAGTCACTGCAGCTCAGCCTGCCCGCAGTAACCACTGTGCAACTGCCAGCATCTCTTGGGAACCAGCACAGCCAAAGGTGACAACACAAAATTAGAAACCTAAGAGGAAATGGTTCAATAAGGTGGAAAAGAACAATGAAATCCAGCAAAGAGTCAGGCAAACCATGAAAGAAAGAAAACCTAAGGGGAACAAGTGTTTAGAATGGAAACAAGTATTTAAGCCTAGTACATCCTGTCAGGATGCCACGAAACAAATAAAGGAGGGTCAGAAATTGGACTCATATCTGGTTGATTAGACTGACATGTGAAGCTCTCATAGGTGTATTTCCAGTGAATTAAAGACAGATTCCACCCACTTGAAAAGGAACTGAGTCCCTGACAATTCCCAGACCAGGTTTTCAAACTGCAGCAGGGATCATCTGTTTCACAGCTGCTTCAGCCTGGGGACTTCCAGACTTAGATAAAGAGACACACAAATTTAGATGAAGGTAAGCAGACATTCTCACCTTAAAATCAAAGCTGAGCAGGACAGAGTTGGTGCCAAGAACATGGAGACAAGAGTTTTCCTAGATTTCCAGGAACACACATTGCAGAAATGTGTGCTCGTTTGTAATGGCTGATCAAAGCAATATTCTTGCAGTCAAAGAGAGTGCAGTGTAAGGTACTTGGTAATTGTTAAGTTTTACATTTGGACCTCAAAGCAATTGCACAGAACAAGGAAAGGCACTAGCCCAGAAAATTACCAGAGAAAGCTCTTTTGTTGGTTCTGACAAGGAGACTGCTTTATTCTTTGAATAAAGCCCTCAGTGAGGCACAGAGTTGAAGGTGTTTTGGCACAAGGGGTGAACCTGAGGAGATCACTGCCATATGCTCCCCTAACAGGCAACCTCATATTTAACTGCTGTGGGCATTACTTCTCATTTCCAGTTGAAGTATGCTTACTAAAAATTGTTATTCAGTGAGAGGACAAAGCCACATTTTATCAACAACACGGCTATCATTTTTAAGAGAACTGTCAACAAGAGTGTTCCTTTGAAGAAAATTACGTGGCAGCTTGCTGATCAACTCCTACACTGCATTTCTGGTATGCTTTGCTTGATCCTTAGCTGATGAGTTTGGAAACTTAAGTCCTTCAGAAAACACCTCATTAGTGAGACCAAACATACACATTCTACTTCCCAAATGAAAGTATTTTCACATTTACTTTCACACCTGGTTGTGTTCCAAAGGCAGTGGGATTTAACTCCAGCATCTTTGTCCATGAACCATTGCAAATTCTCAGTCTTGTTTTGGAAAATTAAAACCAGGTTAGTTTTCTAAAATGAATTTGCAAGCTGTGACATGATCCAGGCTTTACCAAGAACAAAGAACACAGAGATAAGTTTAAAGGGAAATCTGTCACTAATATTTTGTGAAGTTATTAGAACCACATTGTGATAACCTCTCTCAAGTGCAAATGGGATCAGGACTCTATCAACCACAGTAAAAGGGATTCAGTTTCACTCCAGCTTCAGCTCTGCCCACTACACACTTTGCAGCTGGACAGGCTTGCAGAAGGAACAAGCTGGCTGGGGGAAGCTTTCCAACTACCCTGAGGCAGGACAGGGCTTCCCAGCACCTTAGAGAAGTCAAAAAGTGCCTGGATGTTCTACCACAGGACAGGCAAGTCCCAGTTCTGCACACAAAAAACCAGCCCATTCACACCCAGCACATCCAAAGCCAAACATCCTCTGAAGGACAGATCCACTTTGCAACAAAAACCCTCAGCAGGAAAGTGAGTTAAAGCACAAACAAAGCCACACCTGAAGCTGGCTTCCTTACCAGCACCTTTGCGTGGCTGTCACTCACCTTCTTTGGCAGGAAGTGGACCCCCACGGCGTATTTGTCACTGTGGGTCCAGAGCTCGATCTGTGCCAGCACCTGGTTGGTGAAGGAGTTGCTCATGACGAAGCTGGGGTGGCCCATGGCACAGCCCAGGTTGACCAGGCGGCCCTCGGCCAGCAGGATGATGTGGCGGCCGTTGCGCAGGGTGTAGCGATCCACCTGTGGGAGCAGCAGTGCCACAGCCACGTCAGGCACGGGGCAAACCCGGGGGCCTCCCTCCCCCTCGGCAACCCAGCACTGCAGCACTTGAATTGTAACAGAGGTGCCCCTCCCTCAGTCCCAGCCAGTGTTTGCAAAGCCTGCAGCGACCCTGGGCTTCACAGCACACCCATCTTGGCATGCGCTTCGTATTTAATCAGCTCTCCAATTTATTAACCAGCTCCCCAACTCTCCTGGCTTTTCCATGTGCATGCAGTCCCAGCCAGCTGTGGTGGGAACGTGCTGCTTGCAGCAAAGCCCGGTTCATCTATGCCCAGTGGTCACAGCTGGCGTGGGGAGACAGGGAAGAGGGAACACCTCTGCATGAGGCAGCCCAGAGCCTTGGCATCTAACACAGGGTAACAGCCAGAGCCCTCAGCATGCTGAAGGTCCTCTGGAATTGGTCCCACTTCTGCAAGGCCAATACATACAATAAACAGCTGTCCTGGCTCCTGGTGTACCCTGCTTTGCTCTTGGGGGACCACAGGTAAGATCCTCCCCAAGCTACCCCAGGGACAGCAGGACTCTGCACACAGAATCCAGGCTCAAATGGGCTAAGGAGACAGGTCCTCAGCTCTGAGAGTCCCACACGGCTCAGGAGATAGATAATGTCACTTAGCATGTGCCCCAACTGCCTGGGCCAGACTGGATTCCTGCAATGTTGAACTCAACCCTGCTTCTCCTTTCCACCTCTCACTAGTTCCTCTCTGCCTTGCCTTCACCCTGGAGGAGATTAAAATATTAAAGCAATTAATGAAACACCAATATGGCCCACAAGTCACAAGAATATTCAGTATTAGCTGGTATTTATTGCTCATGTCATACCAAGCATTTGGGAGTAGAGCAGTTTGGAAATACTTAAAACATAATCAGCAACACACTTTGACAGAACCTAATGCTTCAAACCTGTTATTTTTTGCTAGCACAGCACAGCAACTGTGACAGACCTAAAAGGGTCCCTCCCCACAGCTGTATTTAAAAGCTAGAAGTTATTTAACATTAAGTAGAACACATCATTTTCAATTTTGTTCTTAAAGGTTTGGCCTGTAAGTTAAAAGCCACATGGGATGAAGCTTTAGTTGTAACAACACCACCTTCTGAAAAAACATCCTTGTGCAGGACTTCAGCAGAGATGTCAAGAGCAAACCCATCCAAACCATTTTTTTTATAACAGGCACGTTGCCTTCAGAGCAGGTCTGTGCCTCCACCTGCCTGCCTCAGCTGTGCTCCCATCACAGCACCATTTTCTGCTTCTTGGGTTCACATGGCAGATTATTGTGATTTCAGGACAACACATGCAGGCAGGCAGTAACCACCTCAAAGAGCAGCCCTAAAGCAGGCTCAATTTCTCCTGCCCAAAAGCACTCAGCAGGTGGGGTAAGAATGATCCCCCACTGAGAAGTTGCACTTGTTATTGTGGATGCCAATTCTCCATTGTGGACCACCAGTGACATGCTCAGTCCCCCCAAAAAACACCATATGGGCCATCAGGAGATTATGGGAGGAAGCAACAGAACAAAGAAGGAACCAGATGGGAAGCAGAACATGAAAAATCCTGAGAACAGCTACAATATTACTTATAACAAATGTTACATTTACAGATTGAACCACTAGAAGATAGTTGAGCAGTTGAAGTAGTACTTCAGTTTTGAAGTCTGAATTGGGCGGTTTAGGTGTCAAGATCTTCTATCCTTACATAATACCCACACAACTTGCCCCTGGACAGCTGCTGGCTCGTGCATAGAACCCCACACCTTCAGCAAGCTGTGCTAACAGGAGTCATTCAATGCACAGAGGAACACAGAAAATATAAAGTTAATGCACAGAAATAAATACAAAGTAGTACTGGTACCAGCAGAGGCTTAAGTCAGTACTGTGGAAACACATCTCATATACAGGCAGATAAAGAGGCTCATTCATAAGCTCAAGAAATTGCTCCAGAAGTAGAATTCAAGTTATCCAAGCAATGAGCTCCTCTCCACACTCAGACAAATGTCTCCTCCTTTTCCCCACTGGAATTCACCTGGCTCTGGACTTCGTGGCTGCTTTGCACTTCCCTGCACACTATATGGGAATAATTTATTTATGAGTGAAGTTCATTGACCTTCACCTTCCCTTCCCCTCTCGAGCTGAGTATGTGCTGCAGGTCAGTGTTTGACACCCAAACACAGCTGAGCAGGGCTGCAGTGCAAACCCAGAGCCAAACCCACCTGCCACCTTTTCAGTAACAAGCCTATTTCCTCCTTAACTGTCCTCTGAATGCATCACATGAGCCAGAATGGCACAGTAAGGTGTTTTTCTTAGTAAAGTATCAAACACCTCTCACATCAGCCCAGCACTGGTACTGAAACTTCCATGCTGGACACGGGCTCAAGTACTTTGTACCTCCAGCTGAAGTTAACAATCCTCAGCTCTGGCATTAATCCTCTCATCAAGAGACTGATGTCTTCATAGAAAGTCAGGGATTTTTGCTCTTGTACTATATTCCCCTCTCTGGTTCAGGATACAGAGAAGAAGCTGACAGGTTTTAGTAAAAATTTGAATATTTAGAAAGTTAGATTTCTTCAGCATTAATCCATATGGACAACCCTGACCCCAATTCCATCCTTTTCAAAAGGTAGGTTTTTTTTTTTTTAATCAGAAGCTTGTTACAGTTTTCATACCTGGGACTACACTGCACCTTACTGCACTCTCATCAATGCCAGACTGGCTCCTCAAAGCAAAGCATATAAAAAGGGATTTACTGCCTCTGTGCAGGTAGTTTGTGTGGTGCCATATAAACACCCAATAAACCTTCAACAGTGTTTATTCTTCAAGCAGTCCAGGGTTTAGTTTTAAAACAACCTGAGCTGCCAGAAAGCAGGCAGGTACCTCTGGGCTCCTCTAGGACAAGAGCTGCTGAGCAGAGTCAGCTCCACTAAGGCCATGGGCAAGAACAAACCTGAACATAGTGAGAACTTGAAGGTGTAATTTCAGACCTGGTTAAGGCCATGCAAAGTGTCCCAACATACCCCTCACAACTGCTTACTAAGACTTTGATGTGGGTGGCCAATAAAGCCACGGGGGAGTTACAAAAACCAGAAGGGCAGATGGAGATCTGAGAGGTATATTGTGTGTGGTGTTATTAAAAAGTACAAAACCTGTCCCACAATCCTGCTATCAGCAATGACACTCCCTCTTCAAAGATAGCCAGAAGTCCCACACCAAGTCAGGTAAAGCCTGCTTTGCTTTTTGTGATGTTCTCCCTCAATGCTGGTGTCACAGAACAGTTTTGATCTAGTGCAGTTTTGTTTCTCTGCTTTAAGACACACAGTTGAAAAGCTGAAATTTTCAGATTCTGATTTTCCTTGTGAAGCTACAGCCATAACTTAAAGCAAATACATGGTGGACATGCAAGCTGAGCAAGGATAAAACACCCTGCCTGGGCTGCCCACACAGGTTTCCAAGATGAAGCCACTAAGTCTGGAAGAGAAACCCAAGTTTGGCAGAGCTCCAGATAGGCTTTCCCGAGGCTTCAATCTCAGAGTAGATTAAAAAAACACACCAGACTTCGAAAACAAAGAGGTGTGAATTTTTTCAAACCATGACAGAATCCCAAAAGACATTCCATTGACATTCCCTTAGGACCACAACTCTTCTGCTGAGAGCAGTACATGAGCAAACAGCTTCACAAGAGAAAATTCAGATCAGGCACCAGGCAATCTATGGGCTTTTTATGGGGTCTCTAATGGCCTGCTCTGTATTCCTGATCTAATTTGCTTTCTGAAGCTGAGATCTGGCATTGTTTTCAGCTCAGGACTATCAAAGCAAGCACATTTGCATACCCCCTGCCCATGCCCCAAACATCAAAGCTGACTTCTCATAAGGAATGGCCTTGATGCAATTAATTGTCTATACAACCAGCAGTGAGGGTAGGCTCCTGTCTCTCAAGGAAGAGGGAACACATGGAGAGAGATGTATCCATACCAGGCAGCGCTCCCCAGAGATCCCCCTGAGGGACTTGGGCACTGGCTGGAAACAACTGCTTTAATGCAAACCCAAGAATATCATGTGCAGCTCGCTCCAGGTTAGCAGCATCTGCTTTCTGACCAGAGCAACAGTGGCTTCCAACAAAGCTAGAAACACCAAAGAACCTGAAGAGAAATACTCTCCTTTCTATAAACAGACACTGAGTAGCTACTGCTTTCTTCCAGCAGGAGAGCCTGTGCAAAGGCTGCCTCACCTGAGGTTTGACATTCACTGCCTCCACTGCATTGTCATTCAGCCACTTGGCATCAACTTCCACATCAAAGTGGCCAATATTACACACTATGGCATCATCCTTCATCTGCTCAAAGTGCCTGCAAAAGAAAAGAAGTTGTATCAGAAGTTAATGCACAGAGTTCTCTCCCTCAGCAGATGCTTCAATCCACAGCCCTGGCAAGTGCTCAGCTCACTAACTGCATTGACTCTCACAAGGTGTGTGGGGCTGGTAACCCCTCCAGGCATGAGAAGTCTACTGGAAAAGACTTTCAAGCTTCTAGGGAAGGACATTTCCCAAGGATATAAGAGCTTACTGGAGAGAAATTATTTTCCCAGTATGGAAAGTAATAAAATTTTGTTTGATTGGTCAAAACAAATACTGCAGTTATTCTCCTTCTTACACAGAAGAAATAATTTTCTTCACGACTTTGAAGTTCCCAGCAGTTTTACATCTCTAGACACCAATGGCCTGATCTCCTCCCACCTAATCTGATCTTCCCTTACAACATGTACAGTCAATGGCAAAGAAAGGAAGGAGTTTGTGTGGAGTTGGGGCTATAAAGTGAGATCTAAGAAGCAGTAACCAAATACTGCAGGGCAGTTCAATGAGAACAGGCTGGTTTCAGCTGCTATATGCACCCACAGATGGAATCACTTTCAACCTTTGCCTGCCTCCTCTTCTGTTCACATTTGTCTGGACTAACACAGAATTCAGCCCTGATGCCCTCATTCTCCAAAAGTCAATCTATCTCTCTGCAGCTTTTGTTTCTCCATCATTACATTCCATAAACCAGGAACAACTGCAATCAGGCAACATCCAACAAAACTGAAAGACCAAAGGCTTAATTTCTCCGCTAAATTCATCCTAAATTCTGATGTCCAGAAATCAGACTGTGTTCTAACCCTCACCATACTGCTGACAGGTTATGATTGTATTTTAAAAAAGAAATCTAACTGTACGGGTATGCACTAAAGCAAGTGGCTTGGCCATACCTGCCCTGCACAATGTCAGTGCAGCCAGTGGTGGTGACAAAGATGTTGCCCTCTTTGCAGGCCTCCTCCATGGTTGTAACTTCATAGCCTAAAAAGAGAAAAAGTTACTTCTCTACACAACCACCAACATTTATTAACAAGTGGGACACAATACTAGAAGGAGAGAAGTACAGAGAAAGAATGAGTCAAATGTTTCTGCCAACACCTGGCCTAGGGGTGATGCAAGGTAGTGGGACACTGGTCTTGCTAAACAACAAGGCACCAAACCCGTTCATCCCTCACCCTTTTCAAATCTGTGGATCTGTGCATTCAATGTCCAGAGGTAGAGTCTGGCACAGCACTCCGACTGGATTCAGGGGGTTGAATTTGCAAAAGTGCCCCCCACCATACCTGCAGTTCTTGTCAGGTGTGAACAGAAATGGGATAAACTGGTACCAAGAAGCACAGTTACATGAGGCACCCACAGAAGACAAGGAGCACAGCTCCAGAGCATGCCCTGAGCTCAGCTGGAAAGACAGAGCATGGCATTGCTCTCCAAAAAACACCCACCAAGAGTAAGGCCTGGTGTTTTCTAGTGTTTTAATTCCAGTGGTCTTATCTCACACTGGAGGTTAGAACTGCACGACTTGAGGATGCTCCCTCAGCCTTACCCCACTCTGGTCTCTGAATCCTTGACTCCAAACACCTTCAAGGCCTCTAGTAACAAACTCCTTCCCTTACTGCAAGGGAAGAATTCCTGCAGTTAAACTGGATTCAAGTGTACCTCAGCAGGGACAGGGCTGAAACCTACTGAACCTTTCTCAGCCAGATCTCATTTACTGCTCTACACTGACATGCAGAGACCCTGTCAGATGCCTGAATTCCTGCTCTGCCCCAGCTCCCACCTTCCATGGCTGCCTGGAGCGCGTTGATGGGATCGATTTCGGTGATGATGACTCTGGCTCCGAAGCTCCGCAGGGCCTGGGCGCAGCCCTTGCCCACGTCCCCATATCCTGCCACCACTGCCACCTTCCCAGCAATCATGACATCTGTGGCACGCTTGATGCCATCGATGAGGGACTCTCTGCAGCCATAAAGGTTATCAAACTTGCTCTGAGGAAAGAAAGGGAGCCATTTCAGAACAGATGAAAGCCACTCAAGTGAAATTTCCTTAGAGAAAGAAAAGGGGCTTATGTGCGAGTACTACGAGAGTCACTTAAATACTTTAACCACCATGAAGGATAGGAAGAAAAGAACCTGGTTTGATGTTTTTATTTATCCAGTTTCAGTCTATGGAGTTATATCAGACAAAGGCTTCAACGTGGTGAGAAGCATTTCATAAATTTCATTGTGTCTACAGACCAGGGCTTGGACTTGTTAAAAACTTGTTAGCAGTAACCTACATTTTCCAAGTGTGTTTCACACCAATGTAGGTCTGAGTTTCTAAACCAGATGTTCACGAGTTCCCTGCTGCTGTTTATGAGACAGTAACTGAACCAAGGGCCACAGGAAGGCAAAACACACCAGCAGCATATCATCTTATCTTTGCAAGACACATCGAGCCTGCGGAGCAGCAAGCTGCCCACATCAACCAGGAGAAGCTGGTTCCTGCAGGCCCAAGATCAAAATTCTTCCCCCATGAACAGTTACCCTAATGTGGAGGCCGGTGGGCCTGCTGACAGAGGGACACAAGGGTCCCCTGGAGGGAAGAACCCTAAGTGGCACCCCCAGCTTAGGGAGACAGAAAAGGCCTCTCCCAGGATTCCTTAGTCACATTATGTTAGTGTACCCTAGTTCTGCTTCCCCGGTTGGCCCGGGGGCCTCCCTGCCCCTCTACACCTTCTATGTCCCTACCTGAGAAAGTTCTCCTTTTCCTGTTTCCCCCTTGGTCCTTACTCAGTTTCCCTATTGGTTCCCATACCCTAGCCCCACCTGTGTACCGCCCCTGTAAACTCAGACCATCGGTCCCTGATGCTCTCCACCCACCCCGTACATGAACCTGGACCCTGCCACGTTCTTGGTCTTCGTCCCTGGACCCCTTCACGTGCGTGGCTGGAATAAACCTCTCCTGTGGAACTCTATATGAAGACCCTTCCTGCCTCTTTGCCGCCAAACCACTACTGAAGCNAGTGTGTGTCTGTGAGTGTGTGTCTGTGAGTGTGTGTCTGTGAGTGTGTGTCTGTGAGTGTGTGTCTGTGAGTGTGTGTCTGTGAGTGTGTGTCTGTGAGTGTGTGTCTGTGAGTGTGTGTCTGTGAGTGTGTGTCTGTGAGTGTGTGTCTGTGAGTGTGTGTCTGTGAGTGTGTGTCTGTGAGTGTGTGTCTGTGAGTGTGTGTCTGTGAGTGTGTGTCTGTGAGTGTGTGTCTGTGAGTGTGTGTCTGTGAGTGTGTGTCTGTGAGTGTGTGTCTGTGAGTGTGTGTCTGTGAGTGTGTGTCTGTGAGTGTGTGTCTGTGAGTGTGTGTCTGTGAGTGTGTGTCTGTGAGTGTGTGTCTGTGAGTGTGTGTCTGTGAGTGTGTGTCTGTGAGTGTGTGTCTGTGAGTGTGTGTCTGTGAGTGTGTGTCTGTGAGTGTGTGTCTGTGAGTGTGTGTCTGTGAGTGTGTGTCTGTGAGTGTGTGTCTGTGAGTGTGTGTCTGTGAGTGTGTGTCTGTGAGTGTGTGTCTGTGAGTGTGTGTCTGTGAGTGTGTGTCTGTGAGTGTGTGTCTGTGAGTGTGTGTCTGTGAGTGTGTGTGCGAGTGTCAGTGTGTGCGAGTGTCAGTGTGTGCGAGTGTCAGTGTCTATGTCAGTGTGTGAGTGTGTATGTGTGTGTCAGTGTGAGTGTCAGTGTGAGTGTCAGTGTGAGTGTCAGTGTGAGTGTCAGTGTGAGTGTCAGTGTGTGTCTGAGTTTGTTGGCCCTGCCGAGCGGCTTCACAGTTGAGGCGCCTCTGGCAGGTTGCAGCACCCCCCATCCGCCACCCCCCATGACACCCTAACACTGTCAAGACCTCACTATTGCTCTGATCTGGAAAAATCCAGCAAGCAGCCACTCACAGTAGTGGTCACTGCAGCCAGGAACCCTTGGCTTTCATCTCCTAATGCCCCATCACACAACATCCTCCTACTGTAACGTTATCACATGACATTAACAGCCAGTTTCTCAAATCAAAACTGCCCAGCTAAGTCAGATATCAAATATTACTTCAGCTCTTTAACACCCTCCTAAACTCAGAAACACACCTTGCTGTATTGATTTTTCTAATACTCCTTCTCCTTGGACCTTTTGTTCTGACCAGGAAGAGGGGCTGTACAAACAGATTTGATTATTTGGGGAGTTACAGAGCCCAAGACTTTTTTAAAAATCTGACTACTAATGTTCTGCTGTGCTCCCCAAGAAGAATTCAGTGTTCACAGCAAAATTCTGGTCTCAAAGCCTGTGCTGGCTTTCTACAGCCTTAGGGCACCAACCCTTCTTGCTTTCACTTAGCACAGGCAATCTGCTACAGTCTGCTACAGGCAATCTTAAGATTAAATTCCCAGAGGCAGCAACCTGGTCTAGTGGAAGGTGCACCCACAACACCAGCAGTTCTTTAAAGTATGACTAGAAATGGGATAAACTGTCCATGGCAGAAACTGACCAAAGTTTAACAAACTATACCTCAGATCCAGAAGTTCCTGACTCAGTGCCTATAAACATTATCAGAGGCATATCTGCCATTGATATTTCAGAAAATTTTGTTACCAATCTTTCAAATTCTAAGGCTAGTGCCAGTTGGTATCCCTCTTTCCTAGTCCTACAGATTTTCCTTGCAGCATGGAGGAAAGCAGCATGGTCAGATTTTATTCCTCATCACCAAATCCCCCAACTGCAATCAAAGCCTTCCAGGTGTCTGTGTATTCCCATGCAGGCAAGAGAGGCAGAGTGTTGGATGCAGACATCTGTCCCACCCAAAATACATTTAAATGGCAGAAGGGAAGAACAGAACTGGCTGCTGTGCCTGCCTTCTCTCTCCAAATGTTAGCACAGGAACCTAGCACCAACTGGAAATAACAGACTGGGAGAGCAGAATTTGTCAGCTCAGTTGCACATTTTCCCAGAGACCTGTAATTGTGGTTAATGCAAATCTTGTACTGTATAAATACCAACCAGTACTTGAAAACAAGCACTTGTTTGGCACTAGAATCCCAAATCCCCTCAAGAGGCTTTGTTAGAAACATCTGAATTTCCAAATCTACTAAACAGTATTAATAATTATTATGCAAGAGGCACAAATCTGGGTGAAAAGGATGTCAAGAAACAAACTTCTTCCAACATTAACTGGATTCCACCCCACTACCTACAAAGTAAGTGTCAGGTGCGTCTTAGTGAGCAAAAAGGAGACAGCAAACTGCAGAACAGGCAGGCAAAACACGAGAACTGCCAAGCCAACAGGATAATGTTTGCATGGGAACTTGAAATAGATTCAGTAACTAGATTTAAAAAACATCAAGATGCATAAACCTTTAGTACACCTTTAATTCCCACTATAATTCAACTGCAGCCAAAAAGCACCAGCACCCTTTAAACATCATTCCACTTCATCCTCAATTCACCAGGGATTTATCTCTGAAGCAGTACCTAAGCTAAGCAAGGGATAAATATCTCCTCCTGCCCTCTCCTTTTTAACTGCTGCTCACAGAGATCAACCACAGGCTGACCAACCAACCCTAACCAGCACAAGCTCACGCAAGTCACACTCTCTTTTCACGCTGGCACCTGACACCTTCCTGGGGGCTTTAAGCTACTCAGAGTGAGGACAGGCTCCTTGCCACAGGAACTGACTGTGCCCCAGGAGCCATGATCTCCAAAGGTGTTTTCACATTATTAAAAAGCAGAAGAAGGGACATTCTTACATGCAAAAAGCCCTTGATGTCCTGACAATGGGGTATTCATAATGGCATGTCCCATTAGAGACATCAAGGGCTCACTTTTAGGATATGGTGGAAATCTCTGTTCAGAACCAGATCAGGAGAAGCTCAGCAGGAGAAGGAATACTTTCATGGGAATGACAACATCCCAACACCAAGCAGGTAAGAGAGCAGAACAATGCAGAAGGGCTCTGTCTGTATTACCTTGGTGACAGAGTCATTCACATTGATAGCTGGCACTTTCAGGGTCCCATTGGCCTTCATCTTGTATAGGTTGTGAACCCCAGTGGTTGTCTCTTCTGAAATACCTCTAATTCCTGTGGGGAGAGTAAAAGGATTCACCTTAGTTGGAGTCAATGCTGTGCAAACCAGGACATCCAGGTGCTGGGAACAACTCCTAGAGGCTTAAGTTAAACAAACCCTTGTCAGAGAGCAAGGAAGAGATGAAAACCCTCAAACAACTGCAGAAACATGAGAGGATGCGCTTCAGAGCCACACACCCCTGCACCCTCTGGTGCGGTACCCCCAAGCTCCCTGGCAGGCTGTAGCAGCCTGGCTCCTCGGGGAAGGCAGGCAGGTGCTTTGCCGCAGCCCCTCGGGGTTGGTTTGGGTGGGGGGGACAGGGCCCGTGCCCGGAGGGGGACAGGGCCGGTGCCCGAGGGGGGACAGGACCGGCACAGGCACCGGCACCGCCCCCGGCCGCGCTCCGCGGCGCCGCAGCGCCCTCTGCTGACAGCCCGGGGCAGCCACTCAGCCCGGCCCGCACGGACCCACAGAACGTCCTGAGCTAGGAGGGACCCACAGGATCACCCAGTCCAGCCCCTGTCCCTGCCCAGACACCCCAACAACCCCACCCTGGGCATTCCTGGCAGCGCTGTCCCAACGCTCCTGGAGCTCTGGCAGCCTCGGGGCCGTGCCCATTCCCTGGGGAGCCTGGGCAGTGCCCAGCACCCTCTGGGGGAAGACCCTTTCCCTGATCTCCAGCCTGACCCTCCCCTGGCCCAGCTCCAGCCGTTCCCTGGGTGCTGCCCCTGTCCCAGAGCAGAGATCAGTGTCTTCCCCTTCTCTTACCCTCACAAGGAAGTTGTAACCGCAGTGAGCTCGACCCTCAGGTTCCTCCAGCTGAACAGACCAAGTGCCCTCAAGCCACTCCTCAGATGGCTTCCCCTCAAGGCCCTTCACCATCCTCATGACCTCCTTTGAACACCCTCTTAATAGTTTAATATCTTTCTCATATTGCAGTGACCAAAACCACACACAATATGCAAGGTGAGGCTGCCCCAGCCCAGAGCAGAGCAGAACAATGCCCTCCCTGGCCTGGCTGACAACGCTGTGCCTGATGCCCCCAGGACACGGTTGGCCCTCTTGGCTCTCAGGGCACTGCTCACTCACAGATGCCAAGTCCAGTCCAAACCTGTCCTCACTGCACAAAAAATCCAGTGTGAGCTAGTCCAAGCCCAGGTAAAGCCTGACCCTCCTGTTGCTCCCAGACCACTCTGTGGCACATGAAGGAAATTGGACCAACAGCATTAGAAGAGAAGTACTTGATTAACCTGGAGAACAGGGGGCTCCAGAGAGAGCTCACTGCAGCCCTTTTGTACTTGAAGTGGGCTTACAAGATGAGGACACACTGTTAAGCATGGCCTGCTGCAATAGGACAAGGGGGAATGGTTTTAAATTGAAAGAGGGTGACTCAGACTAGCTATAAGGGAGCTTCTTTTTTTTTTACAATGAGGGTGGCACAGGCTGCCCTGAGAAGTGCTGCATGCCCCATCCCTGGGAACATTCAAAGGGCTCTGAGCAACCTGAGTTGAAGGTGTCCTGCCCATTGCAGGCAGGTTGGACCAGATGGCCATTAAAAGGTACCTCCCAAACCAAACCATTCTGTGATTCTATGATTAGGCTGACTGATCCCCACCACTGGTGTCTCACCACAGAGCCCTCGATAGCCCCACTCCCCTGATGGTCACCTGCTGAGAGAATGCATTCAGCCTTTGGCGTATTTAGGGCTTGCTTGGAGGGGAGAGGACAGTTTAAAGTTCACAGTGCAGCCCTGTGCACAGTGAAATGGAGGATCTGTAGACAGTCTCCCAAAAGCATCAGTTTCCAGAGCAACTGCCTGGATCAAGGACAGTCATCCCCTTGTGAAGGAAAGCTTTTGGAGGTCACAGCAGGAACCTCCAGTTCAAACCTGCCCTCTCTCTTCTGGTCTATCTGGCAAATAGAAGACAGTCTTCATCCTTCAAAGGCTCTCCAGATGAGAGTCCTGAGCTTAACAGATTGTCTTTCCATGGCACTAAGCAGACCTCACATCCTGTATGCCAACAGTTTCCCCTCCCTGGAGGTACCCAAGCACTGCCCCAGGTGCCACTTACAGCTGGTCTAAACCACTGTGCAGCTGCCCCAAGTGCTGTCTACACCACTCATGGTCAATGCCTGAGTGACTGGGGAGCAGAGAAGGGCCTGCAGCAAGGACAAGGCTGAATTAAACTGAGACAGCCTTGCTAAACACTCAGACCTGCTTTGTTCCCCTGTATTTCTGACCTGAGCAATGAGCAAGTCTAATCAATGAATCACAAATGAGCCAATCTTCCCCACACAGGTCTTTTGCACAGATGCCAGAGAGCTCCCGTGCATAGATGCCTTTCCCCTTTGGTCAGTTCTTGTTTTCCCCCTTCCTACCTTTATTTTTCTTGGTATTAAGGGCATTTGGCTTAATGGAATAAGCCAATACTACAAAGGCCATTCTGCCCTGTAACTGCAGGCACACTTCAGGAGAGAGGAAGCTTAGTGAGCAGTTCCACACACATATTTAACACATCTCCTAGTTGAAGGAATCCTACTTTCAACTGTTAGCTGCACACTAGGACTGAACCATTTATATTAGAAGCAGCTGAAGCATGGAAGACAATTCCCTCTGAAATTAGCCCAGAAAACTTATTCCAGCCTCTAAATGTCAAATGGCACTTTCAGCTGCCTTGTGCCAAAACGTCTCCTGTGCTCACAATCCACACACTGCGCATGCTCTGCAAATGTCACTCTTGTTCCACCTCCACAGAGGTCAGATACCCCCAACAAGCCCTTAGGATATATTAGCATCTGTTAGCTATAAGATACCAAAACTGGATACTACACTGCTTCATATAAGCAAAGGGCTAAGCACAAAGCTCAGATAAATGAGATCAAGACTCTACTCTGTGGGTCCTGTTCTGGAAGCTTTGCTGTTTCCAAGGAGCAACAGACTGCAAGGTAAAACAGATGAAGTCTGCCCCCCTCTACAGAGATAGGTCTTAATGTACTAAACTGCTGCAAGGAGCTTTTCAACTACAGCCAGTGCAGACAGCCACACATCTCAGGAAGGGAAAAGTTGACAGGTATTGCATCCTTCCTAGACTACTTAAAACCCCAGAGGAAGAGCCATTCCTATGAATTTAGGAAGCAGACACAAGCAATAGGGATGTTTTTTATCAGAGGCAGGCTACAGATGGATGCCAAGACATGAGACAGTGCAAGAGCCATTGTCCTACTGCACTGTATTATGCAGTCCCTCCCACACCAGGAGCACAAGACAAGCAAGAGGGTGAAAAGGGCTGGAGAGGAGAAAAGAGGACAACAGGAAAGGAGAAAGGAGGGCTGGAAGTGAATGGAGCTGAGCTCAAAGACTCTGGAAACAAGGACAGCAACCAAGGGGTGCATGGCAGGGAAACAACCCTGCAAAACAGAGAATGAACATGGAAAATACTTTCTTTGGCCTCTGAAAACACAAGGAAGACAGAGAGGGATGACCAATTGTGGTATTTCTTGGCATCAAACATGGGAAAAGCAAGAGGTCATGAATATCACACAGAGGCAACCCAGGAAGCACAAGACCTTTGATGGAAGAGAGGCTGAGCAAAGACCAATGAAAACCTTTCATTACAGTTTCAGTAACACAAAGACGTTGAGTGTTGGATTATGAATGACTTGGGCTGAGGATGAAGGACAAAGTGAGGCCAGTCACAGAGAAAGTCTCCCTCTTCCTGGTGCAACACAGGGATGAGGAGCAGAGCCCCAGACCCCCCTCACACAGCCTGCCACCTTCAGATTTTTTCCTCGCATCTTCCCACTAAAGCAGAGCACAAGTCAGAGGAGAGCTGATCCAGCAGGTTCCTACAGCTACCTCACCTCTACGAAAGCACCAAAACACCCTGCTATCACCACCCAATCTCCTTCACATCCCAGACCAAACATGCCCTTTAACAACCCTGGGCACCCACGTCCTGCTGCAGCACAGCTGATGGACACTGGCAGGGCTAAGAAGAGTCTGTCATACTCAGCAGACACAGATGAGCCTGGTCACGCCAAATTCCCTTCACATAAATCTCTTACATAAACACATGCTAGCAACACTACACTGATCAGTTTTACTAACTTGCACTGCAGGCAAATCAAAGCAAGAGTCCCAACCCTCACTCCATCAGCATCTTCACTGACAAACTGAGTGAGTATTTAAGGCAGAAAACTGTTCCTTTTCCAAGGAAGGCTACAGGTGGTCATGACTTCATTCAGAACCGCACTAAGAAGATGGGTAAGAAACGCATTAATGTAAAATCGTTAATTGCAAGCAGACACTGAGCAGTTCTAGAACACAGCCCACTTCCAGGAAGCTTTTGGCATGACAGCAAACCAGTGGTCATTCTCAGGTAATGGGTACAGTGAAGGATGGCCAGGACGGGTCATTGCAGCTTATGGGCTGCAGAGCAGAGGTGGAAACAGCTCCTGCAGGTAAGAGATTCTGGTCTTGAACTGTAAGGAATTCTCACAGCCTGTTTGCACATGCCCATCCCTCTTCCCCCACCCCTTTTTACACCCACAGGGAATTCCTGCAGAAACACCCCCCCAAAGAGTCTCCCAAGCAGAACTGTGCTTGTCAAAACAAAACACAAGTCACCTTTCAGCAGCTGTGGGTATTTGGTATGAACTAGGTTGGTAAGATCTCCACCATCATCCAGAATCATGTTGAGGGGCTGCCCATCCTTGAAGTACAGGGTCTGCTCGATGCACCACAAGTATTCCTCATCTGTCTCCCCTTTCCAGGCAAACACTGCATGGAACAAACACACACCATTAGCCAGTTTCTTACTCAGCATGTAGTGAAGCAGCCAAAGAAGATTTCATCAGCAGCTCCCAGTAGCAGCTGACAGACAGATGATTATCTGTGCCTGCAGGCCAGCAAAGACATTTGCACTGAAAAATAGACCTCAGAATAATCACTGTTCCAGGCTACAAACACACAGTCAAAATGTTGAGACTTCACTGCTCTCCTTATTCTTCTTCCATGTTAAAAAGGAGAAGACAAAGCAAACTAAAGCAGACTCACATGCACAACACCCCACTCGTTAGAAACAGCCACTATATTGATACAGACAAATGAAAACACAACTACTGCATTTTCTAGCACAGCAGAAAAGAGGGAGCAGACTTCAGCATGAGCTCAGCAGCAGAATATAAACTCTTCAGCAACTCTGAGTTTAAATTCTAGTCTCTAGCCCAGCACTAAAATCCAAGCCGAGGTACCCCACCTGCTCTAATTAGGGTGTATTTCTACATCAGTACAGCCCCAGCAACTGGCACATGGCATTCACCAGGATTTGTGTCTTTCCAGGCATCTGTACTGTCTTCATGCTATACTCAATCCTCAGAGGTACTGAGCCACTCAAACACATATTGGGCACGTTATTTACGCACCCCAACATTTGGCTAAATTTTCATGTTTTCACTGTTTACACAGAAAACTAACCTTGAGCCATGAAGAGCCAATCATGCAATTACTCATTCTGAAGAAAAGTGTGTCAGGATCTCATACTGAGGCCAAAGGACCAGCATTACTCCAGAGCCTCATAAATTCAGTATGAGAAGTACAATATTAACAAAAAGAGCAAGTTCCAAAAATGAGGATACCAAGGACAAAGGTCGAACACTTTGACAAACACTCAACCTGTAAATGGCTCTTCAGTTGAGTTTTGGGTGTTGAAAGCAGTGAGGAAGAAACACCTAAAGAATCACCCATGGCCCTCTGACATCCCACGCCAGAGGCAATGCCTGAAGCTGGCAGTGCCTGAAGCTGGCAGTGCCAAAGGAGCTGATGAAGGGATCGCTTTGCTGCCTTAGAATGTGCCACAGCTGGGAGACTTGTGGCAATAGTTAATTGTAATAGAAATGAGAGACCCCTCCCAAAGCAAAGAGCCAGGCTGCCAGAAATCAGATTTAGCATCTGCCAGCAGCTGGGCTCAGGTAATGCAGTTCCCAGCACTGAGGATTGCATTTCCTTGAACTGAGTTACACAGCAGACAGCTTCAGGTGTTTATACTGATCTGTGAGGAATTGCTGCTTGTTGGAAGGTGACAGTAACGAGATAGCAGCATCCTGATACAGCACTGAAGGGGTATCAGGCAGGAACACAGCTGGGCTAGTTCTAGCCTAAAAGTATCCTGGGTATTGACCCTGCCACTGTGGCACAGCACATGGCAGTTCCCTTACCTTTTCCAACCCCTGTTTAGCATGGAGCTTGCTGGAAAGCACCAAACACTTCCAGCTACACAGACCTACACACCACTCCCTTTAATTACCCAGTGCACTCCATCATCTTAATGAGTTGGTAACACAGAGCCCAACAGCAGCCTTTGCTGGGAGACCTGTGCACAGGCTGATGCAATACAGCCTGAATCAAATGTCCTGGTTTGTAACAATCACTGCTTCTGATGGGCTGTTTCTATCCTCAAGCTTGTTCAGAAGAGCTTGATGTGTACACGGTTTGATTTAGCAGGAACAGGCAGTACAGCCCAACTAAGAGTCAAATCAGAACATGGAAAACTTACCAGGGATACCAGCTTTTGCAATAGCAGCTGCAGCGTGGTCCTGCGTGGAGAAAATATTGCAGCTTGACCATTGTACCTGGAAAACAACCAAGTTTTGTTTGCTGAACAAAGTTCTGAGATATCAGGGACTCTCTACCAGTTACAGGAGGAGTTAAAAAGGGAGCAAGAGCAGAAAGAAATGAGTGCAGATTCCTGCCTTTTTCAGTAGCTCTGCAAAGATAAGGTGAAAACTGGGTGTCTGACTAAGGGAAAATAATGTCACATGGAGAGAATGTGAATGAGCTTTAGCTGTGCCATATATTCAGCCATCTCCTTCCTCACAAGCACTTCTCCCAGACAGCCAGAGCATACTCCAGATCTTCAGGGATGCCCAAAAGGGTGGATTTGGGAAGTTCTGGTCAAACAAAGGTCAGATTTTCAGAACAGCCCCATAGCAAGTGTCCACTAAAGGTATGGACATACAGCAACACACCTGCTGGCACTCACAAGAGTCAGAAATGCAGCTGAAACATTACACTCAATCCAGGCATTCTCCAAGATTATGCTCACCCACCTCCCACTCTGTGCTCCAGTCATGGAAGCTTTTCCAGCTGAGCTAAGTGTTTTCCTCAGATTTCATAACTAGGGTCAGGCACCTAGAAAAGCAACAGCATGTTGCTGAGTTGCACTGAAAAGGATCTGCACACTTACTGCAGCTCACAGCACCACATCCCAGAGCCACACACCCTCTGCTCCCCACAGGGCTGACTGGCAGCTATTTGCACGTTCACTGGTTACAGAGCTTGAGGAGAGAGGGCAGTAAGGCACAATCATCCAGCCTGCTTTCAGATACTCATCCCACTCAATCAAGAAGTGACATTTCAAAGTAAGAGCTGCAGTTGGAAGCAGCCTACACAACCAACACTTGTCATGAAAACACACCTGGAAGGAGCACAGGAAAACAGAATCCATAACCTCAAGCTGTACCTCCTCACCTGGGTTTTTGCAAGCTTCCCCCATACCAGTACAGATGACATCACGAGGTGTCATGACATGCAAAGTATACAGAATACCTATGTATTGTTTACACTTCAGACTTGATGCAGACTTGTGATAGTGACATAGAGCCTAGAATAACTGGCACACCTCAGACCCTAGTATTTACATCACTGGTTATTGATTATTTTTTGTTACAAAGTCAGAACTTACACTCTGAAGCACTGAGTATTAATTCTGTCCTTGGTAACCCAGCCACAAAAGGGACACCAAGGTTTCTATGCTACATTTTCATTACATGGGATATGATTTCATTGGATTCATTCCTCCCTCCCTGGCACCAAAGTCCTGACAGAAAAGATGAACCAGGGCTGAATCCAAACTCAAATTAAAGCCTAAACTAATCCATAGGCATCAGAACAAGGAGTTAACACAGCAGCACATGCCTTTAAAGGTACAACCGCAACATTTTTAGAGGAACCAAGTCTCTGCAGGTACCTCCCTAAATGACCTGGACGAGTCCCATGTAACACTGATCTGGGGTTGTGCTCAGCTTAGAGTAGCTTGGCAATGTTTAAGCACACAGCTGCCTCCTAGGCCAGGCATACTGGGATACAGCAACCAACAGGAGCAGCAAGGAGCTTCCCAAATTTCAGTGGCTACTGGTTTCTTTTAAATCCTGTGGAGGGACAAGAGTTCCACGTAGAGTGGCTGTAACAAAGCCAGGACTGTACCTCCACATCAAAGCTCTCCTTCAGCACTGCACCATTTGCAACCACAGGACAGCTCTGAATTGGCTGGGGAACACCTACACAGCAGCATGTACCTTGCCCAGGCTGACCTGGCACAGTGCCCACATCTACCTCCTCCTCTTTTTGAGGAAATGCCTTCACAGCTATGGAGGAAATCTCCCCTTCTCCCAGGGCCTTTCAATCAGCATAACACTGCTCAGTTAACTGTTCCCAAGAGAGAGATCCCACATAGGGCACCTCTGGGCAGCCTGGATTCAGGCAGCTGAAATGCAGGAAGAAGGAACTTCAGATCATGTAGATACTTAACAATCCAGCCAAGTTCCAGTCAGCTCCCTGCTCTGCACACAAGCAATGCAGATTGTGCTCAGATACCTGGAACTCCTCGTGCCCTGTACAGCGAACACTCAGCTCTGATGTCTGGACTTCACTCAGCAAGTCAGCCATGGGACACAAGGCATGAAATGGCTTCTAAGTAACTGAGACTTTAATATGGATGAGAGTAACTGCTCCACAGTCACACAAAAAACTCAGGGGAGACCCCAGCCCTTGGTCCCTGAGTCATACTACATCCCTGTTGTTTTCCTGCACAGCTCAAAAGCCAGCATGAGCTCTCAGAAAGCCCCATTAGATTTTGCTGAGTTTACCAGGGCATAGTGGGGTTCCTAATACAGGCTAATCTGTGCTGGAGGCGGTCCCTAGAGCTGCAGCATGAGCAGCAACAGCACTGCAGGCCCAAGCCACAGTTGCATGGGAGCAGCTGTGGGCACCACCCAGGGCACTGCACACAGGGCACAACAGGCACTCAAAGCTGCAGCTTGTCCACAGGGAACACACACACCCCACACCCCAGAGGTGCTCAGGGCAGGCAAAAAGCTTCTTGCTCAAGGAGAGAAGACATAATCCATCCACGTGGAGGTTGCAGCCTCTTCCAAAAAGTACAGACATTTGCCAGGATTCTGTAAGGTGTTACATAAGCAGGAGCAGTGACCTGGCACAGCGTTACCAAAGAACTGAGGGAGAAACTCAGAGCCACGTTACCTCAGCCCCCAGCACGATGAGGGTCTCTATGAGCACTGCTGTCTGCACGGTCATGTGGAGGCAGCCAGCGATGCGGGCACCTTTCAGGGGCTTGGATGCAGAGTACATCTCCCTCATCTTCATCAGCCCTGGCATCTCATTCTCCGCAATCTCAATGGCCTTGCGACCCCAGTCTGCAAGGCTGATGTCAGCTGCAAGAGAAGCAGGACAGGTGTCAGTGTTTGAATAGCTGAGACCTTGGTATCTGTTCACACACTTGTGGGTAGGCACTGGCTGCAACAGCTGAACTGAACACCCAGCAACAGCTGGGAGACAGAGCTGCAGGAAAACCAGACCCTATTCCAGTTACTCCCTGGTTCTTTGCTATAGTTCGCAGGCTTTCAAATGAGTTTAGACCAAACATAACAGCCCCTCTGCAAAAAGCAAGCTACTGCAAGAGAGTATAAATCAACTGTGATCTAGTGCACAGACATCCTGAGGCCCATTAATTCAGTGAGCCACAGCCTTAAGCACTTCTTACAGACACTGCCCAAGCGCCCAACACTTCCTACAGGGACTGACTTCCACAGTATTGACCTGCATGTGCGGAGGGGTTGGCTGAAGGGCTTCCCACACACAGAATGCTCCCTAAGAGTGCACCAGGAGCTGAGTGCCCAGCTCAGCTCCCCCTCCTCACAGCAAAGCTGCAGGTCCTTCCCCCTTGGATCCACACAAATTATTTTAAGTGACTGTAATTACCTTAGTTACCAGTCTACTTCTACATTTTTAAAAAGGATCTATAGCAGTAAAGTCCAGCAAAAAATGAGTAAGAGAGGCTTCTGACAGGCTCACTGCACTCATCATGGATGTCCAACCCCGGCCTTAAAAACACAAGGGTCAAGTAGGTAATGCCCAGGTGCATCAACTCTGCAGCACCAGCCAACACAGAGTGGCCCTCTTACTTGGTTTGCTCTTTGAGAGGTTTCAGAAGTTCACCATTCCATTTAGACCATAGTCAGGTGCTTTTTTGTCACCTACCTCGTGAATACAGACTGTTTAAAGCACTGGGGAACACCAGCACTCCGAGTCAGACTGCCGGATTCAATACAGACACGCTAATTGCATTTTGCTGCAGATTGAAGCCTGGAGCCACTGAAGCTATTGCACATGCTAGAGCTGACTGGAGCACAGCCTGTACATCACCGGGACTGAAAACAGGCAAGGAAACGACCATGGAAACAAATACATCAAGAGAAGAAGGTTTAATCTTACCCCTCTTAAGGGCTTGGTAGCTTTACCAGGGCTGCTTTAAAAATATCCTGCAGTATTTTAGGTTCAGAGCCTCCAGGGTAAGTTATTTATGAATCGGAGCCTTACAGACTAATGTTCTTTTCTTTGAATGGAGCCTCCAAGGAACACCCGACTCTCTATAAAAATTGGGGTTCTTTGTGAAGTTTCACGTCTACGGAAATACCCGCCAAAACCTTCAGGGCACATGAGTCGAAGGTCCCAGGATGGGAAATACTTTCACCTTCGGACCGAAGCCTGTTCCCGCCAAGAGCTCTGAGCGGCGGGGGAGGGACGG
>VZRQ01007705.1:0-11291 GCA_013397975.1 Machaerirhynchus nigripectus | reverse complement strand
GAAGGCGCCGAGCCCCGCGGGGCCGGCCCGTGGCCCGCACTCACCCACTTTGTAGGGCAGCCGGTCGGACATGGTGAAGCTGCGGGGCCGGCGAGCAGGAGGAGGCGGCAACGGTGCCGGGCGCGCTTTAAGTAGAGGCGGTGCCGCCTGCGTGAGGCGGGGCTCGGCTGCGCTTGGGCGCTGGGCCCGGCCGGCGCTTCCTCTGGGCCGGGCCCGCCTCCTCTGCGGGCAGCGAGGGCACGGAGTCCCCGGGGTTGGGCTGTCCCATAACTTGCCCCGTCCCCAGAACTTGTTCCCCGGTACCGCCTCTGCCGCAGCTTCAGCCCCGTTCCCGAGCAGGCTCTGGCGGCCGCTGCACCCACCGCTACCGGTGCCAGCGCAGGAGCCGGTGTATAACTATCTGCAGGGAGGGCTCAGAGCATGGAGCAGGCTCTGCTCCGTGGGGCCCAGCACTGGGATAAGAGGCAACGGGCAGAAAGTGATGCACAGGAAGTTCCACCTGAACATGAGGAAGAACTTCTTTATTTTGCGAGTGACCACTCACTGGAACAGATTGTCCAGAGAGGCTGTGGAGTCTCCTTCACTGGAGATATTCCAGATCCGTGCTCTGGGATGACCCTGTTTGACCCAGGATGTGGGACCAGAAGCCACACTGCGGTCCCTTCCAGCCTCACTCATTATGGGATTCTGTGACCCAGAGCCACATGAAGCTGCAGCAGGTCCCAGGGCAGTGCCAGGAACAGCCCTGATTCCCGATGCCAGGCCTGGCCGTGTGGGCACTGAGCAGGCAGCACTCCCTGTCCCACTTTCCCGACAGGACCCCACGAGATGCTCAGTGTGAGGTGTTACCCTGGGGCACACAGACCCCTCCCTGCAGCAGGGCCCAGGGCAGTGGGCAGGATACAACTGGTGAGGTGCCAGGCAGAGCTGGGGCCAAGGCATGAGCAGCTCTATCAGCCTGGACCTTGGACTTGGCTGTGGCCAGTTCCCCTCCCCAGGCCACAGCCCTCTGCCAGGTGCTGGGCAGGGCTGCCGGCCCCCGGGCACAGCCAATGCCCGCCGCACACGCAGGAGGCACAGCCCCACCTCGGCCTTGCCTGCAGGTCATGCACACATTTGCTTCTGTTCTAACATCTGAATTACATTTTTCATAAGCCTCAGTCATGAACTGGGATGAACTTTTCAGCCACACTGTTACACACATCTCCTTTAATATGTGAAATACATAAGAGTGAGGATTTCCTCATGGTTACGCAGAAATTCTCATTGAATTCTTTTGCAAAGTTTGAAATAATTCTCAGTGCAGAGTTTATCCTGAGACCCCAGTTCTCAGTCCACCCTGTAAATGAGGGTAATTAGGTGAGCAGCAACTGATCTTCAGTGACTGTCCTACAGTGAACAGACCACAGAAAGGCAGAAATCCCAGTAAGACACCTGCAGAGACAATCAGTACACTTGGAAATGGCAGGATTTCTGTATAATACTCAGAGTGCTGCAGGTGCACCGGCACAGTTGATATCATACCAAGGAGTTCTGTAAATCAAAAGGTGCCCAGCATAGGCTTCATTCCTTTGATTTCATCCCTCAGCACCACAGCATGTTTAGTTCCTCTCCAGGGATAACACAAAGTTCCCCGCTGTTGCCCGTGAGGCTGCAGCCCCTCCAGGGCTCATCCCTGCCCCAGCTCTGGGGTCTGAGCACAGGAAGGACCTGGAGCTGTTGGAGGGAGCACAGAGGAGGCCCCGGAGCCCCTCTGCTCTGAGGAAAGGCTGAGAGAGCTGGGGTTGCTGAGGCGGGAGGAGAGAAGGCCCTGGGGAGGCCTCCCTGTGGCCGAGGGGGACTTGGAGGGGCCCTGGGGAAAGATGGGGACAGAGTGTTCAGCAGGGCCTGTGGCAAGAGGAGAAGGGGGCATGGCTGCAAACTGTAGGAGCTCAGTTTGGCTTTGATCTGAGGAGAGTGTTTTTATCTAGTGAGGGTGGTGAGGGCCTGGCACAGGCTGTGCAGATGCTGTGAATGCCCCATCCATGGGAACATTCAAGGCCGTGTTGATGGGGCCCTGAGCAACCTGGCCTGGTGGGAGGTTGCTGAGGTTGGAACAAGATCATGTTTAGGGTCCCACCCAAGCCAAACCATTCAAGAATTTGATCATTCTATGATAAAATGTGGATTTTCTAGATATGGATTATCATAGAATTATCATACTATGATAAAATAGTGCCCCAATATGGAGGGGCCCTAGAATTCCTGTCACATCACAGCTCCCAGGTTCATCATGTCTGCTTGGAGACCACCCTTCACCCTGGTCACACCAGACTGTCCTCAGCTGCTGCCAGCTATTGGCATCAGTCCTGAGCTCATCCTGCTGCCTGGATCTCAGCACCAATCCCAGCAGGATGGGCACTCCTGTCCCAGTGAAGGTACAGTGCCATTCCTGGGAGGTGGGCACCCCTCAACTGCCCGGGCAGGTTGGAGCCCCGTGGGGATGGTGTGGGACAGGGACCCCACTGTGAGGTTCTGCTACCACATGCAGGCTGCCAGAGAGACCATAGAGGACATGGAAGTGGATATGGAGATGGATGGAGAGGAGATGATGGAGGTTGATTCGGAAGATTATGTGGAGAAGATGGAGATGGATTTTGAATAGTATGTGAAAGAGATGGAGGTGGATATGGAAATGAATAAGGAAGATGAAGAAACGATCCTGGGATGAAGACTGACCCCAGCAGCAGGACAGGCAGGTGCTCCCCGTGCCCTGCCCACAGGCAGAGTGGGTCCCCTGCCGCCAGGCCGGGGCTGGGCTGGGTGGCCCCGCTCAGGGACACGGTGCCCCGGGGGGGCCCTGGGTTCTGGCGGCCCAAGCACCACCCCCGGCCTGCCCTGTGCTTGCTCTGGGCCACGCCAGCCCCGTCCCAGCGCCTGGGGCCCGGCTCCCAGCCCCAGCCGGGCTCAGTGATGGTGGCAGAGTCCCGCTCTGCCAGCGTGTGCCAGCCTGGGGGCACAGGGAACAGCCCTCAGGGCCGGGCTGGAGTGGCCCCAGTGCTGCTTCCTTCTCTTCCAGGACTGACAGAGATGACAGACACTGACCATTCTGTATATACATTTTAGAAATTGTTAGGTTCTTCTGTAAATTTGTGTGTTAGATTCCAGTTGTTCTATAGGTTGTCTGTACTGTAAATAAGTCTGTTAGGCCGTTGTTTTTATACAGGCCTTTATACTGTAAATACGTTCTATAGATTGTTGTTAGTTTAAATATTCTTATACTGTAAACACGTTCTGTAGTTTGTTGTTTTTATAACGATTCCCATTTTGGAAATACATTCTGTAGTTTGTTATTTTTTGCTGCTCTTCTGTAAATAAATTGTTCTTGTTTGTCACACCCCAGGTCTCTTTGCAATTCCTTTGGGCCCAGGCAGCATTTGCAGGGTTGTGGTTTCCACTTGCTCCAGGTTCCTGGGCCGGGAGGTCCCTGGTGATGCTGGCACAGCCACCCCAGGGCTGGGGGTCCCTGTGCACAGGGGGGTCCTACTGATGCCACTTCTGGCACTGGGCACTGCTCGTGTTCCTGGGCTGCTGCAGAGCGGTGTCCCCAAGAGCAAAACTGTCACCAGCAGAGAGGGGGCTCTGACAGGAGCAGCCCCTGCAGCGATGCCACCAAAGCAGGCAGGAAACCCTTCTGTCACCCTTCCTGCTGGAGCCACCGGGACTCCTGGGCCGAGAGCCAGCATTAGGCCACAGGGATGCAAAATCCCCGGGCATGCTCTGAAGGCTATGACACCTTGGGAACTGCTGGAGCCAGGATCTGGGGAGCAGCTTTTGCAGCTGCAAGGGCTGATGTTTAAGGCTTGGAGCCTCCAAAGGCTCCAGCCTTTCCTTCCCCTGCTGCTTTGCATTAGCCTGTGCCCGAATTGTCCAAGAGACAAAAGCCAAGCGAGGGGATCCTTTCCCTGCCCGGATTCCTGCTGCTGGCAGCAGCCACTGGGCCCTGAGCCCCGCTTGGGGGACGCCTGGAGGGGGCAGCGCAGGCTGTGCTGGGCAGGGCACGGGGCTTTGGGACCCCCGGGTGCCGGTGCCTGGAGGGGGTGGCGGGGTCGGTGTGGGGAGCGCTGGGTGCTGGCACAGAGTGCCGGCGGGATGCGATGCTGGCAGGGGCAGGGCTGCGGGATCCCGGCGCTGCGGCTGCAGGGACGGGGGTACGGATGCCGGGCACGGGGGTGACCCCGGGGTCTCGTGCCTTTTTTTGCCTGCAGCTTTCTCGTACCATGTTCTCAGTAACGGCTTCTGCACAGTGCCAGGTCCTGATGCTGTAATGGTGCCATCCCTTCCCACCACAAACTGCCCAACAGAGGGCAGAGAGAGCCTTTGTTTGGCTTCCCTGAGAGTGAGGACGAACAACATTCAAGAGTTGGGTATGATCGAGCTGGTGCCTTTTGGGAGGAGCGCAGGTAGTCAAAGGGTTAAAAGATGGCTGTGTTTTTGTTTCAAGAACACTATAAATTATTTACTCATGAACAAGCTGTGTGTACACCCAGTGCAGGCAGAAACTGAAGCAAGACCCAGAAGATAACAGATGAACTGGTGTGAAGGAAAGCTTGGACTAATTTGATTAGCTCTTGCCTCTTATTTTCCTTATACCCTCAACGAGAGGAAAACCAGAACATTTTGTTCCTTACAGGAACCCTGAGGCCAGCCTGTTACACAAGAGGCTGGTTCAGTCCCTGAGAGCCCCAGGCTCTGGGTTGGTGGTAAGTCAAGTGCATCATCTTCTCCTCCCTCTCCAGTCGTAGAAAGCATGCGCAGAACATCAACTGAGGACCAAACCCTGGGCCTCGCAGAGCAAGTTTAACCGAGAAAATTCTCCCTTAATCCAGTCTGGGAAATCATGAGCACTGCACCTGGTATGTTAATGGCATGTGATGGGACTGGTACAGCAACCTTCCTGCCCCTGCTGTTACTCACCCTCAGGTTGCAATTCAGTGCCCAGTTACTCCCTCCACACTGAGCATAAGAAGGGCTGGATAAAAGAAATCAAGTGAATGAGCAAGATTTCCACTCAGCCAGGGATTTTCTAAACCTGGACTGTCAGTCCAAGACCAGAGGCTTTGGAGTTCACAAGTGTAATGCTGCAGCTCCAAGGGACAGAGGAACGTAGTGAAATACACAACTCCACCTCTCGCACATCAGAATTGATAGCTTGCGTGGGGTTTTAATTTTTAGCGAAGGACATTCAGGTATCCTGTTATGAGGTGCTACATAAGGTAAGGAAGGTACAGACCCCTAAAGCTGATAAAGACTATTAAAGAGTTATTAATGGAAACCAGTTCATTAGCTTTATTTGGCTTTGGATCAAGCTCCACGTATTTAAATCATACCTACTCCCTTTGTATTAGTTTTGACGTTACATGGCTTTTTATCAGCACCTGTTCTGCTCTGAAACACAAGCTGATTTCTACCAGAGCAATTTGCAAGGAGGCAATCTGCTCAGGGGATGAGTCAGCCTTTCAGATGTAGATAATTCACAACTGTATAAATGATGGAGGTGATGAGGGAGGAACAGGAATAAACCTGTGTCTAAACAAAAAGTTCTGTCCCAACTAACATCTGCGTGTCAAAAACTCTTCTCAAAGAGCCTGGCAGATGCAGGCATCCAGCTCACACTGACACTGAGCATCTGCTCCCATCCTGAGTCCTCAGTGCATCATCCAGAGGGCAAAGCTGTAACTGGGATCCAAGTGGTGCCTGTGGGCACCCTGCAGACCTGCTGTGGTGCCTCACCACGGGCCCAGCTGACCCTGCTTGCAAGGCCTCTCTGGACACAAGAGTTGGACAGAGCCATCAGTTAAGCACTGCCTGGTGTGTTTTACCTTTCCCAGCACCAACATCTCATGTCTGTTTCTGAAAACCCCCCAGCACATTTACAGTGTCATGTTCTTCGCTCACAGGGAAAAATAATCTTCAGCCTTTTGCATGGGGAAGAGAGGCACAATTTTCCCAGTAGCTTCTCCTTCCTTTAAAACATCTACGTATCTTGGTTGTGTCATTTCCGTTCTCAAGACACCTAATCACTCCCTCCCACTTCTCTGATTATGCACTGTAGAGCAATTGAGTAATAAACCACTTAATTAAATAGCCGCATGTCTTTGTTATACCCTTTAATTAGATTACTTGGAAATAATAATAGTTTCTCACCAACCTGAAGGGTTCATTAATTCCCTCTGCAGATAACAGGAAGTAATCTATCTTTTCCTACTGGTATTTTTCTAAATCCTAAATCAAATTAATCAATTCTGATTTTAAAGTGAATTAGATACACTCTGACAGTACACCATTATCTTCATGAGTGAAATGAATTCAGACTCTCCTTACAAGGCAGCTCAACAAAATTTCTCCTTCTAGGGATGACAATTTCAAGACAAGAAGTCAGATTTTAAAATATAAAGCACTACCTGGAATAATTACCCAACAAATAAAATGCTCCAGAAGAAGAAGATTGACTTTATAGTACTTAAAAAGTGCTTTAACACCAGTAAAGAAAAATGATGTCAAAACAAAGTACTCCTGCATTTATAAATCACCAACTTTACACAGCCTTAAGTCACACAGCAGCATTAAGCCATAGTTAAAGACTGACAATTGCTTAGGAGCTAATGGGTGCTGATGACACCCTGATGACTATTCCACAGTCATTGTGTGATACTGGCTTGGGGCTGTGTCTATCCCAAAACAGATAAACATCCACACTACCAAAACTGCCTCCATGGAGAGATGGTCACTGTGGTCTTCCCAGTACCAGGACCAGCTTCATGTTGCTGAGTTATATAGTGATAGGGACTGAGGTCCTTCAGGAAGGTGGACAAAACCCTCGGGAAACTCAGCAAAGACAAGTGGGGGTAGTCAAAGATAGTTCTGGGTCTGTAACCCCAATCCAGCAGGACATGGGGTGCTGCCTTGAAAGCAATTTGGTGGAGGAGGTGCTGCAGTCCTGATACGTTGAGTAGGACCCCAACTGAGTGCCCTGTGACAAAAAAGAAGATTCAGGGCTGTGCCACTAAGAGTGCAGCCAGTGGGGTGAGGAATCTCACCTTTCACTCTGCAGTGATAAAAACCCATCTGCGAGTGCTGGGACCACTCTGAGCCCCCTGGTGCCTGTCCTATACAGGCACTGATGTACCAGAGTCCAGAGGCGGCCACCAAGTTATCAGGGATGGAGCAAAGGACACAGGAGGAGCTGCTGAGAGCTGGATCTGTTCAGCCTGGAGAAGGTGAAGGGGCACCTTACTGCTGCCTGCAACTGCCTGATGGGAAGGTGTGAAGAGGATGAGCTGTACTGTTTGCAGAGCTGCACAGCCACAGGATGAGGGGTAAAAAGGAAAAGCTTCTACAAGTGAAATTCCAATATATATATATAAGGAAATAAAATGGACTATGTGGGTCATCAAACACTGGATCAGGGCACGAAGGGGCTGTGGGATCTCCAGCCTTGAAGGTATTTACCTCTTACCTATGCAGCATTATCTAAGTTGGTTCTGGTTCAAGCATGGGGTGGACCTAGAAGCCTCCAGGGATTCCTTCCTATCTGAATTATTTTGTATTTAAGTGATTCTGTCAGGGTTTTTGTGTGCTTCACTAAAAAAAAACCCTAAAAAATCATTAAACACTTGTCAAGGAGCTAGGAAACCCAGCCGTGTTTCCAAGTCTGTCAAGAGACTTGCTGTGCAATCTTTAGGAAATTATGTCATGTTGGAAAGAAGAGGTGTGTCATGTATGAGGTCAATGGTGTTGGTTGAGAGTGGAAAGAGGGAGGGAATGAAGGCAGGGTGTATTTCAGGAGAGGGAATCCCATACTCTAGGGAAAGCAGAATAGTAAGTGTTCAGTGCTTCTGTTACACAGCCTTGTGCCAGCCCTTTAGCTGAGGGAGCCCAGGCCCAGAGGTATTAGGCAGCAATCTCCATTTGCAGACTTCTGCTCAAAAATCAAACAGAATCTCAGTATTTTAATGATCTTGCAGGATTTTTTAACTACCACCTGAAAGGTTCAAACATGGAAATCATTTACACCACTCTGCCACACAGACCCTAATCCTCAGTGGCTCCCCAGTCAGCTCCCAGCACCAAGAGCACTCACTGAGCGTGACAGTTCTGGCTGTTACAACAGGATAAGATTTCATTAGGGATGTGAATATTATTACTTAGCGTAGCCCAACCAAGAATAAATGCTACACATATTTTGCCATAAGCACCAATCTCTGTCCCACAGACCAGTCTGGATAGGACTGAGAAATAAAGGAAAAAATATTATGAAAATGATTAAATATTATCTGTCAGAAATTATCTCCCAGAAGCACAGCTTCACCGTATCAAACCCAGCAAATCTGGAAAGCTACAAAGCATTCTATTTCCCTGAAAATCCTTTGCACAAGATCATCCTGCACCATTGTGGAAAACTTTCCTATCTGTTGGGGTTTGTACTCATCAAAAGAAAGTTATGACAGGGAATAGCACGAAAATTCCATTCTGCCTGAGTATCTTGTAGTTATAAACAGCATATGGAAAAAAGACAATAATCAAGCATTGTCCTCCTTTCCCCACAGGTAGAATCCTGGACACATAGTTCTTCTGCCACTCAATTATATTCATGTTTACTTGCCACGTATTCAGTGTTAATTATTTATTTGTTTTTCCAGTTCACTGACAGGCCATGATTTTTACCAGGGAAAATGATATCTGAAAGAGTGTGAATGTGGGGATTGCTCTGCATTCCTCTTGTCCTGGCAAGCACAAACTGATCAGTAGTCTATGCACTTGGAATACATTCTTTTTCTCATGAATTTTACAGAGCAGATGGAACCAGTGGAACTTGACTGAAGGCATCAGAAGCTAAAAAAAAAAAAAGATTAGGGCTGCTGAGGTTGAAAAACAAGCACTTTGTCCAAAATGCCAGTTGGAAAAAGGAGGGGAAAATGGTAACACAGAGGACAACTGACGTGATGTTCTTAGAAAGAGACACTGAGTGTTACTCACATCTGCTTTAGCAACCGTTACCTACCAAAAACCAGTGAGACAAAAAAACACTGCAAATGGGCACACTGCCCTAGGGATGGGTATATGCACATCTGCTGGATTCCACAGGAGCTACAGGGATGCGTCCTTGGGACAGCATCCAGCTTCTTGCTGCACTCAAGTCTGCTAAAGGTAAAATTAATCCAGGCAGTTGGGGAGAAGGATATGGTGCAATGTTCCTACCTTGGGAATCAAACCTCAGGTGATCTGCAAAACGTTGTTTTGTGTTATGTGCCAGTGTTATGTGCCAGCTGGGAAACAACAAATCCACTGCAAAGGATGCCCAGCTGTACAGATGTGGAACTCCAGCTGCAGTCAGCCAGAGCTTCACTGGCCAGGACAGGAACTGGACAAGAGACAACTGTTTATGTAGGTGATGCATGAGACAGAAATCTCTGTTAAGCAACGCTTGTAGAACTCTTTTTTATCATTATTAATTTGAATATACCATTAACAATGGAACTGTAAATGTATGTCTAAAGGAACATAAAGACTTAAAGGTGCATAGAAAAGGTTTAGAGAAAATAAAAAACCCTCGAGATCTTATTTCAGCTGATCAACTTGTTTGTCCTTATACTGGGTTGTAAACTTGGCTCCAAACTTGCTTTCCAGGGATTCCCACCTCTCTGACAAAGCCGCACACTCCTGACTTTTCCATACTCAGCCTCTGGCCGTGTAGTATGCATTGTTCTGTGCTGGAATTAAAGTGATTTCTGTGCCTGAACTGATGTGCACATGTACCTCGGTCAGTCGGAACCACAGATGGCTGACTGGCATCGAAACGTGCATGTTGGTCTGTCGGGGAAACAGTTGGAGCTGTTTTCTTGTTTAGGCCTTATCAACACAAACCCTCATTTAATTGTGGCTGCGAGATCTTGCTGGAGTTTATGCGTGGAAGACAAGACGGATTTTCACATCCCTACCAGTTGTAAGAAAATGCTAAACTTTGCACTTGCAACGTATGTAATTTTTCTGAAGAAATATTGAGGGTATTCTCCTACTCGCTGAAAACTGGGGAGTCTTTCCTCTGATTTCAGTGTGTTTCTGTTTTCAGAACATTCTCTTGTTCCTCACTGTCAAGAGAGAAGGTATATTACAATTTCTATGCATTCACTTATACAATAGTGCATTCAGGTTAAGAAAAAATACCCTTGAAACAAGAAAGGTTTTATGTAAAGGCTAAACAATATCAGTGGCTTAAGTACCTGCAGCAGATACTTTAAAAATCGCAAACCCCTTATTGTGCGTCCCAAAGCCCACAGTGACAGCAGTGATGTCCCAGCTGCTTGACTGTTACAGACTCACCTTACCCAGGGTGTCCCTTTGTGCCCTCAGAGATTTCCCAATACTGGTGTCACTGCAGTAGTGTGGGACCGGGGATGGCCGTGGGCTCCTCAAGGTGCTCTTGTACCAGCCAAGCCCTCAGGGGTGCTTTGATGATCAAAGATTTTTACTGTACCATGTGTATACACACACACACACAAGCACACACATATACACACACCTACATATACTCTCTGTTTACAGAATTACAGATTCATGGAATGATTTGGGCTGGAAGGGACCTTAAAGACCATTCAGTCCCACCCCCTGCCATGGGCAGGGACACCTTCCACTATCCCAGGTTGCTCCAAGCCCCATCCAGCCTGGCCTTGGACACTGCCAGGGATCCAGGGGCAGCCACAGCTTCTCTGGGAAACCTGTGCCAGGGGCTCAGCACCCTCGCAGGGAAGGATTCCTTCCCAACATCCCATCTAACCCTGCCCTCGGGCAGTGGGAAGCCATTGCCCCTTGTCCTGTCACGGCAGGCCGTTGTTCAAAGTCCCTCTCCAGCTCCTTCGGAGCCCCTTTAGGCACAGGAAGGCGCTCTAAGGTCTCCCTGGAGCCTTCTCTTCCCCAGGTGAACAGCCCCAGCTTTCCCAGCCTGGCTCCGTAGGCTTGTGCACATGTAGGCTTTAACGTTGATCTCACGGCCCCTCACGACCCAGCCCGGCCCTTCCCGGCCGGGCGCTCCGGTGACGCGCACCGGGCATGCGCGGTGCCTGGCGCGGGGCACGCCGGCAGCTGTAGTCCTTGCGCGGCAGCCGGCGGGGCTCGGCGCCTGCGCACGTCGCGCCCGACTTTGCCAAGTCGCTGCCGGAGGCCGGGCGGGCCGCGCTGCCATCTTGGACCTGAGGGACGGGGGAGTCGCGGCCGGTGAGCGGAGCGGGGCCGGGGGGCGAAAGGAGGGCACG
>VZRQ01007702.1:89155-124841 GCA_013397975.1 Machaerirhynchus nigripectus | reverse complement strand
TATTTATATATATATTTATATATCCTATTTACACATATTGCACACCGTCCTCTGGCCTCCTGCATTCCTGCCTGTTAATGGAAACGTTTCCGTTTCTCCTCTGGATCTGACCCGAAGTCCCGGGACCCGATGCCATTCTGGAGATTTATCAGTGAATCCTTCATCTGCAAGACAAGAGGTTTCTCCACTGTGGTGCTACCCTAGAGGAGAGAACTTGGGATTTCCTTTCTCCCTGTGAAGTATCGATGCCAGAACTGCGGGTTTGGGAGCGGGGAGTCGGGGCTGGGATGCACAAATGGGGACTGGGAATGCGGGGTGGAAATGGGGACTGAGAATTCTCCCAGAGAAGGGGGGAGCAGGGTACAGGGAGTTCTCTCTCCCTAGGGGAGAGCAGCTCTCATTTCAGGGCTTATGAGGCAGCAGCTCTCATTTCTGGACTACGTTCTCAGCAGCCCCGTGTGCTTTTTAGGGAGCACATCCCGAAATTCCAGGCTTTGTGCTCCAAGAGTGTGTTCCCATCCTCCATGAAAGCTGCATGTAAATCCAGGGTTCAGGTAAAACCAGTTTGCTCTCCAAACTGGGATGACAGAGATTAGATACCAAATGTGCCAATACAAGATTTTTGGCTCTGCAGGGTTCTCTCCTTGACGTGCACGGATCCCTCTGATGTGAGAGGGCAGCTGTGGCACCCTGTGACAACCCTTGTGGTGCCCACCACCACCAGGAGATGGATCTAAAGGAGCTGGCACAGCTGGGGCACTGTGGTGGAAGCAGGAAATGCTGAAGGATGGGGAGCAGGACTGGGAGGACACGGTGACCCCCTGGCCACAGCCCTGCCTGGAGCCCTGCAGCCTCACCTGGTCCAGAAGCATCACTGAGGATTTGATGATCTCGCGCCATTTCTGCAGCTCTGAGTCGTGGTACTTCTGCTGGGACTCCAGCAGCTGGGCCCATTCTGTCTGAGACTGGGGTAACCTGCCAGGAAAACACAGGCCTGAGTCACAAAATCACATCATTTGTACAGAGATTTCTCTTTATGGTGAGGAAGAGCTGCACTGGCTCTCTTTTCCAAGCCCTTCCCTTCAGGCCCATCTAAAGCCCCAGAACAGAACTGAGGGGAGTGGAATCAGGACAGGTGGAAGCATTCCAGGTGCTTGGATGGCTTCAGATGCTTCCACAGCAATCGTGGCTGTGACACAAGAGTTACCCACGTGCAGCCACCCACACAGTTCCAGCACTTGCACATCCCACTGTGCAAACAGGACGTAGGTTCTGCATTAAATACTACTGTAGAAGTCTAAATAAACACCAAAAGTACCAGAGAAAGATAAAATCACTTAAAGTGTCTATAATCACTTGAGGTATCTATCTGTGGGGAAGTAGCAGGGCTGTTATGGGGAAGCAATAATTGCCTTTCATAAGGAGGAGAATGACACAAATAAAGCAAAAAGTTCTAACACAGTGGTAGCACACGGCTAAAAATGCCTAAAGTCAAACCCAGTGCAGCAAGGGAACAACTGGGACTCCAAAAAAGGGACACAAGGGGACAAAAACACCTCAGCAAAGTGGATTCAGGATGTTCTCAGCCTCTAAAAATAGACCAGAGACCATTCAGGCAGGACACACTGCTGGTACCTGGACCCACACCTTCCAAAACACAAACCTAACAGCGTGTGTGCCACAGGCCCAAATCCTCCCCTGAGTACACAGGGGTCATTCTAAGATGCTGCTTTCCATACAGAGGGAGGTTTGGCCATCAAAGGAGGGGAAGTGACCACCTTGGCCCAAAATTGCTCAGGATTTATTCACAGAGCATCCTCTCTTCCATGGGATGCTGGGAAGAAGCAGAGCGGCCTTAATTCTGCTCTCAAACTGCAGTGGAAATGCTCACGGCCCTTCAGCTTCACCTGTTTTACCCAAAAATGAGAGCCCAGAGCTCTGGTGTGCTGGGACAGCCTCTGCCATCCCCGAGAAACAAGGAAAGCCCCAGCAGGCGTGGCTGTACCTCTCCTGCAGCCTCAGGCCCTGCCACGCCGTCAGCGTCTGTGTGGTGTATTCCAACATCCAGAGCTTGTAGAACAGCATCATGTTGAGAATGACCAGCAGCACCAGACTGCAAAGGAAGCAAACGGCCAGTTCAGGAGCATTTCACAGCTCACTGCTGCCAGGGACACCTGGGGCAACACCCAGGGCTTTGGGAAGGTGTCTGAGGCCCAGTCCATGCTGTGAGTGGGGATTCAATCTGAGTGAGCACCCAAAACTTCACCTCGTGGAAGAAATGTGTGAGGACAGACAGACAGACAGAGACAGGGATGGCAGCTCAGAACAGGCTGGGTGAGTGGATGCGCTGGATGCAGAGAAAGGGAGGGAAATGGGAGAGTAAAGAAGTAAAAAAAGAGAGAGACAGTACCTGAAACAGATCCTAATGGGAGCAGGGAAGAGAAAAGACGGAGCAGCTGCAGGTTAGAAACGGACTGACACGAACTGGGCGGAGAGGAGGAGGCTCAGACAGCGCAGGGGGCAGGAAGAAGGAGCAGAGGGAAGAGAGGCAGGAAGGACAGACAGGGATCCGTGTGCCTGCACCGGTGGTGAAGTTCCCTGAGCACAGCTGAGCTCCTGGGGACAGCAGGTGGCCATGCAGGCACTGTGTGACACACACACACACACACGTGTTCACATCCAGCCTTCCCCATTCCCACCCCTGGCACTGCGTGACACACACACACACACACTCTCTCACACACACANACACACACACACACACGTGTTCACATCCAGCCTTCCCCATTCCCACCCCTGGCACTGCGTGACACACACACACACACACACTCTCACACACACACGTGTTCACACCCAGCCTTCCCCATTCCCACCCCAGGCACCGGGAACACACCCTGGCCATGCCCTGCCTGGCTCCTGCACTGCTCCTCTCACCCCCCCCACCACACAGGGGCATTTCCACCCCTCCCCAGGAGCAGATTCCAAAATGCCAGGCTGGTGCCTGGCTCTGAATAGTGCTGCTATTTTGCTGGAAGAATGGCCCACTATGACCAGTTCAGTCAGGCGGATGGCAAGTGGCCAGAGGAGTATTCTGGAAACATCACAGAGGGCTCTGTGACCCAAGTGAAGCCGTCAGGAGACACCAGCACAAAGCTTTTGTACCTTCTTGCTATGTTCTCATCACGACAGTGCCTTACACCACCTCATCTGTCACTGGCTGGGTGCTGCTGCAAACCTCTGTGTCCCCTCTGGGACCAGGAAACACTGAAAGGAGCTCAGCTTGAACTGTAATTTCAGTCCCTAAATCCCAGCTTCTCCCCACCTCTCTAAAAGCTGGGTGGAGCTTCAGGAAAAGCTGAGCCCAGGGCAGAAAAGCCTGGATCAGTGCTTTAGGCTGCTCTGCTCCACAGCACCTGCCCAGCAAGCACTGCAGCACTACACGAGCCTGCTGTCAGCCCAAGGGCAGAGGAACAGTAAATACACTGAATTTAGGTATTAAACTGAGTCACAGGGATGTGAGGGGCCCATTCCCAGCTCACTCAGAGCACACATCCCAGTCCAAGACCACCAATCCTGAAAGGTGTGGCAGGAAAGACACCCAAACCGAACACTTCCAGCTGCTGAGCTAAAGAATCACACCAGCCTCTCATGCTTCAGGTGTTTCTTTGCTTATTTTGCAGAAAACATCTCTAAAAGGTCCAGCTCCTTCATGACATGGTACCTCTCATCAAAACTGCTGCCCAGGACCAGACATGAAAAGGTTTTGCCAGCCAAAGGAAAGATGTGGCAGAATCCTCTCAGACACTGAGCCCTGCTGTGGTAGCCCAGTGACTCCCAGAGAGCTTTGCCCAGTCATTGTCCATGACAGCAGCTCGTTTGTCAGCAATTAAATCCCTTCTTTTAAATTGCCCACACACACACTTTCTATGTGTCATTAAAAATCTGTAAACTGCATCAGGTTTTTTTTTTTTAAAAAAAACCAACCAAAACAAACAAACAACAACAACAAAAAAAACAAACAAAAAACAAAAAACCAAAAACAAAAACACCAAAAAACCCACTTGTACTTGTTGGATTTTTTCTCTTCCAGGCAGTGACTTGTGCCTCCTTGTGCAGCTGCCCCTGTCCTGCTGGTTGTCCCCACTGTTCCAGCCAGGTCCCAGACCTGCCTTTAGGACTCCCAGAACAGGTCTGCAAAGCCCACGTTTGGCTAAAACAAGGGCAAAACCGAGGGGAAAGGAGAGAAGGGAGCACAGAACTCCAGGCACACAGACAAACCAAGGATGTTTAAGGCTGACTGGGAAGGCAAGCAGAAAAAAACCCATCACTTACACAAAGCTGATGACAAGGAGCAGCTTGGAGACACTCTGCAGGTGGAAGCCACTGGGGCTCTCCTCAGGGATGTGCCGTGTCTGAGTGGAACCTGAGGAGATGGGATGCATTTGGGATGGGAAATGGAGAAGGGCAACCCCTGACCCCTTACCCACCCCTCCACCTCACCCAAATGACCCCAACGTGTCCTCCCCGCGCCTCCTCCCGTTCGCCCTCTGCGACAAAGCCCCCTCTGCCCCCATCCCCTGCCCCCATCCCCGAGGCTGTGGGCTGCCTGCAGCCCCTCACCTGCCACGTGCTTGATCCGATGGGCGACCTCCTCGTCCGTGGGGGTGGTGACGGGGCTGAGCACCTCCTCCAGGTGCGGCACCCGCAGGTGGGCGTGGGCGCGTTTCCGCCGGCGCACCGTGGATTGCTTGCTCACCTTCTCTTTGGGGGATTGTCTGTGCACCTCGGCCAGGTACGTGCTCTCTGTTTTGGTCAGCTCGCTCTCTGTGGCACCAAGGGGGAGCGTTAGGAGGTGTGGCTTTGCAGAGAGAGAGGTTTAACCCCCTCCCCTGCTGCGCCAAAGGAGTTGGAAGGGTTTGGGAGATCTGCGCTCCGCGTTCCTCGCGCCTTTCGCCAAACCTTCACCCCACGCTGCCTGACAGAGCAGGATTTGATGCCCTCATTCATTCCACAGCAGGTATTCATGCCAGCTGTGGCAGTCCCCTTTTATAAGCCACACCAAGGCTGGGTCATGCTGCCCCCTCGCAGGGAAACACAAGTGCCACCGTCATGGCCACTCTTACCCAAATGACGGAAATAATCTTCCAGGCCGCTCCAAAAATTCTTCTCAATGAAGGACTTCACCAGCCCCCAAGGCTGTTTCCTGTAGCGTAACTCTGTGGAAACCCTGTGAGGAGACAAAGGACAGTCATTCCCCTGGCTGTGCTTCCTGGGGGTGATGTCAATTCCCAACCTCTGTCAGTGTAACTCCAGGAAATGACCATGCACGCTGTTATTTCTGGAATGGTCTCGGCCCCTCATGTTTCCAGGGGAGAAGCACTGCTGGAAAAGTCCTTCCAAAGGCAGGAAGAGCCTCTCCCAAGAGTCCTCCACGGCCATGTGGCAGACATTTGGATTATCATTACTGAGGTCACACAGAGTCACACAGATATAGCTTTGCCCGGTACCCAATTCCTCTGCTTCTCCCCCCAAGCACAGTCCCAGACGTTCATCCTGCAGCTTATCACAGTCTGCATGTGATAACAGGCTCTGCAAACCCCCTCTGCATCCAAGAGAGAGGCAAGAAAAATCTGTAAATCCTCTCCCTGATGCAGCTCTAACCCCTCTGCATCCGATGTTTGCTCGATGTCCCCCCAGCAGGTGAAAACCCTGCCCCTACTCCTCGTGACAGGAGTGTCCCAGCAACAGGGCAAAGAAATAAACCCCCTCAGCCCCTCCTCCAACACCCAGGCAGCAAAACTCCCCTCCCAAAGGTGCCTTTTGCTCACCATTCACCCCCCAGCAGAGGTACCTGAGTCGGCTTTTGTTCCTGGCAACACGAGTCAGCGTGTAGCGGTTAATGGTGTAGAAATAATCGTGGTAGGGGACGTCGTGAGTTAGCACCTCTGCGTCTATGACATAGCACTCGCTCTCCTGGCTGGCCTTGTACATTGTCTGGGTCTCAGTGACCGTGGCAGTTTTGGGGGCCAGAGGGTTGGTGAGGGTGATGGTGTACAGGATCACTCTGGTCTGATTGCCATTTTCCTCCTTCTTCCAGGGGTGAAAGATAATATCTGAGAGGACCAAACAATATTCCAGTCAAGCAACAGGGGAGGGATCTCTGGTCAGTCCCCTGGGGAGAGGCATAACCCTATAATGGAGCTGGGGATGGGATTTCCTTCCCCTGGGAGAGCCTGGCTGCTCTAGAGCTCAACTGAGTGTGAAACAAAGGGCTCCTGTGCTTTATGTGAATATTTTCCCCTCTTTCAAGTGCAGGGAAAGGGGGAGAGGCTTGGAATTTAGCTCCTTCAGCAAACCTGCAGTCACAGGGAAAGGAGGACTCTGACATGCCAAGGGATTCTCCCTGCAGCTCTGTCCTTGCCAGTGTCAGGTGTGGAGCTAGAAGAGCTCTTCCCTCACACTGTTAAGCCTCGAACAGAGGATCAGGCCTCAGCTGATGATAAAAAATAAGAAAATCTGCTTTTTTTGTAAAAAAAGCCCTTCTAGCTGCTAGAAAATGAAACCAGTTGAGCACACAGGTTCCGCCTGCGTTCGGTTACTGCCAGCACGCTGTCCCAAAATCCGCTCAGAGCATCACCCAACCAGACAAAACTCCCCTCCAAGGCAGAGCCCTCTCCCCTGCAGCCCCTGCGGGAGCCCCAGCGGCCACAGCTCACCCGAGAAGCGGCGCTGCTCCATGAAGTCCCTCTGGAACTGGGAGTCGGTGAAGAGCAGGTCGTAGAGCTTGTCCACGCTGAAGTTGAACACCTCGTTCACGTACTGGCGCCCGTTCAGGTCCTCATAAAAGGCCTGGACTTCCCCTGTGGGGAAAGAGACCCTCAAGGTCCAGCCATGACCCTCCAGGACGATGGAGAATGTGCTTCCACAGCACCAGGAGCTCGGTGTTTCAGAAGGATCCCAAAGGAGGGACTTCTAACCCTTTTCCTGCACTGACCCCAGGGCAAGAGTTGGAACAGCAGAAGGGGTAATTAATTACACAGCTTATTTTAGGGACATCCTAAAGTTTTTAGGCACATCCTAGAGTTTTCTGGCACATCCTAGAGTTTTTAGGCACATCCTAGAGTTTTTAGGCACATCCTAGAGTTTTTAGGCACATCCTAGAGTTTTTAGGCACATCCTAGAGTTTTTAGGCACGTTCACTTCCTGCAGCCCACAATGGGAATTCTCTGCATCTTCAGAACTCTCGGAGTCCAGAAAAAGGATTGCAGTAGTTGCCACTCCATTCCCTCACAGGGAAGGATGGGATAAGGCTGGAAACACCCCCTATGGAATGGCCTTTCCCCACAAACCTTCATCGTGGGTGTCTGAGGAGTCACTGAGCTCCGTGGGAATGTCTTCGTTGTCATTGAAGTCCAGCGAGGGGGAGTTCACAGGGCCAATGATGTCGATCTTCTCTCCCATGATGTTGGCAATGCCAAGGTCTTTCTCCACAGGACTCTCTGCCACCGCCTCCTCCTCCTCTGGGAGCACTCCATCGAACTGCAGCGAGCACAGGGCACAACAGGGGCAAGATCAGCACCTGGGAATGGGGTTTATTTCTAAAAGCCTCACATCTGTGAGCCAATTTCTGACTATTTGGCCTTGACATGCCTAGAAATTAAACAGAGAGAGGAGGAAGGTTGCCATATGGTGTTTGTAACACCTCCACTCAAAAAAATCAGTGTTCAGGCTTTGGGGACCACAAGGATTTTGTTCAGACAAGCACAGTATTGCCCAGTGCTGGTTTTGCTCCAGCACAAGCCAAAAGAGTATCTACACAAGGTCTGCTCTGCCACAACACCAGGAGGGCACACACAGCTTTCCAGGGAATAACTGAGGGCAGGGAAGAATTTATAACCCTTTTATGCCCAAGACTTTTCACCCAGAAGTACAGGAAGGAAAATGCATTGCTGCTGAGAGTCCCAGTGACAACATCACTGACCAGGGACTGAAGGCAGCAGCAGCCAAAGAGGAGCTGGAGGATGAACAAACCTCATACGATCCAGGAGGTGCTGGATCCCAGGGGAAAAGGAATTCCTGCTGCCAGGGGAGGGAGGGAACTCACCGAGGCTGGGGCTTCGCTGCTGCCCGTGGAGGTCAGGGTGCTGGCAGTGACAGATTTCTTTGGCAGCTGAGGGCTGGCTTCTGGCTTGGCCTCCATGCTGCTCTTGGAGGAGCTGTCGTTGACTTCATTCTCCTCCACGGGGATTTCTTCGCAGTAGCTGGGACGCCACAGAGAACACAGGTTTTTATGGTTACCCCTCTCACAACAGCTACAGCTGCACACACAGAGCAAGTGAGAATGTTGCTATGAAGTCTCCAGGCTGTCCAGAAGCAGGAATGGCTCGGTGCAGGGGAGAGCAAGCCCCAGTTCTTTGGGTGTTCATACAGGGACTGGCAAGCATCAGCATTTTCTGGCCACGTAGCCCAGCCTGCCCTTGTGACTGGGTTGCTCTGGCATTTCTAGAACTGCTCAGCTGGCTCAGCAGGCATTCCACTCCCTCCCAGCTTCCACGAGGAAATGCTACACTTCCAGCTTTTTGGGCATCACCCATTTCAGAGCAAACACTTGGCCAGACCCCAGAATCTCTGAGGACAAGCAGCACTCTGAGGCATGCAGCACACCCTGCTCCCCTAGGGCCACCCTTCCTCCCTCCTGGGCAGAGCTCACCACTCCCCACTCACCCCATGGTGTTGAAGTCATCATCAGGAGGCACATAGTCTTCATCATCACTGGTCAGGCCCAGCTCGTTCCCGTAACACTGGTGGACAAAGTGCCAGAGCTCCTTTGGACACAGAGGCTGAAGCAGGGAACACAGAACATCACACATTTGCACCCAAGAATGCGAAAATATAATCAAAGTTTGGAATTACCACTGCCAGGAGGACACTCCTCCCCCTGAAAGGAGAAGCGAGAGATTCTGATAGCAGGGAGGTGAGAGGCTTTCCATGGGCTCAGCTCCATGAAATTCCATTTTATGGAGCTTATTTTGTTAATCTCTGGCCTAGAGATTGCCCCCATCGAGCACCAACAGGCCCTGTCACCAGTAATCCATCAGCCCAGGTTCTGCCCCAAAACCTGACACTGCTATTTTTCCACGCCACAGTCTCCAGTTACTTAAAAATACCAGAAAGCTACACCCAGAGCAGCACATGGATGAGATTTCCCACTAAACAATGCTGGAATGTAATAATGAAAGCACTAAACCTGCATTTCCTCTTCTGTCGTACCTCCATTTAATGTCTGCTGCTCCACCAAACCCCAACCCCTTATGAGGTTTTTTTTCCCCCTTCAACTTTGTTGAAATTAAAGCTGCCTAAAGAATCCCAGCTGCAGGGAAAATGATCTAAAACACCAATGAAGAAAAACATTTCCTGCTGCAGTTTGGAGTCAGAAAGAGTTTGTGTCACCAGACACCCCTGTGAAAAGTATATACGGCAGATGGAAAGAGAAAATGAATTATCCAGACCACTGAAAAAAGCCCAGATTTTAGGGATGCAGGTCAGTGATCACCACATGACTGTGACATGAGGCTCTGAAAAATGGGGCAGGAAAACTTGTGATTTAAAGATGTGATGCAGGGATGAAAGGGGATTTTTACCCATGAGAAGCTTATGACCAACGACAAAGATTTCTTGGTCATGAGGGGAAACAAATCCAGTGAACTTTTTCTGAGTTGCTGCCTTGAATTTCTTCCCATAGTAACTGCATGGGATAAGGCAGGAATTTTTTCATCCAGCTCCCCAAAGCAGCAACCAAAAGCATGGGGAAGAAAGCCTCCAATGAGGAACTTTCATCCAGAAAAATGTCTGACTGTTCCACCTCCTTCCCACACACATTAACTCACATCCATGTCTTATCAGGAAAACTGGACTCAGTTCTTTCTCCCCCTCTCCTGCCAGCCGTGGATCCCACATTTGGAAAAAGAGCTCTGCAAATGCTTTATCCCCATCTCAGCTCCCTTTTGCCTTCACCTTGAGACCAAGGGCACTGAATTTCACTGGGAACTTCAAAAGGCTGCTCAGGTTACAGCCTACAGAACAGCACAGGCTGCCCACGGCAAGGTGATAATTCCTCCTCCTAAATCCCACCCCCATTTTCGGGACAGGGTATTCCTGGTGCCTCATTCCTCCAGCGTTCCAGCGTGGCCTGAACTCCAGCCAGGACATCCCGAAATGCTGGGAGCCCTGTAACACCAGGCTTGCTGCTGCAGGGAGGTCAGAAATACCCCACACACTGTGGAACATGCCCGGATCAAATATAGGATTTACAGGGCCTCTGGCACAGCAGGAGCACGTTTATTTTAAACCCCAGCCCACTGAGCCCTTACCCAGTGCACCCAGCACTGCTCTCACTCGGATTTGGGATGTTTTCTGTCCTGGCTGGATCTCCACACTTCTGGAGCACAGACTGACTGAGAGCTCTGCCTGCACAGTGAGTTATTTCTGCTGGTTTTCGCACGGTTTTCTTGAGGGCTGCTTCACTGTGGAACTACAGGCTGCCGAAAAACTCCCTCCTGAGACCCTGATTCCACTCCCTGAGCAGAGGCAGAGTGGCACCTACTGTGCGTGTAAAGCACAGAATTCCCTGCAAAACCAGGGAATTGCATCTGCAGTCATGAGCCTGCTCTGCCTGGACACCTGTGTTTGCTGTCCCCACGTGGTTTCTCAGTCACAGGTGATGCTCCTGCCCACATCCATCACCTCCCTCCCACCCAGCCCGGCTCTGAGGTTGTCTCTCTGTACCTTGTCAAGCAGAGCATTCTGCCAGAGTCTGAACATCATCATGTACGTCCTGTCTCGAGCCCCAAAGGAAGTAAAAAAGTGCTAGATGGGGAGAGAGGGAGAGAAAAATCACTTCAGAAAAAGCCAAAGAACAGGGGAAGAACACAACAAGCCTGTTTGGGGTCACTGTGCAGCTGGACTGAGCCATCCACACAGCACAGAGTGAAGCTCTTGGAGAGGCCAGTGCCTCCCAGCCAGGGAGTGAGCCCTGAAACAGCTCTGTTAGAGACGTGTTGCTGTAAAACCTGGATGCTTTACCTGGCCCCACACCCCACACCTGAGCTCCAGCCTCAGCCCAGCTCGGCACAAACCCTGCTGACAGTTTGGACAGCCTGGAAAAACCCCACACCATGCTCTAACTCCCCTGCCAGCCACGCAGGGGCGGCCCCAGCAGTGTGGGATGTACCTTTTCAGTGTCAGTGCAAACTTGGATGGCATTGGGAATGAGCCGTGCTGTCTTTTCCTTGGTCATGGAGCAGATGTCCTTCAAGCGAACTGTCAGCTGCACCAGGGAGCGAAAAACAACGGGAAAGGGAGAAACTGGTGAGAAAAGCAGCAGAAGAACCCTTCCAGAGCAAACCTGAGCACAAAGGCCAGCTCTAGGGCAGCAGAGGGAGAGCCTCACCAGCGTCTCCCAGCGGAAGATGTTGCTGTAGAAGCAGATCCAGTTCTCGGAGAGGTAGAGGCGGCCCTGCAGGAGAATGTCTCGTTGGAGAGCACATGAGTAATCTGTGGGAGACAGCAGCGGTCAGCGAGGGGCACAAAAACCAGAAGAGGGACGGCCTAGAGGTGAGGATGAGCAGCAGTGTGGAGAGGAGAAGCCCCTGAACACAGCAAGGCACAGGCAGGGCCAGCAGGAGCCAGGCCCCAGCTGCCGCTGTGCCCACTGGGCTGTTCCCTCGCAAGGGCATGTCACAGACAATCTCTCTCCCTGACTGATGATCCTGCCTTATCAGCTGGTCACTCTGCAGCATCCCACGTGCTGTTTCCAGATTTAATCTGTCTCTTCCTCTCTGCCTCCCGGTGCCACTGTGCATTTCTCCCCCAGTTTAAGCATCCCTAACGATTTCCAGCCCTCTGCTAGGCCGGGCAGCTTTCACCAGCGGGAGGCACGGGAGGGGATCACCAGTTATGTAAGACACAGGAGCAGATGCCACGCACCAGGCATCTCACCAGCTGGGAGGTGAGGTTTGGGAAGGGCAGCCACGTGTGAGCAGGGGCGGAGGGAAAAAGGGAGCTGTGCACATCATTCCTCACCAAACGAGGAAAACCCATCAGGAAAAGCAAAACCCATCAGAAACAGGGCCCCGCCTGTGCTCCAGGCAGACAAAACAGCCTCGTTCCTCAGCGTGTAATGTCTGGAGAAGGAAAACCCGGGTGGATTTGTGCTGATTTCCCACTGGGAGCACAGCGCTGGCCTTACCTACGATGAGGCGCTCCGTGTCCGGGAGCTGCTTGAAGAGCTTCCTGAAATCCTCGTTCCGCTGCTTGTACGTCGGACTCAGCACCTGCCAAGAGCAGAGGGGCTGCTGAAGAGGGGCAGCCAGGAGAGCAGGGACACGGAGCGGGGAAACGGGAACGCCTCGGAGCAGCGGGAGCGGGATCAGAGGCACTCAGAGAGCGTGAGGCCAGGAGCTCCCATCACAGCCCAGCGATGGGAGGGTTTGGGATTCAGTGCAGGGAGTGAGAGGAAGAGGAGAACCTGACTTGGAAGAGCAAGCCCAGGGTAGGAAGGCTGCACACCCCTGTCTGCACAAGCTGTGGCTGCAGAGGAATTCCCTCTCCCTGCAATCCTACACTGTCCAAGGTGCAGCGTGTGCTCTGCTTGCAATGCACCAGACACCAGCCAACCCCCAGGAACGGCACAGCTACCCCAGAAAATGGGTGATTTATCCCAAAAAAGGGGTGATTCACCCCAGAAAACGGGTGATTCAGCCCTGCCAGAGGAGCCTGAGCAACCACTGTCACCAAGAGCTCAGGACTCCCCATGCCCACCTCTCTCCCCACCAAGCAAACACACAGCCACGTGCCAGGCTGGTGAGGACACTTCAGTGGGGCTCTGAAAAGGCTCTCCCAGGGACTGCACCGTGTCCTGCACCTGTCTGGTGTCCTGGCCTCAGGGAAGGGCTCAGGAACACGGGGCTGTGGCTGGAGGGAGATCAGGCTCCTCTCGGGGCTTACTGAGCCATGATGTGACTGCCCACACCTCCCACACCCCGTGCCAGCTGCTCCCAACAGCCACAACATCTTCTGAGGGCAGAGCTTCCGAAAAGGCAGGTGCAAGTTCCTATCTCCCAGAGCATCTGCAATGTTCTTTCTGCCACAAACGCAGAGAAGAAGCCACCTGGGGTACAACCTTTTCCGTATCTCCATTTCCTCCCAACAATCCTCTTCCAGAGACACTGATTTCCCGGGGCAGAAAGGTGGGGGCTTTCCAGCAAGGGCCCCAAAAATCTGAGATTAGAGAAGGCAGCTTCAGCTTGAGAATGGTGGTGGAGTCACAGGGGTGGGAGGAACGCAGAGTTTATTTAGAATTATCCTCACAGTGCTGCCAAATGCTGTCAAATCACAGCAGATTTGATGCTGGTTGTCAAATCACAGACAACCCCTCGCCCCCAAAAGCATTCCCTGTTCCTCACACCGACTCGGTGGACTAGAAACAGAATATTCCAGCATCAGCTCAGCACTTCCGAGCCTTGCTCCCGCCCTGCAGGCCCAAAGGAAGGGATCTCACTCCGAGTAAAACCTGCCAACCAGCACATGACAGAAATATGAATTTTACTCACCAAACTCTGAGCCTGAACATCTGGAAAAGATCTTGGTCTGAGATGGGCTCCAGCAAGAGCCCAAGTCCAAGACTTCCAGGAACAAGCAGACAGGATGGGGACGGAGGGGGAACAGGGATTATAAGCAGGGCTGAGCTTTGGGCTCAGTGCAGCCCAACTCAGCAGGAGTTTCCATGTGGAGGGGCCTCCAACACAGCCTGGCTAAAACCTGTCCTAACAGAGGCTCCGCTCAGCCCCAGCAGCTCTGCCAGGGTGCAAACACTTCCGTTTAGAGACACTCACAGCTGGGATTTCATCTGGTCCAGGGCTGACATTTCCTCGAGAGAAGTCCACGAGTCCCTCCGGGTCCCAGCGCAGCCATGGCAGCTCTTGATCCAGGAAAAGATCCCAGAGAGAGCCACACTCCAGCAGGGAATCCATCTCCTTCCCTCAGCCCTGGCACAGCTCCCCGTGTCCACTCCAACTCAGCTCTTCCTGCTCCCGCTCCCACCGCTCCTTGTTTATGTCCAAAGTCGAGAGAGGTGCAGCAGCTTGGCAGGAGTTTAGGTGCCTTCCCCCGCTTTCCTGCCCACATCCAGCTCGTCCGAGGCAGCCCCTGAGGATCTGAGCAAGGATTTGCCCTCCAGAGGACTTTTCCCAAAGAGGCTCATCGGGGTAATTGCGCTGGCGGGCACCCTCTGTGCTCTCCTGCTGCAGCCTCAGCAGCTTCTTGCTCTGGGCATCCCCTGCAGCAGCCCTGGCAGGTGTGTGCAGGGCCCCTGAGCCACCCCCGAGCACAGCCGATGTCCCGGAGCGCCGGCTCCAACCCCAAACAGCTCCAGGGGCGCCGGCTCCAACCCCAAAGAGCTCCAGGAGCGCCGGCTCCAACCCCAAACAGCTCCAGGAGCGCCGGCTCCAACCCCAAACAGCTCCAGGAGCGCCGGCTCCAACCCCAAACAGCTCCAGGAGCGCCGGCTCCAACCCCAAACAGCTCCGGCCGCCGGCCCCGCTGCGACTCACGCGGCTTCCAGGACCCAACAGGAAGGCGAACAGCTCAGAGTTCAGCTTTCCCCCCCTTCTTTGGAAGCAGAAAAGCAGCAATTCTTCCTCCTCAGTGCCTGCCTCGGGCTCTCCCCTGCAGTCCCTCTCTGCTCTCAGAGGCAGCCTCAGTCTCTGTGTTTCTCATGGCAGGGGCGGGTGGGGAAGATCCCAAAATGACTCGCACATGCCTCGAGTTACTGGGGCTGGGGAATTCTGGCGGCCAATGCCCTGCAGTAACCCAGGCTCGGCCCTGCCTCCCAGCAGATGTTTCCTGTAATGGAAAGTTGCTGGACAGAGTGTGCCGGGGAAGGCACGAGGGGAGCGAGGAGGGACCGGGCTGAAGGATGTGGCTGGGAGGAACCAGCCACGGGAGACCCACAGGGGCAGAAATCCGAGGGGCTGCACCACTCCTGGGTGTATCTCTGAGCCCACTCCTCTGCCCCCCAAAAATAAGACTTTTTAGGATTCATTCATTAGTCAGGCCACTTAGGAAATGAAAGGCAAGGGCTTCCTCCAGGAAATGAACTCCCTGCGGGTCCAGGAGATTGCTTGGGGTGCTGGCACCCCGTGTCCCTCTGCCCCAAGTCCCAGCCTCTCCATCTCCCTGACCAGGTGAAGGAGTGCCCAGGTAAATGCCCACAGCAGGGCACCAGATCCGCTCAGCTGTGAGCAAACGCTGAGATAAACCCCTCATTCTTCCTGAACTGGGCACACAGATCCAAAAAACAGCAAGCAAACAGCCCAGCCTGTGCAGAGGCTCCGCTCCAGGCCAGGGGGGCAGTTTGCTCACTGACAAGCTCTGTCTGCTCAGCTGCACCCCAAAATCCTTGCTGCTGCTAGGGAGCACACGGCTCTCTCCCTTCAGCACTGTTAGAGGGAAGCAGTGCCTCCATCTGCACCCCAAGATGAGGGAATAATAAAAAAATACCCATTCTGTAGCTTGTGAAGGACAAAGAATTGGGATTACAGCCACCTGCAGTGCTTTACTGAATGGCCCTCTTGGCTGGAAACTCCGAGTGGGATTGAATCCAAAAAAACCCCACCGGGATGCTCCTGTCCCCACCCCCAGCCACCTGCCCCTGCAGGGATGAAAGGCAGCAGTGGTGGAAGCGCTGACCTGGAGCTGGAGGCAGCAAACATTAACTGCACTGCAAACAGAGACGGGACAGGACGGCCCTGCCAGGCTGGGGGAAGAGGCTCCGTGGGGAAATGGGGACAAAAGGGTCACTCCCCGAGGTGACATCTCCCTGTTACACGCAAACAAATCCTCCACGGGAAGCTTCCAGCAAATATTGCTGGGGGATGGACAGGACAGGGGAGTCTGAGAACACAGAACCTGAGGAATGTTCACTCTTGGGCAGCACGGGCCACAGAAAACAGGGAGCAGAGGTGGCAGGAGGCACAGAGGAGAGGGAGAAGGAAGATTTATCCAGTTGCATGACTGATGGACTTTTATGATTTACATTGCTCCTGGAAAACTACTGGAATAAACAGAACACACTCTCTGCTTGTGTGGGAGAGTTTAGACCCTGCTGACAGCAGGGCTGATGTAAAAAACCAGCAAAGAGAGTGGCCACCTGCCCCACAGCATCTCCTCTAAACCCATTCTGGTTGCTCAGATTTTCCTTCTTTTTCCTTTTTCTTCCTTTAAAAGCGAATGAAAAGCAGAGGAAGACGCTTCAAAGTAATCACTGGGCTGGAAAATGGATCTGCGTTCATCACACGAGCTTGCAGTGCTGATTTAGTGCCTCTACAACCCAGCGACTGAGGCAGGCTGGTAATCCACACACTGAAAGTCATGGAAAATCTGACAGGATGAAAAATACCTGAAAGGCAGGGCGTTAACGTCGCTCCAGAAATAATCTGATGAAATCGTTACTGGCACTTAGAAGATGATTGTGCTGATTGACAGAGAAAAGGGCTCCTCAACACCGTGCTCACTCACCAGGCCTGGATTTTTGCATTAAACTCTGTTCGTGTGATTGCTGCTGCTGAGGGAGGCTCAGGCTGCCACCCCTGGGAAAGGTGTTTGATGTTCTCCCAAAAACGAGGCATCATTCCCCTTGGTCTTTCCAGGGAACTCTTTACTCTTTCCAGCAGCTGAGTCTCCCCTCCACCGTGGTATCCACGAGGTCTCCAAGAAAAAACACAGCACTCTGAGACGAGCCAGGGCCGATTTCTTATCAGTCTTGTGATGTCTGGTTATTCTTCAGAAGCTCAAGAGCTGCTCAGGGTTCCCCACAAAGGCCCTTTGCAGCATCACAACCCACCACGGATCCTCAGCTGGCTCCTGCACAGGCTTTCCCTGCAGTTTTCCCAAAGGAAAGCTCTGGGCTCTCCCCTTTACCTGCCTCCCCACTGGCATTTTGGGTTTCTTTTTGAGACTTTGAGCTCCCGCCAGGCTGAGAGCTGCCCTGGGTGCACAGATTTGTTGGCAGAGCTGCAGGAGCAGGGCCCCTGTCCCGCTTCCCTGCAATCCTCAGGGCAGACTTTGCTCTCCCAAGCACAGGTGGGAAGGACTGGGCTCCCATCAATCTGTCCAGACTGACTGGGACAGCAAATATTCCTAGTTTTCTAATATTTATGAACACCTGAAAGAGACAATTGGGTGTCTTTTCACTGCTCAGGTCAGTTATAGGAAGAAGAAAAATACTCAAAGCATGTGACAGATAAAAATAAAGAAATACAGAGCACAGCAGAGCTTGGGATGTAAATGCTAAAGTGAAAACCTGATGGACAGACAGAAATCTCACCTCTTCCCTGGTGCCAATTGTGTTTTCTCTAATTTTTCAAGGTCATCTTATTCATTCAGTTTTACAGAGCATCCTCTGGACTTTCCTGGTGCCTGGTGCTGAATTTGAGAAGCAAGCCTTGCTACAGAGCAGCAGAAATGCTGCAGGATATTGAGACACACACCCTAATTTAGGAACAGGGAAGTAGAAGGATTCAGAGTCCAAGTGAGACAGAATGAGGCAGGAAAACCATGGCAGATTTGCCAGGCTCGGGGCCTCAACCGTGACACAGAAATGAGAGCTCTCCAGGCTCAGGAATGGGGCCCTTTGCCCAAATCCCAGAGAGAAGAAGAGAGGAGAGAGATTTTACCCCTGGCAGCAGAATATCTCCAGTTTGTGTCTCATTGTAATGACATCTGCTGGGTGACACACTCCTGCTCCCGAGTGGGGAGTTACTGACACCCCCACAGACGGAGCAACTCCTCCTTGGTGTCCTCAGGGAAGTGAAATTTCCCACCTCTCTGAGCACCTCTCTGTTTCAGTAAACAAAACTACATAGGAAGTTTAGTTTTAAGCTCTGAGGTCTATTTTCAAAATGACTTTAAAATCATAAACCAATTAACAATAATTCAGCATGCAGACACACGACCCAAAGCAGACACAACTGGTGGTTAAACCACAAGTGACCAACAGATTTTTTCCCCCCTAAAAAAACCCACAATATTTCCAAACCAAAGTCTCCACATCCACAATTCCTCACTAAAGGCACGAGAAGCACCTCAGGGACTTTTCCTTTCTACTGTCCTGCTCTTTCACCACGAGGACACCAAAGCAAACCCCAAAAAGGCTGAGTGCATTTATTCCCAAACTGGGGTTCTCTTCTCAATCTCCCAGTGCACCTGCACCGGTCTGCATTTGTCCTGTGGAAAGCCAAGCACAGAAAGCACAACCAGGGAGAGGGGCAGGTCTGCCAAACCAACCCATGACCTCACTTCACCCCTTTTCTCCCACTTCTCCACGGGGCAGGGATGGCAATCCCAAAAAAGCACTGGTGGGATCGAAAGGAGAACACACAAGGCAGGAGAAGTTGGTGGCATCTTAAGGAAAAAAAAAATAGAGAAAAAGGAATCCAGGAGAGAGGAAAGGGAGGGTTCCAACTGGCAAAGAGGGATGCAGTGCTACAGAGACAAAAGGACCAGTTAAAAGCAGCAAAAAAAATGAAGAAAACTGGTGATGCCCTGGGGATCTTTGAGGACCACGTGCTCTTGGAGGCAGGGATTATTTTTTGGGTTGGGTTTGCACAGTGCCTGGCGCCCAGGGCTGCTGAGCTGGCACAGAGAACAATGGGGAGGGTGTTTGCTCTGGGCACGGTGGGGTTTATGGAAAATGGAAGTGGGGGAAAGTGAGCAGAGGAAATCGTGAGGCTTCGTGGAGGGGCAGAGTCCACTGATTCATTTCCAGAGCTGCTCTCAGAGGGGAAAGGAATGGAAGAGTCAGAATCAGAATGGTCCAAATGGCAGAAAAACCCTGCCTGGAAGGAGCTGGCAAAGAAGGGAAACTCTATCAAGGAGGTGCATTAGCAAATTTTTAATGGAAATAACACTGCCAAGTAGGACTGACTGACTTCCTGGAGTCTGTGGCTCATCCGTATTTACACACTGCTGCTTGTATCTGGCCAGAATGTCTCTGCTAACTAGAAAACGGGTTTGGTTTGGTTTGTTTACAAAGGAAAATAATGGGGTGAGGTGGGGAAAACCACAAAAAATGCAGCCAGTGCTTACTCTCCGGATGTACTGTCTCTCATGCTGAAAATATATGGAGGAAAAACAAGAAAACAGAAAGATAAGATAGAGAGGACATGAAAACACAAGACACCCACAGAAGCAGACCGCAGCAAAGCATCATGCAGCAGGGAACGGAGCTCAGCAGCTACAGGCAGAAGCAGTAAGAGCCAAAGTCACCTCGAGTTTTGGCAGCAGGTCAGGCCAGGGCATCTGCTCACAGTCCTTATCTGCCACTTCTCCACCAGTCTGGACCACCTCGGTTTGTATTTTATTCGTAATGCCACTGCCTCTATCCCTCCCTGCCTCTGAGATCTCTTCCTGCCCGTGCTACACCCGGGGCTGTTCACACCCGGCAGGTTCCCAACTCTGCCTCCCTCGCCTCTGTCCAACCTGCCCACGCTGTTTCAGCCAGAATCACACACTCTGCTGGCCCCCGCTCTGCTGTCTGATGCTGCAGGAGGGCAGGAATTGTGGCTACCACGGGATGGCTGCTGCGTTTGCCTATGGCTACTCCAGAGCCTCGAGGGTGGGGGCCCGGCCGTGCCAAAGTGACACCGACTCTGTGCCCAGAGCAGGGCCACTCGTGCTGGCAGAACGAAAAGAACACCAAGGCAGAAGCGAAGGGTGGTTGGTGTTTCTATGGGGTCGGTAGAAAGTCATTCCTCTCTCGCCCCCGCACCGCCCTGAGAGATGCAAAGGGTTTGCAGGGTGGCAGCTCTGTTTGTCACCACGCGTCGCTACGTGTCACCACACCACGGCCCCCATGCTGAGAAACCAGAGGTGCAGGATGTGGGGAGCATCACCAGAGTGACCAAAAGGACAAAGCTGCTGCTCTTTGTCTCTGGCATCCCTCTCCTCAGGATGTCAGCCCTCCTTTGCCAGTGCTGAGCCATTTCCGCCTCCTCCTTGTGGAAATGGTCAGAGTGCCCCAGTGCCACTGCAAAGCCCCTTTGCACCTTCCCCCCGCCCAGCCCACAGCGCCCAGGGACAAGAGAAACTGGAGTACTTACATTATACCAACTCTGGCTTTTCTGTAAGGACAAAATAAAAGAGAAGCATTAGTTAGCACAGAGATCTCAGGATCACAAAGAGGGACAGAGAAAGCAGCTCCAATCTGGTTTGTATCATTAGTGAAGTGAAAGTGGGATTAAACAGAAGATTTCAATGGATTTCACAGCGTGGTCTAACACAGTTATCCCCCAGTTCCAGCAGCAAGGGACAAATCCAGCAGCAGGAGTCTGGAACAGGAGGCAGTTCAGGCCAGGGTGTGCATGTCCACATGCACACACACACAGACATGCGGTCATCCTGTCTGCAGACCAGCAGCGCCAGCCAGCAACAGAGGAGCTCATCATCACCACCATCATCCCATCATCACTGCCAGCTGTGTTTTTTATTTTATTCGTCTTCCACTGGCCGGGTGGTAAAACTCGCACTGCCTCGACCAGCCCTCGAAGCACTGCTAAGGGCAGGGACACAGCTTTGCTCACAAAAGGCAAATATTCCAAGAGTATTTTGAATTTTAGAAGGGACACACATACACACACACACAGAGACACAGAGCCAGGAAAAGTGCTGTAGAAAATCGCTGGAAAAGCTAAGCAAGGAAAAAAAGAAAGGCTGGGATTTTCATTTTTTTTTTTTTCAGCATTTCAGTGCACAGTGTTTTGCATCATCTGCACATGTGATTTTTTTTATTTTTTTCGTGCTTATCATGGCATTTCAGATGGTTTGAGAGGACAGGCCACATGTCACATTGGAGCACACACAAAGGAGCTGGCTCAGCTTGGAAAGTCACGCTCGGCAGTTTTCAGCTGGAGGTGAGATTGATCTGCACAGGGAGAGGAAGAAATGAGCTTCCCACTCCCACTCCAGCCAGGCTGGCTTTCCAACGGCAGGACACTGGGCAGAGCTGATGGGATACACAGGAATCCCCCTTTTTTGAGGGGGGATTTACCTCAGGGCAGTGAAGCCTGCGGGCACTGTAGCCTTTCCCACCGAGGGTGGGCAGCTTCAGCTGTGCTGTCCCCCTCTCCCAGCCACCTCCACACGACATTCGTGGGAGCTGAGGATAGCACACGAGGACAGAAGCAATATTCCACTGCCTTTCCTCCTTTGAAGCCACCTTGCTTCTGACCTTGGAGAATCTTCCAGGCTTGGCACCCGGTTTGGAAGGGGAAGGGGAGCATTCTGTGCCCTGCCACAGAGGCTGCAGGAGCTCCACGGGGAGCTCAGCTCAGGCTCACACAGGAACCCGCCTTGGGGCAGCCCCCCGAGGACACGCAGGGTGCTGTGCCACAGGGAAGGAGGAGAAGTGTTCCTGACATCAGATCGGACCAGAGATTTCTGTGAAGATGCAGGGGCTGCTCTGCTCCCTCCCCTGGATCTCCCTGCCTGCAGTTCCCCGTGTGCCACTGCAGCCACAGAACCTCACTGGCACCTGGATCCCGCTCCTGGAGCCAACATTCCTGTAGGATCCATTGCAGAGCTCCCAGTTTTTCTGCGCTGGTCTCTAATGAAAAGCCCCACAGTAACACAGTACATGGGCTAAAAGAGAAGAATTCGGCATTAAAAAGAAGAACACCCCTGTTTCCCCAAATCCTGGGCAAAGGAGATGAGCTGAGGGACTGCACACAGACTATGGCTCATCAGCCAAGCAGAGGAATTTCCTCTTACTTCCCACTCTTTTCCATACTTGGCCATACCCTCCATTCATAAAGGATCGGGTTGAAGTCATCCCTCCCTGCAAGTAGGACGTGGAAAAAAAGCCTTATGCAACCCAGTCTACACTAAAAAAAGAACCAGGGTAATTAATCCAAACCATGCACACAGCACCTTGTCCTCAGGAGCACAGGGCCCGAGATGGAGTGATTTTCCTGCAGATTTGTTTTGCCATCTGTCTGCCTTAATGAGCAAAAGGCGTAACTCAGAAATTCCTGGGGAAAAAAAACCCCTCATAATCAAACTATAATTGGCACACACACAACAGAGGCACTGCTGTCACTGTGGCTTCTGAATCAGGGTGCCCATGCTGTGGTGTCAGCACAACCCAACAGGATTTCACTCCCTTCTGCTGCATTCACTGCAGGAACTATTTTTTTTTCCCCTCCTCACATTGGAATTTCCCCAAATCAAGGGTCCTCTCTAAAGGAGCTCTGCAGGTTCTTCTTTTAAGCTCTTCCACACAAAAAAAATTATACTGGCATCCATAATTATACTGACATCTGTAGTTTTACCGACATCCTTGATTATACCAACATTCAAACCTCAACTTCTGCTTCCACCAAGTTAAACAGACTTGTCTAAAATCCAAATAACTTCAGCCCTTAAATCTCTCTTCTATTTTATCTTTTTTTTTAAACTCACTGAGAATCAGAATGTAGGGAAATGCAAACAGTGAAAATCAAGACAGTAAAATGGAGACGGGGAGGGGAAAAAAGAAAGAAAAAGGAAAAACATATTCTTACTTTGAGCAGGTTAAGTCTGTCATACTGGAAAAAGAAACCATAAGCATTAGAACTGAAAAGAGAAAATAAATAAGTAACAGAAGGAGGGGGTTGCACACGGACATGGAGAAGATGGGACTGGTTTGCAGAGATGATGCTACAGGAGCACAGAGCAGAGCTCGTGGTTACGAGGGGGCTGTAACCAGGAAGAACTTTGGAGGAATGTGAAAAATGGAGTATTTTCTCTAAGTCTTCAATTGCTGCCTCTAAATGTTCACGATTTAGTGCCCTCCCATCTGGTGCACTGCTAGGGGAGGTTACAGCTCTGCAGTGCACACGGGTCACACATAAAGCATCACCCTGGTCACTCCGTCCAAAAGGAGTTTCTGCCTCCCAGCAGCATCACAACTCGCTCCTTGCTGCTCCCAGGGGAACAGAAACCTTTTGCCAAGTGAGTAACATGCCACAGAGCTCTAGGAACATCCCCAAATCCCTTTTACACCGGGGGAAGCCAAGGCACAGAACCAGGCTGAGGGCAGAGCTCAGAACAGATGCCAGAGCCCTCTCTCCTGATCTGTGCACTTCCAAAAGCTGCGCTGCCCACCTGGCTCCTGAACGGCCACAGCTCAAGGAAATGGATGGAATTTATTCCCCAAACCCTCACCCCAGCCCAAAATGATCAGAATTTCATCACCTACTACCTAAAGGGGGTTTGTCCCACCCAGTGGGAGGGGTGAATGAGAAGACACAGCCAAACTCTTCTCATGGTGGCACTCTGGAAGGACAAGGTGCAACAGTCATACAAGCTGCAGTAAGGGAAATTCTATGTGGAGAGGAGGAAGAAGCCTGTTCACAAGAGTGGTTAAGCACTGGAGCAGGGGCCTGGCGAGGCTGTGGCATGTCCAGCCTTGGACAGCTGCAAAATGTGGCTGGACAAGGCTTTAGACCAAGATGATTTCACCCTGCTTGGAGCAGGGGCTTGGGTGAGAGACCTCCTGAGATCCCTCCCAACCTAAACTGTTCTACAACCCCCAGGACCTGCACCAAAATCCATGTTTTCCCCCTAACTTAATATAATCCTCGGCATTCAGCATTAGCTACAGGCATTGGGAAGAATCTGAAGGAAATCACTTTTATCCTCGGGTAAGAGCAAAATAGTTAAAAAATACATATCTCCTCATTGGCTACTAGCAAAAAGATGGGTTTTCCCTGAATTTGGAAAGCTGTCCCAGAAGCAGCAAAAGCCTAAAGCTGCCTCAGCCCTTGGTCCGTGGCACTGTGGTGGGGTCAGGGTGGCAGAGCAAGCTCTGGGAAAGATTCCCTCGGGGTGCAATTCCAGTGCTTAAAAACTCCTGGTGAAGCGCTCCCTCTGACGGCAGCGCTGCGGCACCACAGAACACGACAGACAAAAGAGGGCAGGGGACTCAAGCAGATCTGTCAGCACTTGTACCAACACAGCAGCAAACTCATGGGCTCAAGCTGTTCCACCTCATTAGCCAGACAGGTTGGGAAACCAAACCATTCTTCCTGCAGGAGATGGGTGGGGAGAGGAGAAGAGGCTGAGAAAGGAGGTTTTTAAATCTTTGCCCTCGAGTTCTTTGTTCCTAACCTCTTCCCCGCGTGAGCAGACAACAGAATCATCTGCTGTGGGGAGAAGCAGGGGGTTTAATGCCTGAAATTCTTCATTTGTGCCAGAGGAAGCAGCTTGAGGAGCACAGAGCAGAGCTCCAGGACGCACCCTCGATGATCCTCGTGGGTCCAACTCAGAATATTCTGTGTGTGTGTGAGCAGGGCAGGAGGCTCTGACAGGCTGCCGGGGCATCCCCTTCCCTCCAAACTCATCTGGGCTTCACTCCCCTCCTGTTTCTCCAGCTGCCTCGCAGGGGTTGGGTTTTTCCCCTCTCAGAGAAGCAGGGGCTGGCTGCAGGCACCTCCCAGCACCTCTACACACATTTCACACAGACACCACTCTGCTCCGGGCTTCTTCCCACTAATCCCTCTCCTAAAACCCTCTGCACCTGCAGCTTACCACAGCCTGGCCTGGCCCGCACACCTCTACTCACCAGCAATCCTGTCAGGCCTCTCTGCTACTCCACACCTTCCACAGCACTTCTTTCACACCTCACCTGAGACTTTAGTCCCACAGTGCTCCTCTGCAGTTATCCCAGCTACAGATACCAAGCACAAGACAATCTGTCTAAAAAAAAGACATAAAGAAGCTTCCAGCAGACACCAGCAAATCATGCAAGGTCAGGCTGGTCACAAGGACCACGACCAAGGGGAGACAGTGAGCCAGCACTGCTCTCTGAGAACTTGCCTAGAAGGAAACCTAAGGCATCCACTGGGGAAAGGCCAAGACAAGGATTTTGTGGATTTTTGTGAAGCCATCCAAGCCATTCTGCTTTCATAAAGTGGAAATGCCAACAGCCTGGCACTTTCTCCAACAACATCCCACCTGCATTTCTGATTTCTCCACTCTTCTGGGGGTAGCACAGAGGTGTGAGATCAAATCCCAAACGATCTTGTCTCCAATTCAAGCACCCACAGAGGGATCTTCCACTTATCACCTCTCAGAGCGAGCCCATGAATTCTCACAATTCATTTGGGACAGGTCTGTTCTACCAGGTTCAAGCTGGGTTCATTTGAAATCACTGATCTTTAATATTTACATCACACAGGAGAGCGTGCAAGGGCAGCAGGCTGAGATCACTGGCCACAAAAATGCTCTTCACCATGAAATGCAGGGAAGAAGTGATGGAGAACAACTGTTGTTTCAGAAATCATGGAGGAAGAAGAGAGGAAAGAGAAGGGATTGTGGTTCTGTCCAACTCCAGAGGATTTCTCCCCGGCAAAGACAGCAGCTCACTTCAAGGGAGAGGGGAAAGCAGAACTTAAAGGCTAAAATGATTTGGAAGCAGCTGAAGGGGTGTGATGAACAGGCCAGTTCTCACTCTGTGTGAGCAAATATTAGCGGGATCCCAGTGATGCCAGTGAAACCAGCTTCCAGCTACAGGCACGGGGCCGAGCTCTCGCTGACATTCTCGCAGCCACAGCAGGAGAATGCCTGGCTGGGGTCAGCACTCAGCACCACGGGGAGGGCTCCTGAGTGATGAGACAGCTCTACAGTGGGGGACAGGAGAGAAAAAAGAAGGCTTACTTTGGAGAGGCGCTTGTGTGACTTATCGGAGAGAAAGCATGCAGGAATGAAAAGAGAGAAATTAGGGAAAGAAGAAAAATTACCTCGCAGATCAAGAGAAGGAAACCCCACACACCCAACAGAGAGCATTGTATCCCTCCCTTCCTCGTGGAAGCACCAGGAATTAAAGTGAAGCTTTAGCAGCCACCGTGTTGGTAAAAGTCTCACTCCCATGACCTTAATTCCCAGCATTTTGAGGGCCGGGGCGATGCAGCTTCTCTCTGTGATTGCCCCTTCCCAAGGAGCCCATTGCCCTGCGAGCATCCCCAGAGTGGCTAGGAGCACAGCGTGCCCTGCATCCTGCCTGCCTCCCATCCCATTGGGAGCTTCCTTTTGGGAAGGCAGCGCTGGCAACCCCGTGCTGAGGGTGTCACCCAGCCCTGGGACGGGGTTTGTAGGACACTGTGTGCACAGGAAGCCAGGCTGACCTCAAGGGCAACCTCAGAACGCCAATGATTCAGCTCGAAAAACCCTTTTCCCCCCTCTTTGGAACTCACAGACTCCCCCCGTGGTGGTGAGAGATCGGAATGTGGGCCACTGAGTCCTGTTCCCTCTGCTGAGTGGCCGCAAAGGGGAGGGGATGGAGACTCCTTGTGTGTGACAAAGTCCAGCCATAAATCAGGCAAAGCTCTAACAGCTCATTTCATACAAGCCATCGGAGTCGTGCCTGTGAAACCACTCAGGCTGAAAGTCTCACTTCAAACATCTGGGCAAACACAAGCGCTCCTGACAGCCGATTTACAACACAACGCTGATACACCAGGGTTACAATCACAGGTTTGTTTGGTACCTCGGGCTCCTGTGTGTGTTTTACCAGGTCCCACTGCTCACACAAAAACCTACAGCCAAACCTGAAACCCTCTTCCCCTGCACAGCACAGACAAGGCTGTTGCTAACATGGTCCAAAGACACAAAATCTTCCTGGGGAAGACATCAGCTACCCTGGGCAAGCCAGGCATAACACTGCAGCCATGGAAGGAATGGGCAGAGGGCTGAAGAACTGGTTCTGTGCAACCTGAACCTCATCTCAGAGGGCCTGGGCAGGACTGGGGAAATGCACAGGCCCTTCACAGGGGAAATGTTATTTGTTCCATGCCCCTGCATGATCCAGGTGATAAAAAGTAACTGCAACAGCTGATTTTCGAGTCTTTCTCAAAACCACGGAGCCTCCCAAGGAACAGGACCTAGACTACAAAAAGTTGTAATCAATGAGTTGACTCAGAGCTGTGCTGAAGTCTGGCCCAGGCAAAGGACTCCGAGTTAGGAGAACCTTCAGAAATATTGATGGGGGAAGAGGGAGGGAGGTCACACAAAGAAATAAAAGGCAGAGGACAAAGCCAGTGTAGTGCAAGCCCGGCACCGGGGACGTCGTGGCCAGAGCCCTCTGCTCGCTCCTCACCTTGGAGTTCTTGGCCCCACTGCGGCCCGACTGGGAGGAGCAGCTCCGCTGGACACCCTGCTCCGGCGTGGACGGGGATTTGTCTGAGGAGTGGTCGGAGCCCTTCTCCACCATGGCGTCCCCCGGGGCGTCCTGCGGCGTGGGCGAGCGGGAGCGTTTGCGCAGGATCGGGGAGCAGGCGGGCGTGCTGCGGTTGGAGTTACTGGCAGTACTGCAGGGGGGAAAGGAAGGGGAGAGGAGAGCGGGGTTAGCCATCCCCGCAGCGAAGGCGGCGGCGCCCCGAGCCGCGCGGCACCTGCAGATGTCCCTGCAGCGCAGCGGGCAGAGCTGCTTCCTGAACCAACACACCCGGCGTCCCCCCGTGAGTTCAGGCAGTTCTCATCCACCAGAGGCAGAGGAACCGCTGGCAGCGCCTTTCTCCACCCACCCTTCCACCCCTCCGACCGCAGGGCAATGCCCACGAGAACGAACTCGTTGACTCCTGTGGGCCCCCGGAGTTTCAAACGATGATCTGAGCTGGGGGAAAGCAGACGTGTGCTCAAGAGCGAGGGAGGTGGCAGCGAGTTCCCAACACGGCCTCACTCTGCCCCTCCTTTATTAGCGCAGCTCTTCTCAACAGGATGCACAAAAATGGGGTCACAGCTTGGAGAAAACACCCCATCAAAGAGCACCAGAAACGCTGCGGCTCCGGGAGGGGAGCCGTGATGACATTCAGCGCAGCATTTCCTGTACAGAACCATCCCTTCCCACACCCCTTAGAGCTGGGCATGAAAATGGCTCACTATGACCTAAAAGCCTTTGCGATTAAAAAAAAACAAATAAAATTAAGTTTCTCTTTCACAATGGAAAAACAAGGCCTTTCAGAGTTTTACAGGAATTATGAGAGGAATGGAACTTCTCATCCTCTTTCCTCAGCAAATGCCCCAGCACCCAGATCAGCGAGCCAGGAACGTCCGTATTGATACACAACAGGAAAACTCTGATTTCCTCACTGCTCCTTCTCTTTTGATGCCTCTCCTTCCTGCCAGACTCTTCAAAATACTACATGCTACACCCATTTTTCCCTCCGTCACTCACTTCCTTCAGGTGTCAAATCTATTTCTGACCACTCCAGACATCCTCAAGGCTTTTCCAGCTGGTCCTGCTCAAGTCAGCAGGGTACAGAGGAGCCTGGGCTGATCCAAGGATTGGATCTGTGCTAACTTCTTCAGCAGCCTGTTATCTCATGAGCAGCACCAAACAGGCCACATCTGACAGCAGAGGCAACAGGAAAAAGAAGGAGGAGTTACAACTGCAAGGGACTGAATTAAAGAAGTTGGTACAATCAGACTCTTAAGAGCTATCATTTAAGCCAAATTACATCCAGCAATCACAATGACGCAGAGCAAGGTACTCCAAATGGATCATTTCCTCCCTGAAAATCTGCAAGAGCTGAACACGTGCCTGAGGTTTCATTAATTCCCAGATAAAAATCATATCCATCTCTCCTTACCTCTGAAGGTGCCAAAACCACTTTACAAGCGTTAGATAGGAGCAGACAACATAACACACTCCTCCAGCAGTTATCGGGTTTGGGTTGGTTTGGTTTTGGATGAACTGGTCTCGTAAATTGTCCTTTATTTGCTCACTGCTTGTGTCAACGCACAAGTAATGAAACTTTCCCTGAACAGCCACAGCCAAGCTGCTTATGCAAACAGGGCCAGAATCAGATTTCCTAGGAGCTGGCACCGGGCAGGAACAGCAGCATGGAGCTTCGCAGGAGCCCCTGAGAAGATGCTGTCACCAATATAAAGTGTGGAAGTCCATGCAGATAATGAGTAGGCTTGGGAAAACGGGTTTGGGAAATGTTCCGTAGGCAGGAAGCTGGATCAAACTAAACTCTGCTCTGTTACCTATTTCTACTAAGTAGGATGAGAAATACAGATACAGAACAGGAAAACCTGTTCAAGTATTCACCTAAACCCCAGGGCAGCTCCAGGGCAAAGACAGGCAGAGCAATTCCCCTTTGGCTTGGGGTTCCTCACAAGGAGCAGTGGCACGTCCCCCAAGTGCCACATTGTCCCAGCACCTCGTCCTGTGCCCTCCCCTTCCCTGGACAAGGCACAGGAATACTGAGTGCTAAACCAGTACAGCAGTAACTGTGGCAATACTCAAGATGTAATCCCTCCAAATAATAATTGAAGCAAAAGACAAATCAAAAAACGATCTGGACCATTCTCCCAGCAGCGCTGCCTGCAGCAGTTTAGGTATATCATAAAGTGAAAGTATCAGGGATTTCTTGCTGCACTGAAATGTTAAAAAGCATCAGGTTCCTTCACAGACTTTCAGCTGATCCAGTTAAAATGGGTGTTTCACCTTGTCTGTGCCCCTGTTGCTCCTTCTCCTGCTAAACTCAATGTTCAGCAGCCCAGCAGAGCTGTGTTAGTGACTCCAAGTTCATCAGCACTGGTCCCAGAGATGGAAATGGTTCTCAATTGCCATTTTTACAGACTGTATAAAATGTAGACTTCTAGTTAAAACCTCTGAATTCTGAGGGTGGTCCTGCTCGCCCCCAGCGTGCTTGAGGCAACATAAGCTGGTTTATGTGAGAGCTCCCCAAAAAAGCAAGGCAAGAATCCGAAGCCATTGTCCCTGCAGCACACCGCTGGGCTAACTTTGTTTGAACAGATGGACCCATTTTTCCTCTACAGCTCTACAAAAACCTGAGTTTACCACGCACAACCTCAGTCTCATTTTCGGTTCGTGCGAGTTCGCAGTTCCACTCTGAGCTGAGAGCAGCTCTGGAAAGACCAAGGCAAATTCAGCCCAGGCTCTGTTTGCTTTCAGTTTGCAGTCGTGAGATTTTGCTGCTGCTCAGCTGAAGCACAGAACGAGCAGCTCAAAACCAGGCTACAGCTGCCATCACGTGCAGGTGAAACTCCAAGATGAAAAATGCTTCAAAGTTTGGTGCTATTTTAGTCTTTTCACGGTCTTACAAAGCTCCTCAAGGTGGGTTTATCAGCCACAGCCCAGCAACCCCCAGCGCTGCAGCTGCCCGGGAGCAGCATCAGCACTGACTTGCTCGGAGCTGGCAATTTTATGCTTTGCCCAGGCTCAGCTCACGCTGCCATAGCCACAATTTTTGGTGCCAGCTCTGCCAAGCAGAACCTAGGGCGGATTCTGTCTTCTAAGCTCGTTTTTTAGTCTGAAAAGCTAAATCCATCCACATACATGGTGTTAGGTGTGTGCGGATTCTCACCTTGCAGTGAGAGGGGAGGAAAACAGCATCAAGGGCTCCTTCTTTGGCTGTCCCTGAAGTCAGCTGCACAAATACCAAACCCAGGAGGGCTGAATCCCCCTCCTGCTCTCTGATGACTGGGAAAAGCTGAATTTTTCTCACACGAAGGACTCCACAGACAGAGAAAATTAAGAGCCTGTTAATGCAGCTCTATGATGAGCGAGGATGGGCACAGCAAGCACAGGGCTGCCCCTGCCCCGAGCCCCTCAAAACTCTCCCTGCTCCTGCTCATTCCCTGGAGCTTGAATCCAGCCCAAGGCACAGCCATGACGAACGCTTTCTGCAGTTGCCATGGCGACCAAGGCCTGCAATTGAACCAGGAATCGGCGCCTGAAATGCCAAAACGGCTTGACCCACTTTGAAAAAAAATAATTGTAATAAATAATGCCTTAGAGGCCTAATTGCCCAGAGCGCATTCAGGGCCTCACATCCCCCTGCAGAGTGGCCTTCAGTAGATGAGACAGATTAAGTGAGGGACAGAACACAAACAAGCCCACCTAAGCAGCAGCCCCTTGCTCCGAGGTGAAAACCCTGCACGGAGCATTTGAAAGCACAGAAGGCTGAGTTTGTCTCCTTGCTTTATGTCCTTGCTGTGCCTAAAGGAAAAACCTTGTCCTATGGTTGGAAAAGTACCATCAGCAAGCGTGGTGTGGTTGGGAAGGGGCCAAACTCTGCTCAGACATGGAGGAAAAGCATCAATATCTGCAGCAGTGTCGTAAAGAATTAGGAACCTCACGGTATCTTGAAGCAGGAGAGGGTCTCTTTACCAGGAACTGTAGCGATAGGATGAGGAGTAATAGATTCAAACTGAAAGAGGGGAAATTTAGGTTGGATATTCAGGAAGAAATTGTTCCCTGTGAGGGTGGGGAGGCCCTGGCACAGGGTGCCCAGAGAAGCTGTGGCTGCCCCATCCCTGGAAGTGTCCAAGGATGGGGCTTGGAGCAACCTGGGATAGTGGAAGGTGTCCCTGCCCATGGGACAGATGATGTTTAAGGGCCTTTCCAACCCAAACCACTCGGGGATTCTAAGAGCTTTCCTTCAGCTGGTGGAAAAGAACATTTGGCAACGCACGGACAAGCCCCTGGTCATACCCTGGCCTGGGACACAATGAAAGACACAGAAAGGCCAAATTTCCTCCTCCAACAGGGTTTTTCCTGTAAAGATCTGAACCAGCTGATGAATAGAACTTCACCAAGCAGTCACTTTTGGGAAAGGGATTCCACAAGTTAAGCCTGGTGTTCTTAAAGCTATACAGGAACTCTTTCCAACACTCACATGGAGAACTCAACAAGAAACCAGACTTTGCAGCAGCCTGTTAAATGAATTCTGCACGAATGACACCCCAGCAGTCCTGAAGTGACACCAAAGTCTGTCCATCTCACCAGACCTGAAATCACCACCCTGCAGCACAGACATCCCTGCGATTAACACAAGCACCTGCAGCAGTTCTGTCCCAAATCACAGGTGCCCCCAGCACCAGTAGCCACCTCCAGAAGGGCATTGCCACAGCACCGGTGACACAGATTAACACAGCAAATCCCTCTGGGTCTGCCACTTGCAGGAGGTGGATCCAGCCAGCAGGAATCACCGTGGCAGGAAGAGGACCAAAGGCTTTGCAGCAAGGGCAGCTCAGCTCCACAAGCAGCAGCTTCAGGCACCCAGCACTGCCCGCCTTCGCTGTGCCCACCACCAGCTTCTCAGGGGGCAGAGGAACACCAGCGACACCCTTCCCTGCAGCGCACCTCTCAACCCCTCAGACTTCCCCAAGGAAGTTCTGATCTGGAAAACTTAAAAGGCCTCCAAGTCCCCCTCAGTCCTCAAAAGAATTTGCTTTCCAAGAGTCATCCTGCAATTACTCACATCTCCCTGCAGCACCGACCTGATAACGAGCTCTTCCAGGCCCAAACTCGGGGCTTGTTCTGCAATTTGAGCTTAATTCTGAAAGTGCTGAGCAATATGTCCCCAAACCAGCAGAGATGCACATACTGAAGCACATATTTAACTCTCCCTGTCTGAAATCTATGGGCTGTGCGAAGTCAGGCCTGTGCCCACACTTTCCTGGACAAGGAGATCCTTGAGCACAACACAAAACTGGGCTGATAGTCTGGAAAAGAGCAGAAAGGTCAAGAAGGCACCTCAGGCCTGGCTGTAGCTCTAAAAAGAGTTAATTCTCCTCAGAAACAGCTATTAGAAGGGTTAATTAGACGCCTACAAAGATACTTTTCTGCCATACAGTCTGACATCAGTGGAAAAAGGAGATTCAGAAGCTCATTATGCAGTCTCCCAAACAGCAAGCAGATGGTAACAACTTTTGATCACCAACCTACACTCCCTTCAAATTGATAATCCAAGAATGAAAACCTCCACAGATCCTGGAGCAATTCCCTGGGCCCGCCATTGCTCTACAAGCAATAACAAAATGTTTTATTTCTATTACATCTCCCAGCAAGAGAGACAAAAGAGAAAGCAATAAGTCAAAAAAGAAATGACACCTGCAGGGCTGTGCAGAAACCAAGGAGTGTTTCATGACAAGTGCTTTGAAAAGAACCATAAAAATAGCCTGCCTTCTGCATGTTTTTTAGCAGAAAAGTCCAGCCTTGTTTAAGATTTACTCAGTCTATTTTGACATTTTGCAGAATGCTGTCCTCCCATGACATCCAATCACATGTTTACATATTCATGAAATAAAATTAATGCAATTATTATGCCTCAGAGGATTAGCAAATCACTGCAAGCATTAAGGAAGGAATTTGCCTTCTGCCCACAGCCAGCAGTGCGAGGTTGGGCAGATGCATTATTAACCATGTCACTGTCACCCGATCCTGGTTACCACTGGAGACAGACCCATGGACAAATGGCCTCATCTCTCTCAGAAACTCCCCTGGGCTGGCTTTGAAGCAACATCTCTCCCTTCTTGCTTGGAGTGACTGCAGAAATCCCAAGAAAGAGTTGGAAAATGTTTCTGAAATACAACAAGGCAGCTCTTAATAATGAAGTCCAATAATGCACCAGTCACGACTTGGAAAGGATCATTAATGTGCAGAGAACCACCACAGGTTATAAATCACACCCTAAACCCCTCCATCAGCCACAAATTATTATCATTCCATTGGCTCCAAAGGAAGGCAAGCCACACGAAACAAAGGATGATGGAAAATACAAAGAAATCTGGGAAGAAAGAAAGGGGAAATAGCACAAAATAAGAATTTCACATCCCTCTGAATGTGACAGACACAGCCCCACCACAGCTACCTGCAGGTCACCCGCTCTACAGCGGTACTGCCCAAGGAGGAACAGATCCTGGCTATGTTTTCCTCCCCTCCCCACCAAAAAAGTCAACAGCTCTTGTAATTAACAGCAAGAACTGCAATATCTGATGCTTCCATCAACATCTCCAAGCCTGGAACTTGGGGCAGAACAGAGCTCTCAAGTCTTGTTTAAAAAATAAACATAACAACAACAGACACTGTTAAACCCCCTTTGATGTGAGGAAAGTTTTGAAAACCTGACGGCTCAAAGGATAAAAATAAAAATTAAAATAAATCCGAGCCCGTTTATTTTAATCCTCGTCGTTTCCGAGCTAACATCAGAATCTTTCAGTGGTTTGGGGACGCAGTGATGCTGTCATACGTGCTCTGTTTCAAGGGAGAGGGAGATAAAGCAACAGAGCTGGTGATAAACACTCAGGCCCGTTTCTGGGTGGGGATGTAGGTGTGATACAACTCCCAGATTCCCTCCAGAAGAGCTCAGGCGCTTTTCCCTGCTGTAACTCCAGCAAGGCGTTATGGCCTTTATCCCCGGCACAGTGTTTCCCCCCAGCACATCCCAGCCCTGGGGCAGGGCTTGCACAAACCGCAGGTGGAAGCGCCTGGGGAGGGCTCCGGGCACCCCTCGCAGCGCGGGGGCGGACGGGGATATTGTGCATCAGGAGCCGGAGACAAAGCTGCAGCTCTGCTTCTTCCCACTCACTCCCCCAGCTCGTCAGCAGCAGCCTTCACAAGTTAAAGGAAGACGTTGTGATCTTCAAAGCTGGGATCAAAGCGATTTCCTTTGTTCAGCCCTTGACGTCTCCTCCCTTTACCTTTCCGAAAATAACAAAGCAACAGTTTCGCGTCCCTCAGGCTGATACCCTCCGTGCGCTCGCCCTGCTTTGCTCCATCCCTGCGGCAGCACTGGCCAGCTCCAAGTTAAAAACAGAGATTACCCTCAGTGCGAGAGTCACAAACTGCCCTTTGTCCTCAGCACCTGGCTCAACCTTGTCCCCCTCCCTTGACAAATCCTTCCTTCATCCAGCTGGCTGTCAGTGGCAAGAGCAGCTGGGGGCTTCTCCAAGAGAATGCTGGGGATTCCAAGTTGTGGCACTGCTGTAAAACATACCCCTAAGATTTGACCTGAAGTTTCCATCCTACTGAGTCAAAATCACAAGGTCCATCCTAAATCTCCCAGCTTCTCCTGCAGATGCATGTGGTTTAATGAATCAAGGGAACAGGAATATATTCTATTTTCTGAACCAGCGTATTTCCATGATGCACAGGACAATGCCAGTCACCAGTAAATCTAAGAAAAAGCAATCTTTTAGGGCATTCGGCAGATTCTCCCTGCCTATGAACACACACAGTGCAATGAATCCTACTGTTCTCCCTTGCCAAAAAATATTACAAAAAAAAAAAAAAAAAATAGCCACCTGTATAGACTCTGGAGCACGGCCTGAAAAAGCGGCACAAGCCAAATCCTGCCTCTCCCCATCAGTGCAAATACACAAACACCGGGAGAGGAAAGCAGAGCGGAACCACGAGCCCTTTTAGAGGCAACGGAGCACATGGGCAAACAAATCCAACCCTATTCCTGCAGCAGCTCCGTGACGCATCCAACTTCGCCCCCCTCCTGCCTCTCTCCTTCCCTGGACCCAGATGTTATGGCAGGAATAACTGTCCCCGTGGGAATGGGGGATGGGGGACACAGCAGGGCGTGAAGGGGAAACGAGGAGGGTGAGGGGAATGAAAGCTGAGGGGGACGGGGGGAATAAAAAGAAAGAAAAAAAAGCACCCAAACAAAAACCCCAATCAGATTTGCCCATTGTTTTGAACAATCGAAAAGGCTGTTTTAGCAATTCCGCCCTGCAGGAGAGGCAAGGCACGTGCGTGGGGGAGAACAAGGAGAGAAAAAAAAAATAAATTAAATTAAATTAAACAAGGGATCAGCCCGTGGAAAGGAAGAGAAAC
>VZRQ01007702.1:73045-88702 GCA_013397975.1 Machaerirhynchus nigripectus | reverse complement strand
AGGCGCTGCCGGGAGAAAGTTTCAAAGCGTGTGAGCAAGAACAGCCAGGAAAATTAAACCCTAATTAACCGGCCGCGTGGATTATCTGAACTGAACTAAACAACGCTCATTCAGGGTTAAGGTGACCTCAACTCAAATCAGCTGGCTCCGTCTAGGAAGCTAANCCGTGCTTATCCATGTGTAAACAGGCCTGGGGTTTTTAAAGAAACATTATCAAGAGAAGTTTACAGCTCGGTAGCAGCACTGGTACGTGGTGTTGCTTTTAGGGACACTGTATCCGTCCAAACCCGCTTGTGCACGTCTTTGTTCCAGGGTAAGGAGAAGAGTTTCAGTCCCTCTCAATACAACAAATAAGGGACAATAAGTCCCTCTCAGTACAATAAAAATTAGATAGGCTGGAGGATGATAAAGAAGTGATCAAAACAATCACCCAGCTTGCACTTTTCCTTCCAGTCTATGAAATCAGGCCTTGTGTGTGCAAGGAAACAGTGTGGAACTGAACTGGAACTGTACTAACACCCCCGATTCGAGCACCAGCATCTGTGTGTGGAATTCCACTGAATTATTTGACTCAGGATGCCGTGAATGACCCCCTCAGGGACACAGTGCTCCTCACCCATAACAGAAGGAGCTGTTCCTTAAATGCTGTAAATACTCATCACTCTGCCCTTTGCCTGCTTTTGCTGCATTTTACCCCTTCCATACCCAGGACTGAGCATTTTTCCTTCTCTTCACAATCAGTCCCAGCTCTGAGTGCTAATTCCCAGAACAGCACCTTCCCAAAAGGCTGATTATCCATCATTTCGCCATAACCAACATCAGTGGGAGCAGGAGGTACTCTGGCAGGCCCAGGCCAGTCAATTCAAAGGCTGCACAGGATTTTAAACTGAAAACACCACCATCATTCACACTTTTGTCTGAATACTACATCACTACCACCACCTTCATATTACTCAGAGAGTACAGCTAGGAGCACGTGAATTCACTGTTTATGTGCCACTGTTCTAATAAATTCATTGCATCCATAAGCCCGATGACAATTTCATTGTTTCAAATGCTTCCAGAAGTTTGCCACCTGGAGAATTTATGAATTTATTTCGAGGAAATGACATGTAACAGGCAAATCTTCCCATTCCCAGTGCCCAGTGCAACAGAACCTCACATCCAAGGGTGGTGTGATTCCCACTGAAACACCATGTCTAGGATTGTATCCAGATTCAATAGGTGGATCATGCGGATAAACTCAAATAAGAGCACCCAGCACTAAAGGCAGTGGCACTGAATCCTTTCAGCACAGCCTGGAGGCCAAGGAACGCCAAGATTTCAATGCTCACCTGCAATCCAGGTTTGATCCCACTGGGTAACAGCTGAAAGTGCTGAAAGCTGAAGCTGGACGAATCCTGACCAGACAAGAGAAACCTATTTTGGGAGGCAAACAAAACTAACCACTGTAACTAATTCAAGGCTCAATTATCCATCTGTGGCAAACATTATTATGCAAGGGTTTGTGTTCTCCCAAATGCTGTTCTGTACCTCGAACCAGAATCAATTCAAGCCTCACACTTTGCATTCAACAGGACTTGGAATGAGATATCTGAATGGTCCCATTTTGTTTTACAGCCTATGGATATTTCAGTGGTTTTTTTCTCTTCCAGAGAGAAAGTGAGAGAATAATTAAAACCATAATTCTTAGCCTCTACAAATTCTGATATGTGTAGTTTGAAAGACTATTAAGGTTTGAACAAGATGCTATTTTTCAGCAGTCACAAGAGTTACACTGACCCAAATGCTGTGATAAATTCAGTATAATGGCTGCTTCAGATCTGCAACACACAAAGGCTCAAAGCAGGTCATGGAGAGGCAGGATAGACATGAGGTTAAGTCTAACCCACCCTTCAGACTGGCAGGAGAGAAGATGAATCAAACAAAAGTCCTGCTTCCAAAACCACTGTAAGAGCAGTAGTAAAAATGCAAGACTGACTTAGAGAAAAGCTTCTTAGGCTTATCTGGCGTGGCATGCAGTGGGCAAAGTTATGGGAATTTGGAAAACCACACAGCACCTCAAATGCTTCACAAACTTCATCAGATCTGCAACATTTCAGCCCAAACTCTTGAAGAGACAAACACTTTTGCCCCTTGACACAAGCTGTCTTCCACAGTGCCATCCCTGGCACTGTGAAGACAGCTTGTGTCATGGTGATAAAAGTTAGATAATACTGCACTGAGAGAGGATCTTTGGGGCCTTTAGGGAAACTCCTCTGGACATAAAGCTGCAAGTTCCCGTCTTGTTCAAGAGCTGCAAGAACGCATTTTGTGTCAGCTGGGTTTGCTTGCACGGGTCTGGTGTTCAAGACTCAAGGTAAGGACTTTATTTCACGTGTGGAGGACAAAGTGAGGGTCTGCAAGCTGAGCATGACATGGTCACACACCTCAGCTTGGACACCAGAGCTCTACCAAGCCCTACAGGAAGACCAGAGTCACATCTGGGGATCCCTCCCTCCAAGGATGCTCCAATTTCGGGCTCAGCTGTCAGGCTCTTCAGTGTCCATGCAGGCAGCATCCTCACCTTGCCCAAAGTGCACCTTCCTGCCTGCAGGGCTGTGCTGCTGCCCTGTAACACAAGCACTGTCATGCATATTGCATCTCCCAGCCCCGAGGAAATGAGGCACTGTCCGAGTAATTAAAGCCCGGGGCTGACGACAGATCCGTGGGACACAAAGCAGGGCCTGAGTGTCGGGGCCTGCAGAGCATCAGGTGGGGGTGGGATCAGCTCTCCAGCCAGCCAGAGCAATCCTACCCTCCCTGTAAGCCACACCAGCGATGCAGAACAAAAAGGAGCCTTTAAAAGTCTGTCTGCAAACTGTCAGACAACAATGAGCACCTGGACTGGAAAACACACAGGGTTTCTCATTTCCCCTCATAATTCTTTGTCCCCCTTTAATATGATCTGGTTTGAAAACTTGAAGCCATTGGGGCAGCTATTCCCCAACATCTCTGCCTGTCAGATGAGTTCAGGACAGAACCAGGGGGACACACTTTCATTGTATTTCCAGCCTTGTCTTTGAAAAAGACACATCAGAAATGTCAAGTAACTGTGTCCTGAGGGGAAACTCAGCACTACAGCCTCAAGACCTGCAAGCAGGATTAGCATTAGTGGGGAACTGGGTGGTAATTAGGATTTTGCACATGTTTCATTTGTTTTTTGCTCGTACCTTGCTCCTGTAGGTGCTTTTCTGCTATCACCCTTTTTAGGATTGAATGGATGGAGTCCTGACTGCACAGCACGGGACAGGGTGAGTTCTCTGACTGGGATATTGGTCCTGTTTCATAACTCCTGCTCAGCCCACGGGTGCTGCTCCTCAAACCTCACCGGATTCCCACCCTGCTAAGCCACAAGAAGCACTCTCCCTTTTCCCCTGTGGAAAATGGGCTCCCAGAGAGGTACCAGACCGAGCACAACTCTTTTCTGAGCTGACAATGGCATTTTCACGGAGTCCATGGATTCCTACAGCAGTGGGGGCTGGAGGAGGCAGGGAATCATGCGCTCACAGGCATGGGGAGGAAGAGGGGGAGGAGGAGAACAAGGGGAGAGAGAGAACAAAGTGTCAACATCTTAACTGGGACACACAAAGAGCCAGTTCTTAGTAAGAACTTAATCCAGGATTAACAAGAGGTCAGCTACCTCTGCAAGGAGACTGCACTAAAAGCAGCTAATTAGCTCTCCTTAATTGCACCAAAGGAACCACACAGAATTAAAGACCTTCACCAGCAGCAGGTCCCACCTCACCCAGGAAACACAGCCCTACCTGTGGTCCCCAGCACCACGCTCAGACAATAAAGGCTGTGGGGAGGTTCAGCATCAACAAGTGCTGGAGTCAGAGCTGGAGCCTCCATCAGCCAGCACAAGCATTTGTAGCACGGCCAGAATCAGTCCAGACAGTTTCCTCATCAGCCACTGCCACGAACTGCCCCAAATCCCTGAGGAAACCACAGCTCTCACTTTCACAAACAGTGATATCCATGAGGATGTTTAATGCAGTTCTGGCCTTCCTTAAATCAGTGTGATCTCTGAAAATGAGGAGGAGGAGTAGCACGCGGGGAACCAGTTTTGCCCTGCAGGTTGAGACCAACAGAATCCCATCCCAACAGGGACAGGCACTGCAGGATAAAATGAGGATAAATGGAGAGCACACAGCATCACGGACAGGTAGCAGATCCCACCTGGAAGCTGCCAGTTTGGAATGATGCAGTGGGAAAGGCTGGCTGAGCTGCCCACCCACAAATCCCCTGTCTGGAATTTCTAATCATATATGACACAGACACTCACACATCTGAAGTTCCCTGTCAGCCTCCCCTTGGTACTAAATCCATCTCTTTTTTTCCTGTGGAGCCATTCCATGTTCTGTTCTCCTGCACTGGCGCATATTTTACCCCAGAAGCCCTTGCTCTGCACTGACAGATAATGGATCCAGCAGTCGGTGCACTTGAAAATGAAGATTAACAGGCGCATCAATAACGCCAACAGATGTCTCTGAGATGGAGCACTAATAAAAGGAGCTCCTGCATTTATTTGGGTTATAGCACCGTGCTGAGGGCTGGGAAGATCGGGCAGACATGGCCCTGAGTGCATCCCAGCAGGATCAGCTTCCAGTTTGAGGGAGGATGAAGGGAAAAAGCAAAACAGGCTGACCAGGGAAGGCTGCCCTACACACAAAGAAAAATAACAGAAACAGGAGCTCACGCTAATTCCAGGTCCCTGTGAAATCATCACAGTAGTGCCTCCATTATTTATCCTTCTTTTCTTCCCTCAGGACAGAGTTAAATGTCATGCCACTGTACATCCAGTGACATCGAAGAGGGAGCCACCAGGGGACAAGCAGCACCAAAATTTCACCTCAAACCCAACACAAACAAATGAGTTCTTGGGATGCCACTGGGAATATGAGACAGCCACCCCCTCTCTGCTCCCAGACACGGAGCAGCAACCCTCAGTTGTGCTGCTCCTAGGCTGGCTCAGCACAAAGGGAGAGTTCCCTGACATCTGGCTAAAGCTTCAATAGCTGCCATTGGGGAGAGCAGAATGAACATCAGCCGAGCTGTGCCAGGGGCTGGGCTGCAGCAGCCTCCTGGTACCGACAGGCCCCACTCCACCACCCCTCTGCTCCCTATTTCCTGCTGTACTGAGCTGGAATAGCTCAGCTCTCACTCATAAAGAGAAGGAGAAGTGTCCTAAAAGGGCCCAGGGTCCAGTCTCTTTCTCCAGCCCCGGCCGGTGCAGCGTGTGCTCCTGCGTTGTGTTACTCTGTTATGGCTATTCCAGCTTCTCCACGGCTCCCAACTGTTCCAGCCCGTTTATCCCACCCAAACCCAGCCTCCTGCAGCCTTCTCCAAAGCACTGCCCCAGTCTCTACCTTCACACTTGCCCTGTGCCACCTCTGATTTCCAATCCCAATCCAACCGGATTCATCCCCGCTCCCACTGACTTCCTTAACTTTGCTTGGCCCTTTCTTCCAGATCTTCCTGAAATCTGCCGGGTTCACCCCGAAACTCACCAAAACCACTACAGAGCTGCTCAGCGCAGCCCCTGCTCCCATGAAGACACAATATTTCCCCACCTTAAGCCTTCCCCAGCTTTTCCCCGCACATCCCTTCCAGCCCGACTGAGACTCCCCCACCCAACCTCAGCTCCATCCCAGCCCCGCACTGTGCCAGGGCATCCTTCTTCCTGAGGAGCTGCCTGACCTCCCAGCACACACACACTCACACACACTCTGAAAGGAACCTGCGCGCACGAGAAGGAGTCCCCCGCCTGCCTGGGAGATGAAAATCGAGGAGCTAAACGATGCCATCGCCACCTGTTAGCACATCGCCCTTCCCGGGAGGCGGCTGCGCCTCTGCGCCGCTGCTCTGCGGGCTCCCCGCGGCCGGCAGCGGTTCTGCCGGGGGGGACACCATGGAACCACCCAGGAACCTCGCTGCCGCTCCGAGGCATTTCACGGCCGCCAGAGGAGTCGACAAAAAGATTCCCCGCTCTGATAACGGCTCGGCATGGCTGGAACAAAGCCGCCTTTGCAGTGCGCTGCCCGGCTCTGGCATCCGAGCTGGCTGCTGCCCACTGGGCAGAAAAGCTCCCACTGTCGCTTTAAGGATATCCCACATCACCCGGTTAACCCTGGCTGCTCCTCGCTGCCGGCACCGAGGAGAAATCCCAGGGTTTCTGCTCTTCTCCTGCTCTTACCCATCTGTTCCGCCGCCCTGGTACAGCTTCTCTGAGCTGCGCACAGCCCTGGCATCCCGAGAAGAGTTGTATTAAATATTCTGAGCTGCTGCACAGCCCTGGCACCCCAAGCAGAGCTTTATTAAATATCCCCGTCCTCCCCGCGGTGCAAACCGCCAGGGAGCACTTCTGTGACGACAAAGGAGCAGAGCAGGCAGCGTGGACATAAACATCCCAATTACGCCGAAATTCCACATCCTCGCTCCCACAAAGCTCTGACTCTTCACCCCGAGGGGCTGCACATCCTCCTGAACCTTATCAGACAACACAAACCATCGACTGCCCCGCTACAACAGCAGGCAGCAGCAGGAGAAATATCTGCCTTCAACACTCGGGCATTTCCAAGCAGAAGCTCTGGGAAAGGCCATCTCCTGCACGGAGCTTCTACAAGGCAGAAGGTAACAATGTGACTCATCTGGAAAGTGTATATAAACACACTTTAAAAACCTGTCTGGGGAAAAATAAACAGAGGCTGTGCCTGATTCCCTTCTGGGAAAAGCGGGAACGCTGCCCTGCATTCGGGTTTGTACCTACTCCAGGCAGGTGTGACAGGGGAAACAAAGCCACGGCCAGCAATTCAAAGAATTCAGGAAGCAAGAAAGCAGCACAGATGGGCAGGGGAAGAGCACAGAGCAAACGAAAAATGTTCCAGCAACATGATATAGGAGCAGGGAGGACTGATGTGACTCGGAGCTGATCAGTCCCACCTCATGGAATGATGAAATATTTGCTCTGTATGATCAGTTAATCCCAAGCAGGAACACGTTAGAAGGGTGGCAAACAACCAGAAAGATTTTCTTACAGAGCACTGAGTTCAAAGGAAAGCAACAAAAACATCACGGCTCGTTTATGAAAACAAACTGGAAGGGCAAACAAAGTGGAGTGGTCAACAAATATTTGAAGAATGTAAATATTGAAGAGGAAGAGAAGCTGTATTAAAAAGTTTGGGTTTTTTTTCTTCTGAACAAGGAGCAATGGGATTATATGAAGTTGTGGGAAAGAAATGAGGCTGAAGTGAAATCTTCACAGCCAGGAGCAGGAGAGAAGTGGAATAAATTCATTCACTTGTCGTGTTCATAAACAGCAATAGGTAACTGTTAATAAAGACAAAGCAGAATCACAGAACCACAGAATATCCTGAGCTGGAAGGGACCCACAAGGATTACTGAAGTCCAGCTCCTTGTACAGGACACCCCACTGGCAGGAGCATTGATCAATACCTCAATAATACCATGTTTTTTTCAGTCTCTAGTTCTGCTTCCCATCATTTTCATTTTTTTAAAGTCAAGTTCGCAGCAATGCAGGACTCCAGAGGTTTGCAATGATTGCTGTTACAGCTGTTGGAGTGTTACAGTTTAAAGGACTGTTCTGACCTGCTGCATTTTTGTCCCCAAAACTTCCAAGACACAGACATCCACGTGATTTTGAGTTCCATGTGGGAAGCCTTGCAAAGTGACATCCAAATCATCCTGAGTTCTTAATCTGGGCTGTGATCCTTGAAAGAACAGATGTCCTCGAGATAATTATGGCATCTCCAAATACGAGCAAGGCACAGGTTGTTTTGGGACAATTATAAAGATTCGGTTTGTGGCTTCGGGCAAGTTCCCTGTGAGGAGCGCAGGGGATAGGGCTGGATGTTTGCATTTCTTATCCTGGCTCTTACTTCAGTAGAGTTTGCTCCTTTTAGAGAATTGTTTAAACTATATATATATTTTTTTTTTTTGCTCTCCTAAGCCAAGCTTCCAGTAGGGAATTAACACAAAGCTATTAATAAAGACATTAAAAGGAGAAACACCTTTTATCTCCATGTGCCCCATCTGCAAACCAAGGCTAATTCCACTTCCTTTCTTCTACCCTTTGTCCGTCCTGACTATCTAGCATGGAATCTCTTCCTCCACACTGGAGGTAGGGCACAAAAATCTCCCAGCACAGCAAATCTCTGCTTTCAAGAGCCTCTTTCACTGTAAAACAACACAATTTTAGGAGCAGTTCTATTTCCCAGATCAGCTGTGCTATCAGCCGCCTTTAAAACAGAAAAGAATCCATGGGGAGCTTATTCTTCCTGCTGGAAAAATAATACAGCAGGTATTTGAAGCAATGATGCAGCTTTAGTGCCCTGGAGCAGCCGCTGAATATTGCTCAGGTTCTCTAAGCTCTGGCCTCCAGACACATCCTTCTTTCCTGGCCTGCAGCTAAGCACGGGTTTGCCTCCCAAACCTCATTCCCAAAATGTGCATCAGGTTGAGGGGCACCGCAGGAGCACCGCATTCCTCTAACAGCTGACGGCTCTGAAAAAGCCCAATTCCAGCTCTGAGGGCTGTACAGCCGCAAGCCAATCCTGCCAGGAGCAAAGGGCACCTCTCTCACATCTCCAGAGCTGCTTTATTTCGGGTGCTGTGGGGTCAGAAATACACCAAAATTACAGCCCTGCCTCTCTGGCAGCTCTCTGAAACTCCTCGGTCTCCAGGGCAGAGCTTTTAATTCGCAGCGCTCGGGGTGTCCTCACTGCACCAGGGCTGAGACCTCACAAATGATTCCTGCCGTCCTCAGGCCTGGCCACCTCCTCCTCCTCCCATTTACACACAGCCTGATTTGCTCAGTATTTCATTAAGGGAACGGCTCTAATTAGAGGGAGCTGTTCTCGCACTAAAGATGAACAAGTCGTGTGTTCCCCCTCCAGAGGATTTGTTCTAAGTTCATGTGCATACCTGGACATTTCTTCTGTTACCAGATCTTTGCTGCTCCTCAAAATACACCTCAAAATACACCTCCTTTTCCCCCAAAGTCTCTTTCATTCCACTCATTTTCCCCTCCACTCATTTTCCTCCTTCCAGTTCCAAGGCCTGAAGTTAGCTGTGGTCCAAACCACATTCTTCCAAACCTGGTACTCCAAGTGGTTTGAAAATTATTCAAAATATATACCCTGAATAGATGTATCTCCCCCCAAAAATATCCACAAATTCCTCCTTCTCTGCTCCTCTGCCACATGCACGGAGTGGCTGTGACATTGTCAAAGGAGAGTGGCAGCATTTTGCATCTTTTTTTAGTTGGAAAAAAAGCAGAGCATCTGCCCCCAGGTCACTTGGCTGTGACCACAGAGAGCATTCTGTCCTGGAAAAATGGTTCCAGGGGAATAAACCGCTGGAAAATGTAAAATACAATCAACAGCACAGGCCTAAATCTGGCCAAAAGGAAAACTTTAGGAAAGGAGCTCAGAGAACATTCCAGCATCTTCTATTCAGCTCTGCAAGGACACCCAGAAGGAAAACGAACTCTGTGCAGCATTTTGGTTTTGGTGTCTCCATTTCCTGAGCTTGGACATTCTATCCTTGGATATATTATTGCTGCTATATTGCAACTTATATGATTTACTTCAACCAGGCTCAAAAGCCTGAAATTAGAAGCTACCAGTCATAAGAAGCATCAATTAAAATAATCATGGCGTTAAGATGCACTTTCTACCCAGGCCTGCACTCAGAGACATTCAGGGGAGGGTTCCAGCAAAAACACAGCAGCTGCTCAATCAACCAAGGGGATACCAGGAACTGGTTCAGAATAAAGAGGAGTCTGGAATTTCAGCTGGAAAACGCAGAAGAGGCCTTGACCAGGACACAGTGTTTCTGTCAGGAAGCACCACAGGGGTTTTGATGGCAATGTTTTCCTCTTTCAGGCCTTGTCCCTGCCCACGTGCTGAGCAGAAATCAAGCAGAAATTTCAGCTATGTGAGTGCTTCTCTCCAGTCCAACACAGCTATCAACACACACGGGGTGAATCAGACACTTCAAAACGCGGGACTCTGGCCAGCACCTCCTTCCAGCACTTGTCCCATGAAAATCCCTGCTCCAGGCAGAGGCAGGAGGAAGGGGAGACTGGTTTGCCTCATTGTGCAGGCAGGGAAAGCGCAGCAGAGGCAGCACCAGGATCCCAGTGGTCAGTGACAGATCCAGGCACGAACAGGGCCCTGGTGACTCCCAGCTCCCACAGCCAGCACCAGGATCCCAGTGGTCAGTGACAGATCCAGGCACAAACAGGGCCCTGGTGACTCCCAGCTCCCAGAGCCAGCACCTTCCTTCCCTCTGGGAGCGACCAAACAGCACCCACCACCCTCAGCTCCGCATTTTATCTCTTCTTGACTGAATTTCCCCCCTTGCCAGGCTTTTTAGTGAGGAAAAGAATCTCTGGAGGAGCCTCACTGCTGCTTCATTTGCCTCAACTCAAGGCCCTGAGTGAGCAAAGGCTGTGGAATTCCAGAGCAATTCCAAGCAGTTTGCCCTTCACTTGACATTTATGAGGCTGCCGAAGGACTGGAGACAGAGAGCGAGGTGATCTTGCCATCTGATAAGAGGGAAAGGCAATTTCCCAGCAAAACAAACGATTAGGATTCAATTAGCCAAAATAATCTGCAGCCCAAGGAGAGATGTGGGGAAGAGATCCTGGGTGCTGGCAGAGAACTCTGCAGAGTGCAGCATCTTCATGGCCTGAGTGAAAGAACTCCTCTGAGTCCTCAGAGAGGTTTCAACATGCACATATATATTAGAGAATAAAATTACAGATGTTTCTCCAAATTTAAACCAAGCATTGATGCCAAAAGCCAACTGCATAAGAAACAAAGTCATTAAAGGGATGCTTTTGCCAGTCTATTATCACACAGCAAACCCAGTCTCAGATCGAGGGCTTCAAAATGACTTGGTTTTATTTCAAGTGGTCTCCTTCCACTGTAATTTCATACTTTTGCTAAAATGGAAGTCGTACTTCACACCCTGTTGCCGCTGCAGGTATTAATCCAGCCTGGCACTGTGCAGCCCAGGACAAAAGTGGTGCTGGGCTGATCCTGGTTCTATTTCTGGCTCCCCTGGTGCCCAAGAGCTCAGCCTGGCCAAGGGAATTGCGTGCAAGGCTTTTCCTTGACTCGAGTGCACCCGGATTAGGCTCCTCACTGCTTCCTAGGCCTTCCCACTGTGGAAAAGACCAGAAAAAGTACCACAAAGGGCAGATAAATCAGCACAAACCCTGCTGATAACCCCTTAGCAACTGCGTGCCACAGAACCAGCTACTAAATAAACCCACCAACACTGCTCCAAGTTGTTCTTCCGGTCACCTGGCACGACACCTTCTTGCTGAAAAAGGATAAAAACTGTACTTTGTGGACAAAATGTGCAGGATGTATGGCCAGCTCAGAATGTTCTGGACGCAGGGGAAGACGAGCGAGCCGGTGATGAGGTTTGCTCTTCCTACCGCACCGCCAGCGAACGGGAACGTTCCGATTCCACAGATCCATTTGCAGAATTCATAAGGAGCTGAGGCCTCTCCTCTCCCAAACACCAGAGCCATATTTATATGTATGTGGGTCATCTCTTGGTGGTTTTTAGCCGAGGATTATCAGCACCTATTTCTCCGCCCTGAATAAAAGGCACAGAGGAAGACGTAGAGGCAGCAGAATCAATGAAGACAGGAAAGACGGAAAATGCAACATCTGAACCTGTAACGTGAAGGTCGAACAGCACAATGGGCACAGCAGCACAATTATGTAACTTTAACAGAACTGTTTTCCTAAGCTCCTCCAAAAAATTGAGGAAGAATTGATTTGGAAATCTAATTTCATTTGGGATCATTTGCAGTGCCACAGAACGAAGTTCGCTGTCGCTGCACGCAGCCGTTCTTTAAGTCTCCGCAGCTTCAACACGAAATTGGAAGTGATTTAAGCAGCTTCATCATTTCCCTGGGTAATCAAGGAGGCACGAATCCCAAACACCCACGTTTGTCACCTCTGTTTGTCACCTCTGTGTGTCACCGCGAGGACTCGACGTCTGGAAGCGAGGACAGAACCACCCCTCCTGTCCCTGGCTCACCAACCTGTTATTTTACAGCTCAAAGAAGTCGCAAGGCCGGAAGAGCAGAGCTGGGTAGGACGAGTGTGACAGCTCAGGAACCCCTCCCTCCCCTCTTCCATGCCCTGAGACATGGATTTCCAGGGCCAGGGGAAGGGCAGGGGTCCTCAGCCTGGTCGGGGCACAGAGAGGCCCTGCAGCCGCAGCCTCCAGAATGCAGAACTGAAACTGCCTGGAGTCAATCTTCGCTGCTCCCTGACATCAAACAACTGCTAATTTTAGCTCTGCTGTTCTGTAACCCTACCTAGTTCCCATCCCACCCCCACAACTACATAATAGATCCTTCCCTCAGATAAGTAGGGTGTTGGAACATTGAGAGGTTGGGATTTTTTTTTTTTCTCACCCACAGGCACAGGCAGAAAAATGAATTACAGGTTTATTTTTAGTGGAGCCCTTGGCCCTTCTTTTCTCTGTAGGTTCCAGATCGCAGGTTCTGCAGCTCAGAACTATTCCAACCAACACAGCAGCACAAGCAGTGCGGAAGGAACCACAAAGGAAGGAAAATCAGACGAGCAGGGTTTTATTCAGTATCCCATTTATGGGACATCCAGTTCAGCTACCAGCTTGTTTTTGTCCCTGCAACGCTCTTCTGGCATTGGAGTCTCATTTTTCATCAAAGATCTGCATTAGTTTCCATCTCTGCTGGATCATGAACTCCCCAAAACTCCTAAGAAGGAAGAGCAGGGCAAGCAGCACAGCCCGAGATGGAAGGGGAGGGAAAGCCTGCTGTGGTTTTTGGCTTTCTGAGATTCAAAGCTCGAGGCCTGGCTGATTGCAGTCCCTGAGGAGCTATGAGATAACAGTGATGTCAGCCTGGAGGCAAAAGCTCTCTCTCACAATACCAGCTCACAACATAAAGATGGCAACAGCATTAAAACATTACCCTGTGCCACAAAACCAACTGATTAAACCGAGGCACCAGACCCCGACGGGACAAATCGCTGTCGTCATCCGTCCCAACATCCAACTCGGGGGCTGCAGCATCACTGCTGCCACCAGGACGCTGTGCCGGAGCAGTGTGACGTGCAGCAGGTCCTTGCATCACGCCACTGTCACACTGTGATGTCACCCAGCCAGCCTGGCTGTCCAGCAGGCCTGTGCCGCGCTGCAGAGCCCCGGGGCCGCGCCGGGAGCCGCGACCAGATGGGGATGAGATCATTTTGGGCAGGGTGAGATGCGTGCTGCGAGAAATGCAGGGCATGGCGTGAGGGAGCAGCACGCTGGCCTGTGCCAGGACAGGCCCAGAGGTGGCCAGGGGTTCCCTGATGGCACACACGGTGGGACTGGGTGTGATCTGACAGCACGGGATGGACGTGGGGCCCGAAAACAGGGACAAGCAAGTGCTGTTCCTAAGGGTCAGAGCAGGCTGCTCCTGCTGACAGCTCTCTGTCCCTCCCTGGTACAGACAGCAATCGTGTCCCTCTGAGCATGGCTCCAGGAGGAAATCTGGGTTAACCCCAGCAGTGCCACCCAGAGCTGGAAATGCTGCTCCTGCACCAAGGACCGAAGGATTTGTTCTCATCCCGTGCACTGGAGGTTTTTTCTTCAGACAAACACTAACCCTATAAACCCATTTCATACCAAGGCTGTCCAGCCCACATTAAAGACTGCAAGCAAGTTCAGAGAACTCTGCATTCATTCTGTCTTTAAATCTGTGCTCCTCCAAGCAATCCAGCAGGGACAAGCACATCATTTGGGCAAAGCAGGACCTAAAACAACATCCCTAACTCACCCTCCTGTGCCTGGATATTGCAGCACAACCAACCAAACAAAACTGCCTGTAAATATCCTAGGGGGGAACAGAGTGACAGCTGCAGAGCTCCAAAATGCTGTATAATTAAATAAGGGGAGCAATCAGAATATTTGATTCCGGGACTGGGAGGAAGGGGGATGCTGAAGAAGCAGGGCTTGGGTAGCACTTTCCAAGTATCCCCAGGAGAGCGAGGGGACCTGATCGGGATCTTTATGGCATCCCAGCAGAACAGAGGGGCCCAGGACTGCCCAGAGCCCCCAGGGCCCTGCCTGGAGCCCGAGGAACGGAGAGGGAAGAGCGTCACCTACTGAAGCCAGGCCAGCACTTCCTCCAGCACTGTAATCTGCTTATGTCCCCAGGAATCCTCCAGCAGCCTCCCCGCTTAGCTCCCGGCCTGACAAAACCACCGGGATGCTCCAGCGTGAGCTGTCAGAAACGCTGTGACGAACTGGGAGCACAGAAAGTCCCCGGTTCCAGGAGGAACAGATCTCCCGTGCGGGGCTGGCGGGGAGGCAGGGCCGGGGATGCAGCGGGGGCCATGTCACTGCAGATCCGCTCCATCCCAGCGTTCCCAGCACACGCTCTGCTCTCCTGGTAGTACGCTGGGCTATTATGCAACTCCTCAGCCCAACTGCACAGCACAGCAGGCAGCAGAGCGCTGCAAGAGAGGGGCTTTTTGTCATTAAAAAAAAAAGCAATCATGTAATATTTCCAAATGCTAATATCCATACCATTCGTGCAGTCCGTGTGAGATACAGCCATGTACACACAGCGAAAATTCAAAGGCTCTCAGGGTAATTAAATGAAAGACAGAATTAGAGAAATTAGAAAAAGAGATGACCTATTGAGTCATCCCTGGCTCGGGTCTGTCCCCTGGGGCCCAGTACAAGATGCTTCCTAGAGCTGTACTGTAGTGCTTATATTTTTCACACAGAAAAAAAAAATAAAATTAAAATAGCAGCAATAAGTAAAATAACAAATGCAAAATAACTTTGCTGTTTTCTCACACTTTACAGGCGAGGATCTCAAAGCACCACATTCATCCTGATGCAAACCAGTGCACTTGAGAGGGAGGCTGTTATTTCTATGATTACTTCCTTTTTCATTCCAGGAAAAAAAAAGGATTAAGGAAAAGAAACAGGCTTTCCCATTGCTCTTGTCATCCACTTCAACCCAAATTACGAAGTCACATTCCACTGTTAACTGTGGAACCGTTCCCATCTGATAAAGTTCTGGCTAAATCAATTTCATCATCATAATTCAAGGACTATTTATTCCAACTAAGTGGTTTTGACCTATTGGAAATTTAAAATAGTTTCGATATACTCAGGATTCTATGTAAGCCTTTGGTGGTCAAGTTTATATTATTTTTTATATATAGATATATAATTGGATCCCCTATTTCATATATATATATATATTTACCTACCCCTGTAAAACACAAACTTGACCGACAAAATATCTACGTGCCAACATTTGAGACACACACACACAGAGCTTTGTTAAATGCCTTTCACCCACACAACGTTTCCTTTCACTGTCCACTTAGCCAAACCTGGCGAGTTCTCCCCCAAAACACCCAGGAACGATGAAAGAAATAACGAGCACTCGGGTACCTTGCTGGCAGCTCTCGGTTCCCTCGAATATGTTCTTACAGCACCACGCCAGTGAGGTGCATCCCCAAAAGCCGCTCTTTAAAGGACAAGCCGAGCAGGAGCCATTCCACGCACGCAGCATCC
>VZRQ01007702.1:53814-65717 GCA_013397975.1 Machaerirhynchus nigripectus | reverse complement strand
CCGACCTCCGCCTCCAGCACCAACACTCCAGGATTTCCTCCAGCCTCACGACTGCGGCCACTCTGTAACATCCTCCCAGGGGGTAAAACCCATCCTCAGGCCAGCACCGGCTCTCCCGGCAGCAGGGAGGGTGGGCAAGGGACAGTAACAAGGTCGAGAGACAGAGTAAGAAGGTGCCAAGCGAAACCACTTACGCACAGTGAGGCCGGCAGCATTTCCATCCTACCTTTGCTGTCGCCATATCAGACGTCTCCATGCTTTCTGCTTGGCCTAGCAGTGAACAAGAGCACGGGGGACAAGGGAGGGAGGGAGGAGAGAGAAAGGGAAAGTCAAAAGAGGATGAAGAACAACAGACAAACAACTTGACAGGAGGATGAGAACAATGAAAGTCGCTCAGGGGTTAGCCCCAAGCTCTCCCTTCTGCCCCCCAGAGAAGGGCAGGAGAAGCATCTCAAGCAGACGGCCCCGGGTTAGGAACGTGTTTGGAGCCTGGCACAAGACCTGAGTCGCTGCCATGCCCCCAACTCCTCCCCCCTGCCACCACCCCAGGGTCGAGCAGGATGCGGAGGGACAGAGAGAACCTTCCTCCTCCTCCTCCTCCCAGCCTCCTTTCCAGGCTGATCTCCTGCAGGGAGCCGGGGAACAGCCCAGCTGCCAGCGAGCTGCTCACCCTCCCTCCCTCTCACTCTGCGGGAGGGGACAGCGACACCGCCACCCCCCGAGGGGGCATTTCGGGAGCCGGGAGGAAAGGATGAAAGCGGGCGGGTTCCGGGCAGTGCACGGGTCCAGGAGCAGTGCTCAGACACGACGGGGATTGGCGTGGGGAGGAAAGGAAAGAGTGAGGGGGGGGACAGGCAGGCGGGTGAAGCAGCGGCGGTGCGGAGCAGCCATACCGGGGACCATGTACAGGGACACTGACACGTGCGGAGCGGGACGCCGGGCGGAGGCTCCTCGGCTGCATCCCCCTGAGCACACTCACCTCACAGAACACTCACAAACGATTGGGCCTGACCTAGTAACTCTTTGGTGCGCGCTCAGCTCGGGCTGGAGGCATCAGACCACCAGCTTAAAAGGTGAGCTCGGCGCCGGCATCAAGAGGCATCCGTAGCTGCGTGGCCCTGCCCGGATTGGCGGAGCACGGTGACTTCATGCCGCCCCATTCATCCCCCAGCTTCTCCCTGCCGGTCCTCCTGGCCTAGTTTGCTCCAGTAAATCAGCGTGGAGCCTGTGAGCCAGCCCAGCCAGCCCAGGAACGCTGCTCGCAGCTCCCCAGAGCGCCCTGGCACCGGGCAGACGTGAGCAAAGCTGGCTGCGAGGGAGGCAGGGAAAACACTGCAGAGCTCAGTCAAATTAAGAGCCTCCGAGGGCGAGGAACATCACTGCCTGAAAGTGCTTATTCATCCCCCGGCGCTCAGGCGCACAGCAGGAGCACGCAGAGACCGGCAGATAAATTTAAACGCACCGAAGGGCAGCTCAGCCCCTGCAAAAGCAGAGCGCTGCTGCTCCCCTGGGCACAGGATTTCGCGCACACCCCCAGGGAGCGGACCCACGGCGGGTTAGTCTGTTCAGTATCTTACAGCCCTGCCATCAGCCCGTGCTGGATGGAAATGGAGCGGATGTCACTCTCCCGCAGAAGTGCGGCGGGCGCAGCGGGCTGGGAACGAACGGGCGGCGATCGGCACCCAAACCAAGCCCGACCAGGGCCACCGGCACCGAGAGGGCTCCTGGCGTGGCACACAGAGAACGTCTGTTCTGCCGGGGGGTTGTGCTGTGATGCGTTCATGCATGCTTGCACAAACCAGAGCTGGCACGCTGCACCTCTGCACTCAGAACACACGAATCCTCTGCAAGAGAGGAGGTCTAGGTGGGATACTGGGAAGGAATTCTGCCTGTGAGGGTGGGGAGGGCCTGGCTGTGGCTGCCTGTGGATCCCTGGAAGTGTCCAAGGCAAGGCTGGACAGGGCTTGGAGCAGCCTGGGGTTGTGGAAGGTGTCCCTGCCCATGGCAGGGGTGGAACTGGATGGGTTTAAGGTCCCTTCCACCCCGAACTATTCCATGATTCCATGAAATAAAGCCTTATCAGGGACATAAAGCCCCTCTTCCCAACACTTATTTCAACCTCCTAAGACACCCAGTGCAGACACAGAGATCCACAAACAGCAGTTCCACACACAGTGGACAATCTGCTCCCCAATCCTTCTTTCATGAAGCCACTGATGTCCCTGACATTTCTACTTCTGTGATTTTTTCCAAGTTCACAGCAGCGTGGGAGGGAAAAAAAAAAAACCCCACAACAGCTTCATGAAGGACTTTACTTTCAGCAAATCCTGAGCTAAAGAATCATTATTTTGCAATTCAGAAAAAGTTGAATTTCCACGTTTCAGCCTCTCTACAGCAGAGGCTCTCTGTAGTTGCAGCAGCTCCTGAACTTAAAAGCAAACAGGAAACATCTCCCGAGGAAGTCCAGTGATCGGAAAGGAACAGCCCACTGTGAAATGCCTGAGCTCTGGGTAGGAATTTGAGGCTCTATAAATAGCCACAGCCACGGTCGCGTTAGCCCGGGGTTCCAGCTCGTAATTGCCTCCAAAAGAATATCTTCAAAATTAGAAAACATTGCTCTTTGTAAGCATTACCTGCCCCTTCAAATAGTCACAACTCACAGCCAGCAGGGCATCCTCTGTGTGGCTTCACACTCCCCAGAGCAGCCTCACCTCTCCAAGACTCCCAGTGACTAAAAAATTCCCTTCTTCAAGTGCCCACGCAGTGCAAACAAAGGGCTGAGGAGGCTCAGACAGATTAATTTCCCAGGAAAGGTGCGTGACCTGCAGGCAGAGAATTCAGCGTGCTGAATTCAACTTCAGCCACACTCTGATTCTCCCATATGGTAAAAAAGGGAAAGGCTGCAGGAGTTAGGGAAGCAGCAAAAAAAACCCCCTTTATGGGTCTGTGAAATGCATGCAAAACAAAACCTGTTAGTGACAGAACCAGCAGGAAGGGAAATTAGAAACAAATCAGGAAATGTTACGGGGAGAGAGAAAGAACTGCTACAGAGAACATCAGGGTGTAAGGAGGAGAGAGTTTCTTTGGTATGCACCTCGGTTACAGGTGTACAGATCCCCGGGAAAATGTGGCAGGTGGGTGAAATCCTGAGTCCTCCCCGAAGTCAGCAGTGATCTGCAGCGTTACAGGGCAGAGCAGATGCCATCACAGCATCTGCCAGCCAGGGCACACCTCCATTTCCCTGGGAAAAAACCTCAGCAGGGACTCCCTCTGTGCTGCAGCAGCTGGGAAGTCACATGAGGCTTCATTTCCAGAAAAAAATTATGCATTTCTCGCTCTCTCTCTGGGCATGATGGGAGCTGTAGTCCCATGGCCAGAGCAGGGAGTGCCCAAGAGCCATTTCTGGGCTGGCACTGCAGCCTCCGCCCTGAGCAGCAACGTGGGGCTTGGGTCCTGGGAGGGAGAGGAAGGTGGAACAGCAGCACAGCACCTTCAGCTGCTTGGAATTAGAGAATGGAGGAAAACACCCCTCCATCAAAAGGAGAAAAATAATTCCCTGGAGAGACTCGGGAGTAGGAGGAGTATTTGCGTCAGGAGAACGAGGGGCAGCATCAGGAGGGCAGAGACGCTGGGATGGTTCAGATCAGAACTGCTGCTTCCTTGAGCAATATTAGAATAAAACATCCTGCTTTCACACCGTCTTTTGGCGCCTTCCCTCCCCTCACTGTCCCCTGCCTGCTTGAACTCAACCTTCCCTTTGCCCGAGGTGGTGCAATAACCTCTCCCAGCCCAGCAAAGGCTCGGTCTCTCTGAGAAGCTGGGTAACGAGAACTCCGTGACTCACGGCATGCTCAGAGAGAAATTCCCGCTTGTTTCTGGTGAATTCCAATGAAAGCCATTTCCTAACTTTTGCCTTCACTGCCAAGAACCTGAAGCCACTGTGAGAAGGCAGCAAGGCGTCACTGCCTGGGGCAGAAATATCGTGGCCTGATCATTTCTCCATTTAGAGACAAGGAGATGATGAAATATCTCACGGCCTGAAATAATTCCCATCACACCACAGCCCAACACCTGAACAGGACAAGACTGCCACTCAGGATAATGCTGACTGTGCAGACTGCCAAAATCAGAGTGCTTTTAAATGCCTTTAGGCCTGTTGGAACTTAACTCTTCCCAATCCACCAAGATAAATCTTTATATGCAGTCCTTGGGCTGGCACTGCCTGGGGGATCATCCATGGAGACACTGGAGAAACCAAACCTTCTGTTCCCATCTGGGTCTCTGGGGTATCTCATACAATATCATATAAAAAAATAACCTCCAGTTTCAGATAAAGGGGTGAAGAACACACACAACGATTTTTTTGGGGGGCTTTAAGAATAAAAACCACTAGAGGGATGACTGCAGAGGAGGAGAAAGATCCTGAATCCTTCATTTCTGAAACCTGAGACAGAAGAAAGCAGCTAAAACAGGGGCCCAAGTACACAACTTGAGGCATTTCAGATCAGCACTGAGAGCCTCCCTCAGCCCCTCTTACACGTTCAGGGGCTCTCCCAGTGACAGTGGCATCACCAACAGGGCAGAACAAGGGCTGGCAACAGGAATGCAGTGCAGAGGATGCCCCGTCCCCACAGTGTCACACCCCACAGAGCCACCCTGCCTCGGGGAACCCAGAATCAGTCCTGGCTTCTCAGGGCACCGAAGGGTGGCAGGTGCTGCACAAAGCCCGAGCTCATGTAAAGAAGCCTAAGCCTGGGGCAAAGATCCTTTTCCAGAGTAAAGAAATAAGGAGATCTCACAGTGCTGGAAGCTTTGCCAGACCCATACCCCCCAAACAGGCCCCCATGCCCATGGCCTGGCACTGGAACAGCAGGAAGGGGTTCAGGAGAGCCAGCAGACAGCAGCCAAAGGTTTGGGACTGGGCACTCACAAGGGAAAGGAAAGCAGGCAGCAGAGAAAGCTTAAGGAAAAGGATTAGGATAAAGCTGGAGGAAAAGAGAGGAAAAAAAGCAGAGGGGCTCAAGGACAGAGCGTGGCTGGTGCCATCCCTGGCCTTGCTACCCACACCCCGCCACCTCATCACCGAAATGCACAACGAATATCTGCACAGGCCAGGGAGGGATTGGGTGGGCAGGGAAAGGAGAGGGGAGCGGAGAAGAAGAAAGGCAGAGGTCAGCAGCACTCACACGGTTACAGTCATCGGCAGGAAGGGGGGAGTCTGTCCCAGGCCAGCTCCCAGCAACCTGAGGGAGCCTCCCTTCAGCAGCAGGGGAGGAAACGCTGCTGGATTCAAAGAGGATAAAATCCCAGCTGGGTTACACACGCACAGTGGGGCAGGGGGAAAAGCAGCACAGAGCCGTGACCTCGGAGTCCAGCGTGGAAGGATGCAGCGCTGCCATGGAGGCAGCCCTGGGATGGCTTTTTGGGGTTGTTGTGGTCACTGCAGCCTGGCCCCAGAGGAAGCAGCAGTGACGAGGCTGCCGAGAGGGCAGGGCTGTGGAGAGAGCTCCACGGAGCTGGAGCTGCGCAGGAGGCACTGGGCTCTCTTGTCTGCTCTCAGGTTTCTCCCATCACAGGCAATTCGATTTTAAAGGAGCAGCTGCCTTGAAGCCTTTTGCCAGCTGCACTGCTGCACCCCGGTGAGATGCAGAGAGCTGAGAGAATTCATTCTCTATTGAAACAAAGAGAGCTGGAGGGTGATGATCACTGGACTGAAATTCTCAAGGCCAGGATTTACCAACCACACTGCCCACTACCAGTGTCACAGCTTTTCCCAGGTCTCCTGAAATAGGGGAGAAAAGATGTGTGGATGCTGAGCTCAGAAGGAAGCCAGGGGATGCCTTGCAGAGGTAGAATCTACAAAAGCATGTTCCAAGCTCGTTCTGAACGGTTGGTACCTCCCCTTTTTGACTGCTGGCTGTGAAGTGTGAAGATGCACTTACTTCCCAAGGTAACCACTGCAAATCTTTGCACGTTCCAAAGGTGAACAGCACCAAAAGCCTGGAACAGGCCATGATGAAGCGTGTGTGTGCTGACTGCAAAGTCGGGAAGGAGCTGGTTTGTTCAGGGGCTCACACTGAGAGCCATCTCTACAGCACAAGTGTAGGAGGATCCTTCACCAAACCAGTGCAAAGTAACTCGCATTCCCAGTTCAGACCAGTGGAGTTTTTCTGTTCCTACAGAGAATGAAGAAGAAACGCCCTGCACTGAGCAGCTGCATTTCAGAAACAGCTGATGGCTGTAACCACAGGCCCCCAAAGGTCTCTGTAAGGACAGGAGCACAGGCATTCCAGCTGAAGGAAGCTATTCCCAGATCCCTTTCCACCACTCACAACCTGCCAGAGTCCCAGGGGAAGCTGAGGCAGCACCGGCGTGGCTCAAGAGCAATTTCTCCTCCAGCTGCTTGGGCAGAAGGATCAGCATCCCCCTGTGCCTTCAGCTTCCCTGAGCCAGGGCTGTGACCAGCAAAACTCCAGCTTATTGTGGGCCCAGATTCTCCAAAAATTGAAGTGGGAGAACAAAAAAGGAGATGCTGTAAAACATAAACCTTCTGTTTCTGCCCGCCCAGCACCTGCCAGTCCTGTCCCCCGGTTTGTCGGCTCCACAGGTGGGTTTGGACTCACTTCTCCCCGCACTGCTTCTCCCCACCTGGGCATTTATCCTTTCTCTGCCCACTGCACACCGAACAAGTCACTATAAATGAGGAGATTTTGCCCCATCTCACCCCCAAGATTAGGTGAGGCGTGAAATCTTTGAGATTTTATTCAAAACAGAGGCAGATTAAAGCTATAGCAACCCAAGGGGCTCCGACCTTGAGACACCCTTCTCACCCTGCTGCTGGGGGTTACAAACCCCTGTAAAAAGGGTGGGGAAAGATGGCATTGACTCCTCACAGGCACCACAAGCAGCAGCTCCATCTGCTAACTCGACCCTTCAGCACAAGAAGAGGCACTCCACGGTCCAGCTGGGATGTCTGACATCATATTCTGGAGCTTTATTAAGTGGATCCACATTTCCACCTCCCAGGAAGTCTTCTGAAATGGGAAACTTCCCTTTTAAACCGGGTTTTGGCTGCAAATATCACAAAGAAGCTAAGGGGCATGTTCTATTACGTGCATTCTCACCTATTATTTGTCTTCTCTGTTGGTTAGACCCACAGACCGAGTTCTGTGCACCAAAGATCACCTCTTACTTCCCCTTGAACAGCACACCAGGCCCCAGAACATCCCCCAGGAAATCCTATGCTCCAATAATATCAACAAAATACTTCTGTAACAACAGCAAACCGGATTTGCGTCGATTCACAAGGAAAAGAGGTTAGAGAAAAAGGGTTCCTGAAGAGCTGCACCCCATCCCACCCCATTTCACTTGAGCACCGCCTGTGTTTCACTGGCCTGCACTCAGCAGGGGCCCCACACAAGGTGGGAGCAGGGGACAAATGCGCTCCCAGAGCTGTCCTTTGCAGCAGGAGCCCCAGGCACACTCAGGGCGTGACTCACAGCCGGCTTTCTGATGACAGCCCAGCCGAAATGTTCCCAGCACGAGGGAAGGTGGGCTTCTGTGACAGGCAGACAAAGAGGTGTTGCCCACACTCTGCTTTTTCTCAGGGAACCTTGCACTGATCTCCAGCATCCATTCATTCTGTTGTCGAGACACGACCAGAACAGCTGCAATTCCCAAATCCTTCAGGTCTGGGCACATGCAGTAGGATTGGAAGGACAGTTATAGCCCCTGTATAAGGCCCTAAATGTATCCCACGCCCCCCAGCTTAAAAAGGCACCCCCAGGAGATGAGGTGGGAAACTGAGCTCGAGGTTTAAAGCCAAGTCTGCAATTGAAACCCCAAAGCAGCCACTCCCTGCAGAAACCTGGCCACACCAGCAGAGTTCACATCAGGCTGCCCCATAAACCCTCCCTTCCGTGCATCTTTGAAGCCCCCAGCTCTGGCTGTGAACGGCTGAAAGCAGTTAGGCTCTGTGAGACTCTCTGATGGTTAATTTTAGAGCAGAACTGAAGTTCTGGTGCTGCAGCAGGAGCCCACAACGGCCTTGTCTTTCTTTCCTGGTCTTGCCCTTCATTTGGGCAACAATTGGACCATTTTCAGGCAATCTCAGAGGGCCTCAGACGGGCTTGGTGGCCACACACCCCCTCTGAGAATGGGCTCCTTCTCTCCACCCGGTAGGGACGGAAGGAGGAGCGAGCAGAACAAATCTGAATTAATCCCCTCAACAAGCAGCCCTGCTCTGCACAGCCAGCTGGCACCTCGCAGCGAGGGCTGCTTGGGAAACAGGCCCCGAGTGGGGCGTGGGAGCAGGGCAGCAAAGCTCAAGCGTGAAACCCTCCCTGCAGGGCTCGCTGGTGGAGGTGTGAGCAAACCCTGGGCACTTCCAAGCAGGAAGCTCTGTCCCACCAGCACAGGGAAATACCTTTGGGTCACTCACACCAAGCTACAGCCCCCAGAAAGCATCCCAGTCTCTTCTCCACCCGAATATTCCGAGAATCCCAGCGTTCCCGGGGCACAGAGCTCGTGGGGTGACCGCTGCTTCAGGCCTGGAAGTGAAATGCAGTCACACAGCTGCAAGTTCTGCTCTTGGGAGCAGCGAGGGAGGGTAAGGAGCCTGCCCGGTGTCTCAGAGAAGGAGTCCTTGGATCAAGCAGGAACAAGCTCATGAATTTGGGGTTAATGTGGTGAAAATTCAAGGTAATTCATGCATAAATTTGCCTCCTTTCAGTGATTATGGGGTCTGTCATGTGCACACATCTCATCCAAATCTGTGGCTCCATCCCAGCCTTACCCACCCTTGGAATCATTTTAAGTCAAGCACAATTATTTGGACCCTCCAGCTCAGCTCTGCCTGAATTTGTACCTTCACAGTTGTGGTGTTTCCGCATCTGAGCAGCTCAGACTTAATTCACCTGTTTAGGTGAATTAAGACTTAATTCAGACTTAATTCACTCTGTTTCCCTGTGAGGTAAAAAAGGAATGCTCCTGATTTCATAACCAGCGACGTGAAGTGACTCACCCAGACCCACCCAGGCAATCAGCAAGCGAAGAGCTGAGCCCTAAATTCACACAAAACCTCTTTCTAGCACATCCCACTAAATCCTTCCCTCTAAAAATACCCATAAAGCACATTTTTGGCCCGAGATGGAGTTTAACTCCCTCTCAGCACTACCCAGGCACGACAGAGACACGATAACTTACATGGATTTGCAGAGGGAAAGCTTTTTCCTCAGGGAAGAGACGCAGGGGTGGCAGACCTGCCTCGCCACCGTGCCACAGGACGCCTTGCCAGGGTGGGGGTTCTGGACCATGGCAGCACTTCCCAACCCTCCAGCCACCAGCAGCACCCACACCTCCAGAGAAAGGATTCCCAGAGAGCCCCACACGCAGCCAGAGCAGGGCAAAGTGTTCAGTCTTCTCCTAAAACCTCCAGGAGATGGAGAACGGCCCTTGGAAATCCCTGACTGAGAAGGGAACCCCACCAGCAGCACCTTTGCTGAAGACCCTGGCTGTGAGGATTCCAGCCATCCCCAGCTGCGTGTGCTTCGTTTTGTTCACCTCAGAATCGACTCAGCAACTCGGCAGCCCTTTGATTTTGGCTGGGGCAGCTTCTTTCAGCACTTTCCCAGCTGTCCCGAGGCGGGTGCAGCTCGTTCCCTGCTCCGAGCTTCCGAGGGCAGCGCGGGCTCCTCCTGCTCCTGCCCTCCTCTGGGATGCCAGGGGCAGCGTGCCAAGGCAAGGTGCACCTTGCAGGGCACAGCACGCGGCTCCCTGCCCTCCTTTCTGCTCCCGTCCTGCAGGACTGATGAAATCCTGGGCGGTTGTGGGGTTTTTAGGGGGTTTTTTTAAGCAGCTGACATACGATGGTCAACTGATAAGTGACCAGACCTGCCTTGTGATAAGTGACCAGACCTGCCTTGGAGTTTCTCAGAGCAGAAGCTCAGAGCTCCAAAGCTGTGCTTGGAGGACCTTTTGTTACTGGTCAAAAAAATACCACCATAAAAGCAGCAGCAAAAAAAATCCTCCTCATTCAATTTCTGGGGGTCTAAAAGATTGAAGATGCCTCAGGAACAACCTTCAGCTGTGTTATTTGCAACAGCAGACAGCAAGCCCTCAAAGGTTCTGTGAGCCTTTTCACTGATTCATGTCCAGCTTACATTAAAAGGTGTGTTTGAGTTATTTTTTGGTGAAGTTTCCTGAGCACAAACCACCAATATCCGAAGGAAGAGTGTACCAGTGGATCCTGAGGGAATTACATCAGCAAATGAGGAAAAAACCAGCAGAAAAGGCAATTTACTATCCCTCACATGGATCGTTTTAGGATCCATGAAAACAAAAGTTAATTGTAATTAAATTTAGGCAGCAGGAACGTTGCTGGTCCCAAATACAAGAGGTCAGTAGGCTCAGCATCACCTTGGCTCTGCATAAATAGTTTTGAGATCTGACTGAAAATGCTGCTGAAATCTGCCCCTTCCAGCCAGGAAAATGTTCCCAGCACCAATCTAAATGCTCTGCTTAGTCCTCGTCTGAAACAGGCAGCACTTCCAAGTGATTCCCTGCTTGCTCTGCCCAGAAATTTATTAACAAATCCTAACCCCGCTTGACCTGTGGAATTCCAGCTCCAGTGGAATAACAGCACATCACACAGAGGTGGTGCCCTAAGGACCCCTCTGCTTTGCTGTCCCACTCTTTATTTCCTGGCTGCAGTCACCTGTCAGTCAATTAGGGATGCTTTGTTAATTAGTCCAGGCTCCACAGCCTCGGGGAGATGGGTAAGTGGAGTGAAACAGAGAGGAAAAGGTGAGCTACAGCTCCCAAGTGCTGATTCTGAGCCAAAAACCCTCATGGGACATTAATTTGCTCCTCAGGGTCACTCTCTAGTGAGTCAATTCCTGCTATTTCAGGGGCTGGATGCATTTTCCCTCTTTCAATTTAATGAAAAATGCAGCTTTTTAGACATTGCTAAGACCAGCGTAAATCACATTTCTTCTTGGACGGCTCTGAGAAGTGCAAGGAAAATAAATCAGTGATAGCTCAGGGCTCACAGTTCGTGCCCAGTACAAGAAAACTCAGCAGATTCAGGCTCAAAAGTTGACCTACAAGATACAGCAAAACTCCTCATCATGTGGCTCTGAGCAAAGCAGCGTTCATGAATCACGCACCAAAATAAACAACAAAAATCGGTTTTCAACAGCTTTTGTGCCAGTGCTGCAGTTTGGAGCAGTCATTAATCAACCCGAATGAGAGTTTCCTGTGGAACTTCCCAGCAGCTGCTGCACACAAGTTCTGGACTTCAGGATGGTCAGAACACTTCAAAAGTGAATAAAACCCAGCTCAGTGGTGTCTTTGCTGCGGGCAGGACCCACACAGGAAATTCCTTTTGGGTGTTTTGAAGGAGCAGAGGTGCCAACCACCAACACGCAGCAAGTCTGACGAAGCTCCTACAGCAGCTGGAAGTTGGGAAGTGAGCCTCCAAAGAAAACTCTGGCTACCTGGGGGACTGGATGCATTGTCCCACTTAAAAGGTGATAAAACCCACAGCTTTTCAGGCATCGATATGACCAATTTAAATCACATTTCTTGTTAAACAGCTCTGAGGAACACAAGGAAAGTACATCAGGAGCTCGACCAGCTCAGCAGGTGCCATTCCACTGAGTGGTCCCAGCACAGCCCAGGCACAGACTCACCTGTCCTCACGCATGAAGGGGCTCAGGAACCGGGCAGAGTCATCGTCGTGGCTGCTCTGCTGGCTGCTCTGCTGGCTGCTGCAACACGAGACAGGGACAGTTAGAGCTGGGGAACCTCCTGGCAACACTCAGCTTTAAATCCAGATGGAGGAAAACACAGACACAGAGCTGGGGAACCTCCTGGCAACACTCAGCTTTAAATCCAGATGGAGG
>VZRQ01007702.1:39754-53605 GCA_013397975.1 Machaerirhynchus nigripectus | reverse complement strand
ACTCTGTGTAACCTCCTCTGGAACCCTCAGCTTTAAATCCAGATGGCGGAAAACACAGACAAATCTGTGTAACCTCCTCTGGAACACTCAGCTTGAAATCCAGACCGAGGAAAACACAAGGTTCACACTTTTTGGGGTTGAAAAGAGAAAACAGCAGGAGGCTTTAAGTTTGTGTCTGATTCACAACTGGCACGAGGGTTTGGAGTCTCTTCATCTCAGTGGGACCTTCCTGAGAGCTTTCCAGAAGGAACAGGTGACCTCACACATCACCTGGGCAGCCTCTCATCGTTTCTCACAGCCAAACATCCCAACACCGAACTGTTGTACCCCACCCAGTCCCAGGCAGCAGCAAAAAGGAGCAAACCCGACTTTTGAAGCGGCCAGTGGAGAATTTCTGGCGAGACTTGCGAGCTGAGCCCACAAGATGTCACTGTCCCCCCTGGAATGGGTGGTTTTGGGAGATAATTGTGTTTCCTGCACATTTATCCTGAGGAGTTCGCCTCACTCCCCTCCGGGAGCTCCAGGGGCTCCTCAGGATTGCTGCTACAGCTGCATTTCCTTGCCAGAGCTCTCCTGCTGAGCACGGGTAGAGCTGATGCTGCCTCCAGGTAAGGCTGGAGGCGTTCCTGGGCGAGATTCCATCTGCTCTGCCTGGGTACCACTGGCTCTGAAATCGTGCTAAACCAGCAGCACAAACTCGTCTGGGAACTCAGACTGGGATAAATTTCTCCGTCGGTGGGATTGAATTGTTAAATAAAACTAGTTCAGGTCTGCATCGCACGCTTGCAGTCACAGCTCCTGCTGCGCTGGCCTCACACCTGCACATCCCATTGTCCAGAGGCACAGAAACACAAATAGGAGACAAAAAACCCCACCAAATTACATCTTTTCACTCTAAAGAGCAACGATTTTTAGCCAGTAACACCTGTTTTGGGGGAAACAGTACTGGAACTGCAAATAGCACATTTCCATGAAGGGTACTTGGTAATTAAAAAAAAAAGATAAAGGGATGGGTTTTCTCTTCCCCTTTCTGATAAGAGTTCATGCCAAAGAATTTGCAGTTTTCTGCAAAGAATAAAAAGCCAGTGAATCTTAATTTCACTCAGTATTTTCCTCAACCACCTTCATTTTGACCAGCTGCTTCTCTGAGGCCTTTAAGGGCTCCCCCTTACTGAACACAACCCTTCTGAGAGCACAACACCTGTCCTGGGGACACATTTAGCATTTGGGAGACACCACACACCTGGCGTTGTCCCCTATTTCTGCCCGTTCAGAGCATGAGGCAGAACATTGCTACTGCTATGAGAGAGAGGAGAGCAGGCTGAAGCTTTCAGAAAAAGCTCATTAGTGATCAATAGTTATAAAAATCCTCGAAAAACCAATACAGAAATCAGCCCCTGAGGCTGGGCACAGCAAAGCACAAACCTCCTGCAATGAGGGAATAAGGATTCTGTACTGGCTCCGAGCTGTAAGTCAGCAGCTGGGTAAGAACAATACATTCCTAAAAGCAAAGAAACATTTTTCTTCCACTTCTGAGCTTAATTATGGCCCAGTGAACTGGGAAAGAGCACAGAGGGAACCACATTTACCCTCCTCTGGCAAAGGAATTTCCCCCCTTTGATAAGAGGAAGCATTGCAGGGACCACTTCTATAATTTCTTGCTTCTGCACAGAAAACCCTCCCACCAAACTTTCCCATTTCAATTCAGATGGAGCAGATGTAACCAAACTCACCCAAGGAGAATTCCCAGTCTATCCCAGCCCAGCAGTGCTGGGAATACCACATGAAAATTCCCTTTGGGACAGCCGAGATGAACCTTAGACCTCTTCCCGCTCATCCACCTATTAAAGTTCGCATTTCAAATGAAGGTTTAAAATTTAACAGAGCCCAGGTATTGCAGCTCACTGCAGTACAACACCTTAGCTCGAGATTATGAGCAATTCACAACTCAGAGAAATCACTTTTTACCCACTTGTCTCTGCAGCATGAGCTGTTCACTGCAAGAGTGCTTCGCATAAAAGTTCGTGAGCTTTTCACACAAAATCAAATCATTTCAGTGGTTATCAGTAATTCCTGGTTATCAGGCAGCAAAGCTGTTCAATTCACTAAAATGCTCAGATTTGGAATGCAGAGCCCCTTGTTTCATGATGCTTTTCAGTCCCTCTTAGGATAACCTGCTATTAAGTGTTCCTCTGGAATGGTGTAATGACAATTCATTTGTGTTGTCCCAGGGATAATGAAAGGAGATGGGAAAGATGGTTTGTACTGAGGAATGACATGGAAAGGAGTTTTCAGACAGAGTTTTGTATCCACAGAGAAGGCCAAAAGCTGGATAAAGCTCTCAGGAAATCAGCAAAACAAGCTTCTTTCATTCCAAAGCTCAGCAGTGATAAACTTGAATTTGGACAAGGCTTAAACCTTTGGGTGCACAAGCCCAGGGTGCCCCTTTCATTCTTATAACTTTTAAGACCATAAAAATACTTTAAGGTTTATGCCCTGTGGTTTTTCCTTAATTCTCATGCAGACTCATTACTTACTGCTTTAGAAAAGGAAGAAAAATCTCGGACACAGATTAACCAGGCCTTTTAACAATTAAATCTTTGCAGATCCTGCTTCCAGCACTCCTCCACCAAGCAATTTACCCAGGACACCCAAGTACAAAAAATCCCCATTTTTCTACTGACTAAACCCAGGTGTTCCGCTCACACACACTTCGTTTGAGTCGGGAGATTTGAAGTTGCTGTCGTGCCTTAAATGTTTAAATATTTCTCCTGCACTTGGGAAGGGTTAGAAGGGGCAGGATGGCCGAGTTCCCTCCCCTCAGACCTCATCCATTTCACAAAGAAAAACATCAACACCAACCTCCCCTCCCTGTCCAGACAAGCCCTTTCACCAACATCTTATTTACCAACCAACAGACGCCTTGAGCTGGAAGCAGAATCCGTGGAAAACCGCTGTGATAAGGGACATGGGAATTAATTAATTCCATCGGCAGGCACAGTGCCGGGCAGGATCTCAGAGGGCTCGATGGCAAATATTTGCTGACCAGATAAGATCAACATTTCAGTCCCAGGCTGTTCGTCAATCAGTGATTTTGATACTCTTGGGTGACTGGTCAGCCCAAACCACACAAATACTGAAAGGCAAATATTTTAAAAGAAAACCACAAACTACTGCACAAAGGCAGCGAGATTTGGCCAAAAAAAATATACCAGGGCTGCTGGAATTCACAGTCACTTGGCACAGGTTACCATAAACAAATGGCAAAAAATCTGCAGTCTCAGCGAGCAGCACATCAGCACTCCCAGGAGGCAGGCATGCAGCAGCTGGGAAAAAAAAAATCCCTCTTTTGGGAGCACTTCAGGCCTCATTTGAACTTGCAGGTTCAAAAAGGGAAAAGTTCTGTGAATACTGAGTTGCTACCAAGCCATCATTGGTGTGCTGCCACATTTCAGAGCAGAAGAGACACCACGCACAGGGAAGTTTGTGCTCACGGGCTTTCCAAAGCCACCAGAAGCAGAGAGGAGCAGCTGCTTCCCTCAGAGAGCAACAGCTTTCCCCATTTGACATTTGTCTTCCCAAAAACCTCAATTAACCAGCTCCAGCTACAAGCAAAAATGGGGGAAAAAATGCATTTGCCTCTTCCACGATGCAGTCCCAGTGGAGCCATCGGTTCCTCCCACAAACGGGATTTTAAGGAGAATTTTAGCAGAAATGAGCAAGCCCAGCACACACCCACTTCCCAGTTCTCACAGCAGCTTGCTGTGCTGGTGAGAGAGGAGCAGCCCCACTTCCTCCCCTCTGAGCCACCACTGGAACGTGGAAGTTCAGCAAAGCCTGAAAAACCGAGAACTGCAAAATTCAGAGTGGCTCATTCTGCAGCTTCTCGGAATGACCAAAACCTCAAACCCCCCCCAGGGCTGCCCGGAGCTCTCCAACCACCCCAGCACGGGGCTGGAGCAGCTCCCTGCCACCAGTAAACACCTCCATGGTGTTACCTAAAGGCTCGGATCACTTTTCCATCGTGGGAGAGGCTCTGTTGCCTTTCATCTTGCAGCTTTTTGGGTTTTTTGACTTATCACAAACAGCGGTTTCTTAGAGGCGGGGAAAAAAAATCACATCACTCAGGTTTTTTTCCTCTAGAAAATACCACAATGTTTTTCACATATGTGGAAGTCAGAAAAAGGGGAATGGCCATTAATTTATTCCCAGAAATGCTCAGAGTGAATTTCAGTTTAATTAAGGAAAGCAAAAGCATCATGGACTACTTGAAATTAAAGGCTCATCTACCTTTATACAGTTCAAAATATCTAAGCCACCTATTTGTAAATAATATTTTTAGCTCAAGTTCCAACAAATCCACAGTTCAGTGTTAACTGATTTATCTCACTACAGTGACCAAGAGAAAGTTTTGTAAGGAAAAAACCAGAATTTTTACCTCTTTCCACCACAGAACATGAAGGGAAGCAGCCTCAGAGCCCAGTGCTGAGCAGTGCTGGAGACTCCCCTCATTTGTCCCACACTTTGAGATAAGTTATCAGGATTTCATCTGAAAAACCTCCACAGTTGCATAGCTGGCAGCTCAAGAAACCTCCAGCTCCTCAGCACAGACACTTTCCTGAGCTGGGATGGAATTCCTCTAATAATACACTTAATTTTTAATGTGTTAGAGGCATTTTAGGACTCAGACAAGTCTTTCCTTTTGGGTGAGCCCACAGTGAGTGTCAGAGTTTCCAGCAGAAAACCAAGCTGAGTAAATTTCATCTATAGAAGTGTCAAAGCTGTTCCCCTCTGATCCAACAAAACCCACAAGTTTTGCATCTTTCGCAGCACCAACATTTCATCCTGAACCAATCCTGATCTCAGGCCAAAGGGAGAGCTGTCCTTAAATTTAAGCCTGAATGGTCTGCTCCTGCTCAGCAGTTCTTGCCCCAAAACCACATTCAGGTCCTGAAATAACAAGCAAGGGCAGCTTGAGCAGGTAAATAATAAATTAAAGCTGATCAACTGCCTTATGCCTGCATCAATAATGGATGCAGGCTGCATGCACAGCAAAACGCCACCAGATTGCATCTCCAGCCCCTGAAGACAGAAACATTGTCGTGTCTCAATAAAAAAATTGTGCACCTGTGTGCAGGGTTTGTAAAGCTGTGTGCAGGTAAATAACTTCACTGCCTGGCTGGCAAATGATGGGTGAGGGTAGAGGAGAAGTTGTCTGCATCCCTCATAAAAATCGTCCTATTTATCATCTGCACGCCAGCCTTGAGGTTTGGATCATCATTCTTTTGGACAAGGACACGTTCCAGGGACAGTCCTACCCCCAGGAACTGCCTTCCTGCTCTCTCACCTTGAACAAAGCTGTGTCAGGGGTGGGAAGGGCTCCACAGCCGTCCCGGGGTCTAAGGGAAGGAAAGGAACACTCTCCCTCCTGCTCCATCAGCTTTTAGAGAACCAGCAGCTAAACAAACCTCGCAGTTATCCAGGCTGTTAAAAACAAACCAGCACGCTGGAGTTTCCAGATGGGAAAAGCAGACCTGGAGCACCAGGGACAGCGTTTGGAGTCCCGAAAGCGTTTGTTTATTCACTCGGATGCTCGCTGTATGCTGATGGTCACAGAGCTATTGCTCGTGCTTGGGGCCATGTGGGCAGAGCAGGAGCAGCCCAGCTGGAGCACAGCCTGCTCCCTCTCAGCTGCCAGCTTTCCTGGGAAAACCCTGCCACCAAACAGGTACCTGGCCACACGACGGGGATAAAAGTCACCGGGCTCCAAAAACGAAATTCCAGCAGCTTGACAGCAGCTCACAGCCAGAGAAATGGAACAACGGGGAGCAAACTGTGGTTATTTCTCCAGTTGGGAGCCACAGCCTGAGGGCTGCCCCCTCTACCAGGTGAAATTTGGGAAGCTGCACACCTCATGGGATACCTGCACTCCTCGGGCAGGATGGCACACGTTGGGAATCCCTGCGACACTGGACAGGCCAGGCACTGTCACTGCCTGGACCCCAGGCCAGGGCTTGGTGAACGCAGTGCTGCACAAAACCCTTCAGCACAGCTGTCCCTGCTGCCCCAAAACAAACCCCGGCACAGAAGTGACACTGGCAGCATCTGTCACGAACAGTGGTGGCACAAGAGAGGACACAGCAGGGGCTCTCTGTGGCCAGTCCAAAGCAGGAGAAGCACACAGGCGATATCTGTTTTAAAGGAAAGCGGCTTCTTGCCCTAAAAAAGGTTGGATTTCACTCGGGGCACAGCAAAGTTTACCCCACGTCTCTTTCAAATTACTGCCACAAAACCCCTCAGGGTTTATCGCCCTTTCCGTGGCCAACTCCCCACAGATTCTGCTTCCTCTGTGCTGTTTCCTGCTGAGGTGTGAACGCCCAGGGATGATCTGTGCACTCTGCCAGCCCCCAGGCTCAGCACAGTGCCCGGCAAAACAGGCTTTTCTATCGGGGCTAGGAAGGGGAAAATTCCACCTGAAAACACCGTGTTTCCCACGGCAGAAGGGGGAGATCTGGAGCCCGGTGCACATGAAGAGAGGAGGTGCCACGCTGGCTTTGGTATGCTAAGGCCACCTAATCCATCCACCACTTCACCTTTTTTCCAGTCACTGCTTCGAAAACATCGCCAAGAAATCTCCTGGAGATGAATAAGCAGAAAGCTGTCAGCATGGCTGTGTAAATAACACGTGTACAAGGAAACTTTAGTTCTTTCTGCTGCCTTCACACCAAAAGAAACGTGTCTTGGCCTGCCTGAAGCACATTCACCATCAATGCATCCAAACTAAGTCCTTTGGTCGAAGGATTGAATCCTTCATCCTCTGAACTTTAGGCCTTAACTTCAAGATTCTGACACTTCAGCGCGTGCCTCATGCATCACCTTTCCCATTTTGTGTGCTGTGCCTGAATCCCTGCTCGTACCACCACAGCTACGTGAAAATCAGAGATATTTCCTAAACCGAGGGATGTTTTCCAGTGTTAACTTGCTGAGGGGGATTACCAGCTCCTCAATGGCATGCATTCATTGATGAAAGTTCTTAAAAAATTAATAAGCTGACAGACTGACCTTGCTAAAGGGACCTGATGCAAGAAGAATTATCACATAATCAGCGTGGATATTACAAGCTCTGCCCTGTAAACGCTCAAGCACCACAGCAGGCAGTGAGTCAGTGTGGTTTGGTGGGTGCAGATATGCTGAAGGTTTCTCCTTTTCTGGAAGCACAGCACATCCTTCAAACATAACCCCACGGATCAGCTGCATGGGAGCTGCAAACAGTGGGAGAGAACTTGGCCCACACTAAGCCAGCCGAAGGATTTATAAACTTATATTAATTTAATGGAGAAATCTTTGAAGCGCCTTGTGTATTTGGGGCCTTCAGGAAAGGCAGATTGTTCCAGTGCCCTGTTAAAGGAAGAGTTAATTCCACTGCATGCGGTGTGGCCTGCAGAGGGTTACATAAAGTGCAGCTTTATCTCCGTGTGGCCACACAATACAATGCCCGGGCATTAATTCCCTGTGTTGACAGGCTCTTGGAGGTCTTTGGGAATGATTTGTGCCCTTTTCAGCCTGAGGACTGTGTGACTTTCAGGTCTGGAAAGCTGACAAGGACTGAGCCCAGACACTGACACACAGACCCACTGGGCTGCTTGGTTTCTCTCTCTCGTCCTCTCTTTGTCCCAGTACTGAGCTAAGGATCTCCAGGGAAGTCTCACCTAAAAACACTGGCAAAGGTTTGGCACCATCACTCCTGTGCAGGTTATCCCGGCAGACAGGTCACTCCTCTCTCTCACAGTCTCCTCAGGACACCTTAGTGAAGTGAAACCTTCTCACCCACTGGCTCGGTGTCACCTGGAGGACCGTGAGCAAGGACAGACCCTCGCCCTGCCGTTCCCAGAGAACATCAGGCCTTTTGCTCCGGCACCAGCACATCCAACCCACACCGTGACACATTCCAGCCAACAGGCGAGGACAAAGTCCAGCGAGAAGCCCATCCAGAACAACAGACCCTTTCTGCCTATTTTGGACAGCATCACCTTGGGAGCAGGGAAGGGGAGAGGCCAGAAAACCTACCTGCTCTCACTGTACTCCTTCTTCTCTCGGACGCGCAGCCACTTCCGAAGGAGGAAGCGCTTGCGGCGCGGGGAGGCACTGGGAGTGGAGCAGTTGGACCAGGGGGTGTCCTCGTCACTGGAGGGGGTGATCTCAATGGATGGGAGCTGCAGGTATTCCTTGCTGGAGGAAGGAGAATCCTGGTACCTGACGGCCTCCAGGCTCTGCTCCTGCACGTTCTTCATCCGCCTCATCTTGAAGCGCTTCCTGCGCAGGGTCGGGGTGGACGAGCTGGACCAGGCGCAGCCGCCCTCCAGCACCTGCTGCTCGGGGACTCGCAGCGCCGGGAGCTGCAGGGTTTCTGTCATATTGGCAGCTGGCATCAGACGCCCTTTCTCCTTCTGCTCCCACCCCCAGGCACTCTACTCTGACCTCGGTGTAAACCACACCACAAAGCCACAACTCGCCTTCCTCCTCCCTCTCTCTCCAGCACTGCCCTCTCTCTCAAGCAGGAAACCTCATGTTCTTCACGTGCTCTCGTTTAACCACCAGCGGGGCGGGGAGGGGATGTCCAGGACACAGACATGCCACAAGGGAAGCCAGTTTCAAGTTTCTTTCCTCCTTCTCTCCTCTACAGAAAGTCCCTCCCCTGCCTGGTCTCTCTCAAAGCAGGTTTAGCTCTGACACCAGGGTTGCCAGCAAGCGCTTGGCCGGGTTTCAGCTCCCCTCCCCAGCCCCCCTTTGCCTTCTGTTGGCTCAGGAAAGGAAAAGTCTCCTGGGGCTGCTCTGGGAAAACTCGGCCGTGGTTCTTCTCGAGAGACGAGGCAAGCATGGAGTGGAGCGGCGTGGAGCTGTGGGGAGGGCAGAGAGAGAAACAGAGGGAAGGGAGGAACAATGCTAGATAAAAATCAGGATAAAGAGTAGCAGGAGCAGCATGTTCTGTTTCTGCAGCGGGTCAGACACACGCGGGCAGCTGTCGCAAGGGTAACCGCGCTCCTAATCCCGACAGACGGGGCTCGCGTTACCGAAAATGCTGCTGCTACCAATCCGCCGCATGGAAAAGGGGGAAGGACGGCGAAGAGCCTCCCGGAGGAGCCAATTGGGCAGGCTGGTCCCTTTTGTCCCACCTTCCTGCTCAGCCAGCCCACCCCGAGAGGAGGCAGCGAGCGGACTTGGGACTTTCAGCCTCCTTTCACCAGAATTCTTTTTGGTTTTTTGTGCCCATTGACTGCTCGCAGGGAAGCCGAAGGAGGAGGGGGATTGAGGAACAGCCAAAAAAGCAGCAGCAGCAGCAGGTGGCACCAGAACTGGTCGGGCTTTTAGCTCAGTTTCACGCCAGTGAAAGCTGATTTAAAAGAGTTCTCGTGGGGCGTTGCTGCTTCCAAAATGCCCGTGGGGGATGGAGGGTGCGAGGTGCGGGGACCGACGGGGACAGCACACAGGGACAGCGACTCTGCAGAGCAGATTTCACAGCGGGACAAAGGCGCTGCAGGCAGAACTCTCAGGCATCCACACCCCAAGGGAGCTCCGCCAAGGGTCGGGCACTTGGAGCAGCAGCCACAGGACACGGCTTGCACAATTCTGGTGGCGAAATAGAATCAGGAAAAATGCTGTGACAGATTCTCCTTCAGGATCCTCTGAGTTTCGCTGAGTGCTCCTGCGTGGGGCCCTATTTTCATGTGGAAAAAAGGGATATAAAATTAAAATCCTCTGAGGCAGTGACTAAAATTCGGCTGCGTGAATTTCGAGCGTGTGCTCTCAAAAAAAAAATAATCAACACGAAAACATCTCTAAATCAACCTGACACAGCTTTAGTTTTCATTGTTCTACAGCCTGAACCTTTAAAAATATTAGCTTCAGGTTAGAAAATATTTGTCAACCCAAATCCAAATAGTTATTCTTGCACGGACAGCCTCGGTTTTGTTTGAAAATAAACTTCACAGGAGCTCTGGAACTGCCATCTAGGACAGAGATAATGTGTCAGAAAAGGAAGATTTATAACAGCAGGAACAAGGGGGAAGGAAACATTTCAATCAAATGACAGAGCAGTTTAAGTGCTCAAGTGCTATATTTAATTTCTGTGCCGTCCTTTTTGCTCTGCTCATTCTGTAAGTTAATAGCTTGACAGCTCTTCAGATGGATTTCTGGAGAATCTGTCACCTTGGTATCCATGCACCAGGTGCACACACACAAACAGAATGCCTTCCACAAACACCCACTGAAACAAGAGAAACTCAAATAAACGTGGCTTGTTGTTTTCTTTTTAAGTCCAAGAAACAAAAATCTGCGGTTTAGACAAAATGCCAATATTTCACAAGTAGCTTGGGTAGCTTTGCATCTCCTCTGCCTCGGGGGCAGATCCCTTTTCTCCCTCCTCTGGAGGAACCTGAACCTGAGCACTTCAGCCGCATCCTGCCGTGATTTCTACCTCGCCACCACACAGTCAGAAGCACGACTGGCTACCTCACAATTCCGAAAATTACATTTCGCCTTCTTCCCAGGGAACCTGGGAATCGAACCCCCCTAGCATCGCTCCTGAATTTTCACCAAGAGAATGCGAACCTTCACGAAATCCACCTCCCTCCTCTGGGGGAAGGGACGAGCAGCCCTTTGGAGATTATCACGAAGGTTTGTTCCGTGCATTTAATGAGTTTGATCTCCCGTAGAATCTTTCATCAGCTGCACAAGAGCCTCATTTAATTGCAGCAACAAATACAAGTGAGGGTCAAAGCTCGCACTGTGGCGCGATCCTTCAGCACAGTGGGCATTGCAAACCCTCAGAATGCCCACAGCAAATATCTAATTAATCCACAAGAGACCCGTCCACGCTGCTCTGGGCCAGGGCAGTGTTTGGTAATCAATTCATTATGCAAGGAAAAGCTGGTGCTGTCACCAGGCTGATTTTTGTTGCCACTGTCGACACAAATTCTTCACCTTCACCCTCACTGAACTTCAGTGGAACTCACTTCGAGAAAAGAGCTTTTCTCACCTCCTTTATGCGTGAAAAAGGAAATAATTCTCTGTGCCCTGGGGGTCCTTCCCCTCTGGAGTGAGGCACCAGCACAGTGCCTGTCCCCTTTAACTCCAAGCACTCCAGGGATTAGTAACCAACACTCATCTGCACTCGGCATTCCCGGCACATTTTTATCCTGGAGAGGGGATGCTGGGCACCTGCCTGATGCTCTGGGGAAAGAGAGAAGCTCTGCCATGAGAGCCAGCTCCAACACCCGACCCAGAGTGAGAGATTCCAGCCTGAGCAAGGACTATTTCTGTCCCAGCCTCGGCAGCACCTCCTCCCTGAGCCTCGGTGAGTGACTCCTCCTGCAGTTTAATGATCCACCTAATGACGGATTTATTCCAGCAACAAATGGTTGTCGATGCTACAGGTTGATCAGCAACCTTTCTCCTCCTCGGATGTTCTGGGTTCTCCAGTGGCCTCAGAAGAGGGCTTGCAAATGAAGCAATTAGGAAAGAAAAATCCCGTGAAAAAATGAAAATCCCTCCCCTGAAGGAAGAACATCAGCTAAGCCAGCCCAGATCCTTTGGCAGATCTTTCCAAAAGGGCTTTCCCGTGTGTTTAAGGGGCGGCAAAATGGGAGATGAATGCAGAGGAGTAGCTGGCACTGAGAGTACATGGTAAAAAAACCAATTTTATCAATTACAAGCAGACATTTTTAAGCGCAGGAAACACATTGCAGCTTCTTCAGAAGCTGAACCAGGTCACTCAGATGCACATCTGGCTGCAGAAGCTCTGCCAGGCCAGGCAGGGACATTGGAGCCCTCTCAGCCTGGGAAGAATTCAAGCAGAATTCCCCTTTTCCTACAGCTCAACATCATTTTCAACTTATTCCCCTTCCTGTGCACACAGCTGAGAGTGGCAGCTTCTGCAGGAGAAACCTGCAACTCAGGCATGACCCTGCTAGGTCAAAATTCTGATTTTCCAGAGTTCGAAAACATGCAGGGAGGTTTTTGTTTGGTTTTTGTTTGTTGTTTGGTTTTTGGGTTGTTTCTTGGGGTTTTTTTGTTTGGTTGGTTGGGTTTTTTGTGGGGGTTTTTCTGGTTTTTGTTTTATTGTGTTTTTTTTGTCGGTGGTGGTTGTTGGGAGGTTTTTTTGGTGAAAATTCTGGGGTAATTTTGTGATTTTTAAACAAAAAGCCGATACATTTATCCGCCTTGACTTTCACATTCTGACACCCTTCTGCAAGAACAGTGATGTTATCTTTGGAGCCGGATCTCAGACGAGGATTTCAGCCATATTTTGCTCTGTGCACGTGAAATTAGATGAGTTCTATTACAATTTGGCACACGGGAACCTGCTGCAAGCACCGTGTGTTGAGCAAATCCTCATTTCAGTGCCCCCCAGCTCTGCCCCTTCAAAGGGTGCCCTCCCTCCCAGCAGTTGCTGTCCCTTGGGCAGACTAAGCCCCTTTGATTTTGGCTGGGTGACACCTGATCCCTGCACGTGTTCCCAGCTCTGTTCCAAGGCAGATGACACAAATTCCACAGGCAAGAAATACCAGCGGCAGTCTGGGACAAAGAGAGGTTCACTCGTTCCTCTGCCTCATGCTCACCTCAGTTTTTCCCTCCTCGGTGCCATATTTCAACTAAAACTCCAGTCAGCAGGAAAATCAGCTTTAGGGATAAATTGTGTAATTTTATTCTGGTATAGAGCTTGAGTTTGTCTCGGTTTTGGTCAATAATAACTGGTTTCTGAATTAAAACCAGGTGTGCACATCCCTGTACTCCCGGTGCAAAGCACGGCCCACACACACCGAGTGCATCACAGGGGGTCACCCATCCCAAAAATCAGGAGCAGCAACTCTCAGCTCCTACTGGGATCACAGCAGTGCCATCACCAGCCTTGTGGAGAACAGTTTGTGTCCAGTCCCTGCTGTGAGGGCCAAAACTTGATGAACATTTGTCAGATATTGGTTGCTGCCCATTTTAACAATTCTTGAAAAGATGGGGAAAAGGGCTTTCTCTTAGGGGTTAATCCATATAGATATTGTGTATTTATAAAAGGCATCAACTAGAGATTAATACCTCTTTGTGCCTTCTCTTTAACAAGAAACAATTCCCATGTCAGCCACAACCACTAAAGACTCCGAGCCATGAATTGTTGCTAACAGAGCACCACCTCCACCAGGCATTTCTGTCCTGACCTCACGCACAGCAGCAGTCCCCAGATGCTTCAGATACCCCCCAGAATTCCAGGAGCTGTCAGATACAATTCCAGCAGCACAGCACACGGAGTATTTTCTCAGCATCAGGGCAGTACCTTCGCAGTTAATTTCTTCAGGCACTGTTCTCTCTCCAAATTCAAGGGGACAGCGGAGCCAAAGATAGCAAGCACTACAAATTAAATCAGTGTCATGACTTGGCAGTGATAATCCATCAGGAGACGGCAGCAGGGCACAGGGTTCAGAACCTGTTTGACAGTCTGAGTTCTCTCTGCGTTTTAGAAGTGAAGGGAATTATTTGGCACTGCCTGTTCACGCTGATCAAGTGATTCTGCTTGGGCAGCAGCAAGGGAAGCTCATTTCTTCTCCTACAGCTAATGAGGGGACCGAGGATCAGTTAAATCCAGTCCATCACAGGACAGGGGGTGATCCATGAGAAGGAATTCCTGTAGGAGCCTGGCACTTGGTCTGCAGCGTGTGAAGGACTTCCATGGAGCTCCTCTCCCTGCACCGCGCTGACCTAAGGGATCACCGCCCGCAGCACACTCCTGAGCACAGGGGAGCGAGCCTGGGAGTACAGAGGGTCTCTGAACAACGCATTTCCCCTCTCCAGCTACAATCCCTG
>VZRQ01007702.1:0-29386 GCA_013397975.1 Machaerirhynchus nigripectus | reverse complement strand
CCTGCCCACGAGCCCCAAATACCCCACAGACCCCTGCCCACGTGGCTCAAATACCCCACAGACCCCTGCCCACGCGCCTCAAACACCCCACAAACCCCTGTCCATGTGGTTCAAAATCCCCACAGACCCCTGCCCACGTGGCTCAAATACCCCACAGACCCCTGCCCACGAGCCTCAAATACCCCACAGACCCCTCCCCACGTGGCTCAAATACCCCCCACGCTGCCCCTAAACCTGGGAGCAGCGGGGCACAAATCAGTGGTGATCCAAGCTAAAAAGGGCTGGGACTGGGACAAGTCTGTCAATTCACACCGCAGCCCTGATGGTTTCAACCTCACAAGTACACCAGCCTGCCCTGAAAGGAAATTGAGATATTCCCGGTGAATTTTCATCCCACTTGTCTACAAATATCACCAGATCAGCCTCTCTGGGAAAACATGGTATTTATTCTTTAAGGCGATGTTGGAAGTGCAGGTTCTGGAACAGAAACCCTCTGGAAATTCCCATTTGCTGCATAAAGCAGGAGGTTGAACCACAACAATGTGTATTATTGTTGGATTGTGCTTAAGTCACTGAGGCCAAGAGTCAGCCACCCTCAACATCTCAGTGTGACGCTGTTACCCCGAGCTCCCTCAATGGCACTCTGAGGTAAACATATGCTGCTCTCTCATGGTGAAACAAGCATTTAAATAGATCAGGAGCCTCCAGCAAATGAGTCAAATCTAATCCTTAATCAGCGCTTGCTAGTTCACTAACCCCAGACAAATTATTTAATGTTGTTTATTGTAACTTTCAGAGCAGCTGGTTATCTGCAGCTCCCCCCCAGCTGATCCCAGCCGGTGCCTGCTTCATTCCTGCAGCTTTGATGAGGGGAAGGAAAGCACAGGAAACATCCAAACAGATATGGGAGCGCCTCAATAATTCTCCCAGAAAGGAAAAAAAAAGGGAGTTTTTGCAGCATTTGGCTGCTTTATCACTAAGGAACATTTTGAGTGGTTAGAAAAGGTGCTGAGGTAGACACGTGGTATAATCCCAGCCTTTTCTCTCCATTCCTTGCCCATTCTGCTTCCCTTTTCCATTCTCTCTCTCAGGTTATATTTATTTGAAAAGAGTTTTGTGTCCAAGCACCGATTTGGGGATTCACATGAGTCCTTCCAGCTGGAGGACACAACCCTGAGCTCGGGGAATATTGTGAAACCACACAAGCCCAGCTCAGGGCCAGACGGGCTCCACAGGAGCTGTTCCTACTTTTCATGGAGTCAGTGTGAGGCAAAGCTTCTCTGTCACAGGACCCGAATTCCAGGGCACACAAACTTCCTGCCCTGCCCCCGGCTTTCCAACCCCTGCTATTCCATGTTTGTGCAATCTTACACCACACAGCTCTCAAACCTCTTCCTGCCCGGCTTGATTTCACATTCCCCCCACTGCTTGCCAAAACCTAACTCACAGAACACTGTATTTATAAAATTCCCCTCTCTCCAAGGCTCAGGGATAGCCTTACTTGTCTCATCAGCAGATCCAGTTTTTTTAACCCATCTCTCCAGCCAGGTTTGCTATTTACAGCTGGAAAATTCTGCATTCTCCACTGCAGGAAGTTAAAGCAAACCTATGGGGAAAAGGCATCACAAACTTAAAAGGCAAATTATCATTTCACTGGAACAGAGCCATCCAAATTCCAGGATTTTGTTCAGTGGGCAGCTCAGGATTGGTTTTCACCACATGCCTGTGAAGGGAATCAAAGCTGAGCTTTAGATTAAAGCCCAGCATCGTTACAGCAAGAACTAGACTCAGGATTTTACATTTTCCAGGCGTGAATTCGTGGAGCAGTTGGTTTCGTTGAGAGAAACAGCTCTGATAAGGAGCTGGAGCCATCACCAGGAATAAATACGGCAGTCAAACAAATCAGTTCCGAGTGAACACCTCCCAAGCCCAGCCCCGCTGTGAGCAGCTGCAGGAGGTGCCTGTGCTCCTCCAAGAGCCCCTCTCGCATCTCCAGAGCACAAACAAGCCCTGCTTATCTTGGCCCACCAACCACAGAGCCACAGGGGCTGGAAAAACAGGCAGCAGAGAGATCCGTGTCCTCCAGAGGAGAAAACATCCCCGGGGCTTGGGCTGTTGAGCTTCTGTCCTTGACACAGTTAAAGGAGTTAAAGAAACATTTTCCCTGGCGGGATGTTTCAGATTCTCCAACTCGCCTGAACTTTGCTCACCAAACCCTTTTCCCAGAGCTTGTAAAACTCAAAGCCATGGAGTGGCTTTAAACAGAGAGGATTTTAAGACAATTAAAGCACTGCTTACTCTGCCCAATCCTCAGCAGGATGTTCCTTTCCCGAGTATTTATGCCCATCTACTGCCGAAAATTTAAGATATCTTGTCAACATGAATGTAAATCTTGACAAAGGTGAGATTCAGTGCGTAGGGCAAGCCCCAGGGCTGAGCACTGCAGGGGACCTCACACAAGGTGTTGTGGTCAGGTAACACCTCCCAGGATCTCTTATGTAAAGAAATACAGATACAAAAACCGTTTTTTCCTCCCAGTTTCGAAAGCACGGGGTTTGTATTCCACAGCCTCATCTCCCAGCCAGGATTTGACAGCTGAGACACACCCAATTCTCCTAACGGGAAATCCCCATTTTTACTCCAAACGTATCGTTTTGCTGCCCGTGTTCCTCGGGCTAGCACTGCAGTTCCAGCTATTCGACGATTCAGTCGCACAGTTACCATTTAATGCCATTTTCGCCACGCAGGTGGCAGCTCAGAAGCACAAGCAGGGGGACACTGCCCACGGGTTTGCGGTGACAATCAGGATTCCGAGCCAGGAGCAGCAGCCACCCTGCAGGGCTGCATTTCCAGCCCCGAACGACCCTGACAGACTATTGGAGTGTTTATCTGCCCTGCTCCAAACCACCTTCTCCGGACTCCCACACTGTTATCTCCTCCTTTCTCTCCTTCAGTCGCTTCATTGTTTCAGTTTCTCCCTGACGCTGACACATGAACTTGCGTCTCCTGTTGCTCAGCTGTAAAACCCGAGCGCCTTTTTCTTTTTTTAATGGGCTCATTCCTTAATCCAAAACACCCGAGGAGGTGTGGGTGTTCCTGACTTCATTTCCTCCTCAGAGGAGAGTTCCAGTAAAGCAGAATAATCAGCTCAATTAACCCCCTAAGAATAATTTTAACAAAAAAAAAATCATCTCAGGAATTCTGCTTAGGGTCCAGGGGTGCTAAAGAAAGGAACAACACACAATAATGATTAGCAAGTTCCTCAGCGCTCCCCCAGCAAACACACAGATGGCACACAGACAGCCAAACGCTACACACACATTCCATGACATTTTGGAAGCAGCACATTTGGGTTTGAACACCCCAAGCTGTTACTCAGAGCAGCTTTTTTTTTTTTTTTTTAATTTTGCCACCAACAAAACTCTGCCTCGTTTATTTTCATATTCAAACGCACCCGCAGCACAGATCTTTGAGCATGCTCGTAGTAAAACTATTAACATGGATTTGGATGTTGCTGTGATCACTCTGCTTCTCCCTCTCGGAGTCTGGAGGGAGCTGGAAGCCAATGGAAAAAGGAAAGCAATGTGTAAACCCATGAAGAGGAGACAGATCAGACCCCTTCAGAAACTCCTCTTATTCCTGGAAGTGGTCCTTGGAGTGATATTTAGATGCCTCTGCCAAGCTGTTAAAGCTCTGTAAGAACAGATCCAGCAGTCCTGTGCTGGCTTTGCCCACCACAGAGGTGTTTTTGCCATCCTCGTTCTTCCCAGCCCATGCAGCGAATGAAGATGCCCAATTCCGCTTTTAAAATCAGACTCTAACCCTCCCTGGCAGTTCTGCAGCCTGCTGGGCTGCTCCAGCCCAGACTCCCACTCTGTGACACTAATACACCATCAGATTTATGGGTACTGAAATGAGCTTATTGAATAAAAACCATTTCACAGGTTCTTTAAATAGTGGGGTTTTTACTGAGGAAGCAGAGCTGGCAGCCCAGCAGCTGCCACAGCAGCAAGGGATGGGACACAGATATGTGAATTTCTGAATTCTATCAAGCAATTGTGTTCCAAAAAGAAACCCGGCAGCATCTGCTCTGAGCCCAGAGTTGTGCAAAATCATCCATTCAGTCACCAACACTCATCTCCAGAAGGGAATAATCCAGGAGATGCTGGCTCCCAAAATGCTGCTGTAAACCCAGCTGCACTGAGCTCAGCTGAGCCCTCTCGCAGGGTTTATGCAGGAATCAGAGGCTCGGTTACTGCCGTAGCCCAGCAGTCCCTGCAGCCACAAATCGCACTCTCTCAGATGAAGTTTTATCACACCACAAGGAAGGCAAAAGAAAACACTCCCTCGTGGGCAGGGTTTACAGGCTTGGGCCTCCAGCAAACCTCGATTCCTGCTCACCCTTCAGGAAGAGGGGATGTCTCCAGAGAGAGCAGAGCATTAGTAAGCAGATCATCTCAGCCGTAATTACACTTGGCATGCAAATTACAGCCCAGAATAATTTCGTTTAGGCCTTCACTGACTAACAGGAGAAATAAAAGACATCAGTAAACATCACAGAGGAATGACAGCTGGCATCAGAGCAGAGCTGAGCTCCTTCCATCCCTACTCTTCATGAAAGACTCACAAACGGGGGGAAGGGAAGCTGCAGAAGCGCTGCTTGGAGAGCTCAGCTGCCTCTCCAACACACCCAGCTGAAGCAGCCACTGCAGGATCTCACACAAACCAACCTGAAAACTGAGGTGCATTTAGAAATAAACAGAGCAGCTCTGGGTTAGGAGTGGCTTTCAAGGGCCTGGAACCTGAGCCATGGTACTTAATGACACCAGCTTTAGCAAAAGCCTCTCCAAAATGTGCTTTAACCACCCAGGAGGTTTCCGGTGTTGTCCATATAGTGCCAGTCTAAACCCTTCTGTGTTCAATCAGAGTACTCAGGAGTGTTTAAATGGATCTTGAGCCATGTCCCTTTTACATCCAAATTTAAGAAGCTTTGTTTGCTACCAGTTGGCTTTTCAACAAGTCTAAGATAGAATCAACTTGGGAACAGCACTTGGAACTATTTTTGAGACGTTTCTGCTCTCAGGCGCAGTGCCTGCAGGAAGCACAGCAGGGCACGTATCCCTTATCTGGCTCCCACACACGTTTTGCTCTTCACACCCCATAAAGCACTGCCAGGAATCCACCTGGCTGCTCTGTTCGCTCCCGGATTCGGGAATTACCAGCCAGGGGGGACAACGAATGGAAAGATGCGGCCACATAAAAGCACAGCCTGGCAGTGACAGACGAAGCCCGCAGGAGAGCATTGAAAAGCAAATCACTCCCAGCGCTGGTGCTTGGAGGAGCAGCCCCACGGAGCCCGGCAGAGCTGGTGCTGTGGAGCAGTGGGGAGCTCGGCTTTGTGTCCCCCAGCTGCAATCCGGATAATCCGTGCTCTGCTACAAGTGTACTCCCCTGGAAAAACACAACGGTTTGGCATATAAACCGCTAATGAGATTAAAAAGCTCATTTTTATCTCCTGCTCCGCTCGGGTGCTCTGTTCCCAGGGAGATTCCTTGTGTCCTTCCCCCCACCACAAGCCCAGGGATGTCACCTGCACCAGGACAATGCTGTGTCTCTAACAAGGAGCTCCAGTGGGTGGCAGGGGCTCACACTCTCAAATGGGAAGCACTCCTAAAAGACTGGCCCTTAGGGGATAAAAGGCTTATCTACACAAATAGTAAACATCCAGCCGGCCTGAGCTACTTACTCCAGCCGTGGGATTGCAGGGGCTTGGGAAGGAAGCACAACGACCCCTGAGCTCTCTGAGGGCTTGGAAGAGGAACACAAAACCCCTAAATTCTCTAAGGGTTTGGAAAGGGAAGCACAAAGTCCCCCCTGAGCTCTCAGAGGGCTTGGAAAGGGAGTAAAAAGACCCCTCCTGAGTTCTCTCAGGGGTTGGAAAGGGAGCATGGAGTCCCCTCTGAGCTCTCTGAGGGTTTGGAAAGGGAGCACAAAACCCTTAAGTTCTCTGAGGGCTTGGAGAGGGAGCACCAAGTGCCCCTGAGCTCTCTGAGGGCTTGGAGAGGGAGCACCAAGTGCCCCTGAGCTCTCTGAGGGCTTGGAGAGGGAGCACCAAGTCCCCCTGAGCTCTCTGAGGGCTCCTTAGCTCAGGGGCACGCTTGGTGCAGGTGGGATGGAGCATTTCCAGATCCGAGGTGCCGCAGACGCCTCACGAGCAGCCAAACCCACGAGCGCGAGGTGATCTGTCGGGGCAGAGGCCGAGGCATCCCCAGGCCGGAGCAGCACTGCCTCACTCAATTTTGGAGTTAAAAGCTTTGGGGACACGGCCCCATTTTGCTCTCCTCCAGCTTTGTTAGGTGAGAGATCAGCTCCAGCTCCCTTTGTACCCCAAGGTCTCATTAAAACAAAATTAGAAGCCTCTCTCAGAGTGCCGACGTAGCCCAGGGCCTCTGTACACAGCAGTTATGTTTTAACTTTCCCTTCCTTGTGGCACAGGGGAGAATTGTTCCGACACTTAGGCTGCTCTAAGACTAAATAATCAGATTTCCCCCTTCTCCATCTAGCTTAGATCCCCAAAGCTTTCCGTGGCAAAGGCAAGGAAGGGCAGATGTTCAGGTCAGATGAGATTAAAGGGAGATGTTCCATATCAGTTCCCCTATCCTGCAAAAGAAAAGGTAGAGACTAAAATGAAAGCCAAGGGAAAAGATGTCAGATTTGATAGCTCGTTCTGCTGTTAAAAGTGACAAGAAACTGGCCGAATTTGCCACCAGGTTGAAAATATGGCAGAACCAAGGAACTCTGCTTCAAAAATCACCTTGGCCTGAGGAACTTGGTTCCAGTCTATCGATTTTACCCTGCCAGCCACTCATAAGACTTCTAAACCAAAGTGTGAAATCCTAATTATTTATTGGGCATCCCAGAGGCAGGAAAAGCTAATTATTAGAAGAGAAAAGAATAATGGCAGAAGAAAGAGAAATCAGGAAGAGCCAAGGAGAGATTGATAAATGAGGTTAGAATGAAAAGTTTGTGTGTGTACATGTGGGCTGGGTGACAGCTGCGGGGACTCGTGTGATCAAACATCACCCAGCCAGTGGAGTTGTGTGAAGAGGTCTCCAGGGAGGGAAGCAAGGAAAAACGGAATAAAAACGAACCAAGACAATTATGTGGATGTTTCTTTCAGTCACAACACAGCTCAGGCGGAGGGTGAGAACGTGGGCGAGGTGTGTGGGTTGAGACACAAATAAGGATTAAAGATGTTTTGTTAAACCTGTATCCAGATAAAAGTTTGCAATTCCCAGCCTGGTGATCTGAAACAGATTATTCTGTAACCACTTCCCGGCACAGAGGGTGGAACTGATTATGGACAGGAGCCATTATTCCCCTGATTTTCATTAGGGCTGGGCCAGCCCTACCACAACCATGGAAAACAGCAAACACTCACATGGACGGGCTGCTGATTTTCTCCGTCCTGCTTTTCCAACTTTTCCAGGTCCTGTTTCCAGAGCTTTTTTCTAGCACAGGTCCCCCAGTCCTAAGTGTGATCAAAGACCTGCCATGGTCATGAAACCATGTCCTAAATGCTTCTCTCCAGCAGGGCTGGTGGCAAACCTGCCTGGCTTGGCTTAGGGGCTTTGAGCACGCTGCTGTCACCAAGCTTTTCATTTTTATCTCTGCTAATCCCAGTAATCTCCTACTCTTTAGTTAAGTTAGGCCCTCAGTAGTTACCAGTATTTATGCTCTGAAGATGCAGGGTAGGGTTACAGCGAATCCAATTTCTGTTCCCTCTTGACTGAAATCTCGGAACCCTCACTAAAGCGGGTAAGAATTACTAAATTAACTTTCCTGTGAGCTTCTTAAGCACCCCACGAGGGAAATCCCAAGAGAATCCACAAAAAGAAGGGCACATGCTCCAAAGAGAACAAAATCTGGACACCTAAATATGAAATTACATGAATTAAATGCTGTCTCCACCAATTTCCTCACCTGTAAAAGAGGGAAAGCACAAAAAAGCATCAGGACCGTAAGTTCTAGGACGTGCTGATCCAGGCCTCACAGAGCTGCCGTTTCCCTCTCCAGAATTTCAGGTTTCAGGACTAAAACTGGTAACACAAAATGGGTTTGCAGCCGGCCGGCGAGCGCAGACCAAACAGGTTCCACGCGCGAGGAAAGGCGCGCTCGGCTTGCAGGGAAGCACAGGGGCTGAAGCTGAGCACAGGAGGGGAACAGGCAGCACACAGGCGGGGGCCAGGGGAGTGAAAACAGCTCGGGTGAGTCTCTTATTTGGCTTGCCATAAATACATCACTGAGAGCTCTCGGCACACGAGGAAGAAACCACCGTGGATGGACACGTTTCTTATTCCCTTAGAGCTGCGTTCAACAAAAGGAGTTTTCAGAGCAAGCCACGGCTCCAGCCTGATCGTTCCTCTGCTTGAGGTATTTGCTGGGCACAGAGTTCCTCTTTTGGGCTTACAAATACCCTGAGCATCTCATCACCAACCCCTCTTCAAACAGCACCAGGTCTTAGCCTGCCCGAACTCTACCAGAACCACATCTTCAGTTCTCCCAGTCACTGCTCCAAGGCCACAATCCCCGACACGAGTCCTCACGAAGCCCAGGCTGGGTCACAAAATCCAGCTGGGTGCCACTTTGCCGGAGTCCCACGTTACAGAATGTTACCCAAACTTGGGGTGCGAGGCACTGGCAGGGACGGCAGCCATCCAAGGATATCCTAATGACATCATGGGAGTAAAAAGGGGGATTGTGCCCTTCAGTATGGACACGACAGCATCAGATTGGAACAAGTTGTTTCCATAGATATTTATACCCTCAGGAAGAGCACTCACTCCGTGTACCTCGAAATTCAGATACTCTTTTAGAAGCAGCCACTTTTAGACCCAGCACTTAATTAGACTTGAACCTTCCCTTGCCATAATTAATTGTGCTGGGGAAGCTTCTGGAAACTGCAGTCCGAGCCCACAGTTGGTGCCTTGTATGTGGATAATTGCAGGTGGAGAAGTGCCCCGAGGAACTTCAGGTGCAATAAGCACTCCTCGCTCACCTCCCTCCCTTCCTGGGGCTTGCAAATGCTCTGCCAGCAAATCCTGGGAGCTCAGAGATCATTAATCATTTGGGTACAAAAGGAATATTAACCCAACAGTGCTCCCTCCTGGGACTGTGGCCTCAGGCAAGGAGTAAGTCATTAGCTGGACTGTGCTGTTCCACCTCCCTCACAGCAGTGCACCAGAGCAGCTCCTTGATTAATCTTTTATTTCAGCACAGATTATCTGTTAATATTTGAGGTTATTTGTCCATTTTCCCTGCCATGGAGTTAATTAAAAGTGTAACAGAGAGCAGCGCACAGTTCCAGGAGTGAGTTTTTCCTGGGGTGTCACCGCATAACCTGGTGTAGAGATTGTGCCAGGTCCCTCCTTCCCGAGCCCCCAGCTGCAGGTTCGCCCAAGAGCTACTTCAAATAAACCCTTTCTTCACTGACAAAGGACTGGGATGGAGCAACCCTGTGGCTGTGTGCAGTCAGAGGCCTGCCAGCCAGGCACGGTGACTGTAAATGACCTAGTTAGGGATGGAAATGTGAGCGAGAGAGCTGCGGGCACCTCACACTCCATCAGCATTCCAGCCCACACCGAGCCTTGGGTTTCACTTCCCTGCCCAGCCTTGCTGTCCTACCAAAAGCAGAGATCCCCCCAAACAGCTCTGGGTTCCGACCAGCTGCTCAGCTCAGCTGAGCAGGACAAGCGAAGCGTGGGCAGGATCTTCCTGCTCTGAATAAGCTGCCTTCCACACTCTGTGCAATTAGCTTGGAAACCAGGCCTGTCACACCAGGGGAACGTTCCTCGGTGGATGGGTTCCCTCCTTGCTGCAGGGGGCAGGAGGGCAGCGAGGTCCTGCAGCTCCGGGCTCCCTGCCCTTTCCACTGTGCCATGTGTCACGGCGATGAGTGTCACGGCACGGGCAGGGACAGCAGCCTGCTCTCTCTCATTAGCTTCTCCCGGCAGACAGAAGGGCTGGAGGTGGTCATAATTATCTCCAGACAGCCATTCCAGCCCCTCTTCCTCCCAAAACAGCAGGCACAGGACACGAGCAGCAGCGTGTTGGCTTCACAAGGAAGAGGCGGTGGAAAACCTCAGGGCAGCAGTTCGGAATTTGGGGGTAGGTCAGAGAAGAGCCTAAAACACCACAGCACCAAACTAGAACCCAGCGTGGGCGTCCCCATCTATCCCTCCTGCCTCATCTGGGAGCAGATCTGAGGTTCCAGCCCCTCCAGCCCCGAGTTTCCCTCATCAGCAGCAGCCGCATGGCCCAAAGCATGACATTTTCCATCCCCTGCAATTGTCGCTCCATTTCCATCTGGTTTGGGCAGCCAAGGGTCAGCAGCCTTTATAAAAGCCCAATTCCTTCGTGCCCATGCTGCCAAGCACCCAGGGGAGGAGGGGAGGCTGGGAAGAGGACGCAGAAAGGCGTGGGCAGGTGTGAGAAGTGCTGGAAACAGCACAAAGCTGGGAACAGAAATAAAACTGTGCCTCCACAGGAGCCGCATGGGCTGAAAAACACAGCACCTCCCCTTGGTGTGCAGACAGCAGACACCACACGGGACACACCACCCCCGTTTTTGGGGCTAGAATTCCAGACTTGGATCGTACAGCACCTCAGGAGAGCCCTCAGACACATCAGGGTAGCACCCCACAGCAGCAGGGAAATACCCACCAACCCAGGGCTGGTGGGAGACTGCGACAGAACAATTCCCTGAGAAGGAACACCAGCAGGCACTTGCACAGGCAGCAGGACCACAGCCATGGGGTTTCCCATCGAGGTTTCAAGCCAAACCCCACAACCAGACATGGGGATGGCACAGCGAGAGGTCTCAAGGTACCCAAAGGTAAGGAAAGGGGTTTGGGGTTTAGGTCCTACAGATTATCACTGGTTTAGCTGCAATAAGAGAGGAGACTGTGCCTAAAATAGGCAAATTTAGGAAGTCTGGAGGAGACCAGGAGAAAGGAAAAGCTGTAGTGCCAGTCTGGCTCCCGCTGCAGCTACAGAGCATTTGTGTCTGTGTTCATCATTCCAGCACCCTCCAGGACGGTGCTGGCAGCCCCAGGCACAGCCCCCTTCATCCTGCACGGTTCAGACACTGCCACAGCCCCGGAATCAACACCAGCACGGTCACCACGTGCCTGACCCTGAGCGACCTATCTCCTGTCGCTGCAGGAGCCCGCAGTGGAGCAGGGACGGAACTCCAGCCTCCACGCGGCCTTTTTGGCTCTCCAATCAGTCATTTTAGCTTTAAACAAGGGTTTAAAATGCAGATCTCACCCTCTACCAGCAGGGTGGGTCCTGCTTGTCGTGGGCAGACAGCAGACAAGCCCCAGGCTTTTGAGACCGCGGCCAGAGTTTCAGATAAACTCTTCAAATAATTCCAAATAAACCCTTGTTCATCTGCGGGTGGGAAAGGGAGAGAAATTCCCCACGCGTGCCCAGCGAGCGCACTCCTGACCCGCCCGAGTTTGGTTGGACTCTCCTGTAAGGAAATAAATTATTTCAGGCACTCCAGGACTAAACCCAAATGTTTTTAGCTTCACCCTGCACCTGCACCCCCGACAGAGCCTTCTCAGAGCGCGGGAGCACCGGAGAGCTCCTGGTTTGCATCTCATTGCCGGGGGTGGTTATTGCACTCTGCAACTCCAGCTCTGATCCCGGGGCAGAGCCGGAATAAACCCGGGCACCACAACCCTCCGGGACAGGCAAAGCACACAGGGCGGGTGAGCACCAAAATGTGGGATCGGGAGAATGTAAGAACTTGGCAAACACGGTGTTAATAATTAGCAATTTTACTTTTTGGTTCGAAAAATAAAATACTCCATAAAAACACTGAAAATGTGATGCTTCCTCGTGGGATGGCTGTGCTTTCTCCCTCCTCTTTCCCTACTGTGCTTTTTCCTGTTGCTGTTTCATATTTCTGCTCATCCCCCAAACCAACTGAGGATCTTTTCCTTAACCAGGAGCCCACAGCTCCAGCAGCCTCAGCCCTCATGGCATAAATCAGATTTGGTCCAAGAGAAAAGCTTGAAATTCTGTTTGAAACAAACAAACAAAAAAATACAATTTAAAAAATCCCACAAGAAAAAACCCCACCAAGAAAACCCCCAACGGAGTGTAAATATTTATAGTTTTCTTAAGTCAGACATTTAGAAGTCATTCATGTTATTAAAGAGCAACAGATGAGTTCTCTGTAAAATGGATCAAGCTCAAACTCACTGCTTAAATTCCCCTCTGATGTGTGCACATCGCTGGCTAAAAACCACATTATTCACAGGGAACTCAAGTGCAAGGTGTCTTCTATAAATGGAAGCTTTGAAGGAAGTCTAGAAAACACACAAAAATTAAGATTATTCCCTGCCAGGTGTTGCACTTTGTTTCCTTCCCTTCCTGAGGGTCTCCTTCAAGAATCAGGATTTTATGAAGGCACCAGGGAATCACTCCTGTGCTTTCTGCTTTCCAAGGTGTTTCTTTATGCTAGAAATCACTTGTCAGTTATCCTGGTCCTGATCAGGGGTCCAAATACACCCCTGCTTCTCAGCTGAACAAGCAGAATCCTCGTTATTTTGTGAATTTAGGAGTGAAGACTCCCTAAGCCAACAGCACAGGGTGCTGTTTGGAGGGCTGTGCAGGTGTGTGATGCAAACCCCACATATTCCCAAGAAATTCAACTTTTTCCATCCCTTTGAGGCTCCTGTCCCCGCTGCTGCCACATCCACACGGTTTTACATCATTTTCCTCCTCCACCCACTCTCCCAAGGCTTCCCCCTGCCTTCCCCTGACTCCTTGGCACACACAGAACCCTCAAGAGCTCGGTTTGTGCTCCCTCCTGACGTTCTTTTGTCTGGGAGCCCTTGATCTCTGCCTTCCCAGCAAGGAGCTGATAAATTGGCAGATGAATTTTAATGTCCCCATTCACGAAAGCAAATTGGTGCTCTGAGGTGCTGAGACCACGGTTCTCCTCAGGATAGGCCAAAAAACTGAATTATTCAACTCTGCTGCTTCCGTGCTTAGGGAGGAAAAGAGGCAACAGGAGCTTCAAGGCTCAAACTTTTGGTTTTCCAAGAGCAAGCTCCAGCCCTGTTATCGATATTCACAAAACAGAGGTTGTAAAAGGAAAAGCAGTTACTATTCATAGCTCTTCTAATCCAGATAAAGCAAGATGAAGATCAGGGTCATCCTTAAACACATGGAAATTCTGTAAAGAAGCTTTTATTTAACATTTACCCAGTTGTTTCAGGCTTCTTAGATGGAAAAGGTCAAAAGCAGTTGATGGTAACAGCGCCTGATGTCTCCATATTGACCTGAAATTCCTTTTTCCCTCTTTGCCTCAGCGTGTTCTCATGAAATATGCACGCGGGACAGTGGATTAGATATCAAATTAGAGAGAGTTTTGTTTTTAGAGAAATAAAAGTCAAGCCCTGGTCACCAATCAGCGCTCTTGCATTCCATGTACATGCTTGTGATTGCTCTGAGCAACAGGACACGAAGCTGTGGAAAAGACTGAGCAGAAAGGACAGGGAATGTTTCCTACACCTCAAGTCGTGCTTTTCCCTTTCAGTTTGACATTTGCACCCAGATCCCAGCAGCTTTGGGAACTCTGCAGTTCCTGCATCCGCTCGGTACATTTACAGCACAGTGCTAATAATTTAGAAATGTTTTTTGTCAAGCATCCAGGGAATCACGGCCGCCTAAAACCCCAAGATTAACAGTGTCATCTTTTATTCAAGGCCTAATGCCTGCTCCCGAGAAGGATCACCGATAATGAGATTAGCTGGGCGTGCATTTGGAGCCCAGTGTGCTCACACAATAATCAATGGGTGGCCAAAATCCTGGGCTAGCCCAGCCCACACTCCAGCTGAGGATTTTTGGCAGGTGTTTACCGCTCTGAGTAAAGCCTCCTCTCAAACACATACATTTGTGTGGATTATATAAGGTACTGGAGTTCACTCTGAAAGCACACAGACGACTGGCTGTAAGAAGTGCGGTCCCACTGATGCTAATTTGTGACAAAAGCTGTTCTGAGAACTCAAATGAGAGGTCTGGACTAGCCTGAGCCTGCTAATGCTCCTTTAGGCTGCTATTTCTGAGGCAATCACTTCCATAAGGAAGCTAGGAATACTTGTTGCCAGACAGAAAAGCTGTTCAAGACCAGAAGATTAGAGGAAATCCCCCACAGAACTAAGATACGAGAGCAGGGCGAAAGGTTTGGTTTTAGGACTGAGTAGCTGCACAAGTGGTTTGGAATATCCAGGAGATCCCCAGCATACCCTGATATCAGTTATCTGAGCACCCCATCCTTCCTGTGCCGGTCCTCGGTTTGGAGGATTTCAGTGCTCTGATCCCAAAGCCCTGTCTGAGACCCTGAAACCCTGCGGGATGAACGAAGCGAAAACTCACAGAATTTCTCATCTCCCCCCCAAAAAAAAACCCCAGCGGTTGTGCCCCATCACAGCCTGTTCCTCAGTCCATGTTAATAGCTTTACCACCGGCTCGCAGCAACTCCAACGCTCCAAACGAGCGGCTCGGCTCACGCCGCACCCTCCGGAGGGGACGGTCCCCAAAGGTTTGCACTTTTTATTCCGCGTTATTCATTTCTCCGCCCGGCTCCCCACCAGAGCCGGCTCCCGCTGTTCTGGCAGCGGAGGGGAGCCGGAGAGCGGCTCTTACCTGGCTCTGCTGGCAGGGACGCTCATTCATTCATCCATTCAGCAGCCGGGGCGAGCGGGGCATCCCGTCGCGGCGAGGAGGATGCGCGGCCGGGATGCGGGGATGCTCCGGGGGGATGCGGGGTCGCGGCGAGAGGCGGCACAGCGAGCGGAGCCCCCCGTGCCGGAGCTCATCTCAGCGCCAAGGACACGCAGAGCGCCCGCACGGCGGCTCGGAGCCTGTTAAACCCTGTTAACCCTCCCCCGGCTGCGGCGCTGCGAGCGGGGGCTCCCGGATCTCCGGGGATGTTCCCTCCGTGCCATCCAATCCAGCCGCTCCCGGCCGCGCCTCTTCCACGGCAGGTGGGGTTTGGCAGTCGCGAGGTTTAAAGGCTGTCAGACCAGCGAGCCCCGCTTTAAGAACCCCAAAAATCCGGAGGTGATGAGGTGGAAGGTACAAAAATCCCCCTCATTATCAGCAGAACGAGGGGCTGCTATGGAAAGGGGGTGCCTGGACCAACTGAATCCCAAACACACAGGACAGGAGGTGGAAAGGTGACTTGGTTCTTACAGTGGAGTGGTCTGAATATTCATATTTCCTCCTTTCACGGCAGTATTAGAGAGGTTTTGAGCATCTGTGCCCATCACCTGCTGCAAGAACACAGTTCTGGGGGAGTTTAAGGATTGATTTGTCCCCAGAATCAGTGGGGTTAGGGCAACAGCCGAGAAATACCTGACCAAAATGTCATAGAGGAGACAGGTGCTGAACCAGATCAGGTTAATGGGTAATCAGGTCCATTCCAGCATTAAACCACTTGCACTGGAGCTCACCACCCCTGCTGCCAGCATCAGCTCAGGGCTTTGATCTGATCCTCTCTTCCTCGTGATTACTTTCCTCCTGCACACTGCCTTAATTCGATGACCACAGACCAAATAAAGATTCCTTCCTTAAAAACACACCCTGGGGGCTGGGATACCAGTTCTCATTAACTCAAAATCCACTGTGGGGCTGAGGCTCAGCTGGCTGGTCCTGCTCCAAACCACAGCTCAAGGCAGCACCTGAGACTTCCAGCCCTGACAGAAACACCAGACCCCATCCCGTGGGTCTCAGGGGACAGCCTGACTCGTGCAGTGGCAGAGAAGCTGGGCTGGTTTTTCACAGGCTGGCACGGCCCACGCTAATCAGAGAGAGAAGAAATTAAAATTGAAAAGCACATTTCCTCAAAGGCGCTTGCTCAGGACCAAACTCGTACCGCAAACGCACCACGGTCAGAGGAGTAAAGCACATGGTGAAGGCAGCAGATGACAAAAAACCCTCACAAAGCAAACCCCGACCATCACATCCTTTCCCTCCCAGGACAGTCTAACTCAGGGCTTCCTCTCCGCTGTTTGTTCTCAAAGCAAACCTCAGCTTTCCTCTCAGCATTTCAAGGCAGACATTGGCAAACTCCGGTGTTTGCTCTTTAATGCCTCTGGGGGCACATGACCGGGTGCAGCCACGTTTTGCAAGGATTTGAACAGACTGGAGCCAGAGATCTCCTAGAAAACAACTTTATCCAGCACAGAGGAGCGTCCCAGCCACCAGACAAAGCTGCAGGCGGGGGCTAAAGGTTCTGTCTGCTCTGCAGGCAGACCCCAAGGTTATCTTGGGCAGTAAATGCCACCTCAGCAGAGCCAGAGCAGGAGGGTCCTTCACCCTGCTCAGCCTGACCCGACGGAGCTGCTGGAATACTCCTGGCCAGGACAAGGAGAAGGAAAATCTGACATTTCCCAGTTCCTCCGAGTGGAAAAGAGAGTCCCTCCCGATTCCCAGGATGAAAGCCCCACTTCACAGAGGGTACAACTACCCCACTGCTCTGATTTAAAGCCGAAAACCTGCCAAGGTTCACCAGTGCTGTGGCTGCCACTGGGCTGTACAACACCGGCACAGTGACCGAGCAGCACACCCGTCCCAAGCACTTCACTGAAGCTGTTCTCTCCAGGCATTAAGCCAGAAAATTTGCTTGATGAACTTTTTCATGTGAATTTGTCCTCTCAGGAGCACAGCCAGCATTAAGCCCATCCCAGCACCGTGTGCTAATAACCCACAGAACACAGCCCCATCCCTTGGTGTCTCACGGAGGAAACTTTTTGCCTGGACTGCTTGCAAAAAGCACAGAACAGAGCCACGGCTCCTCAGCACGCTGGGGGTGTGAAGCTCTTCTCACTGAGCTCTGCAGGCAACACGATCTGTCTGCAAGAAACCGCCCAGCCACACCGCAAATTCCCATTTTAATCAGACTCTTGGCTTAGTCTCCCCAGACTTGAATGAAAAATGGTGCTGAGGAGCCAAAATTTATCAGGGAAATACAGCCATTATTCAAACACAAGCTTGTTTGCTCTCTTATCTCCATCCCTCTTGCTTTGAGTGCTCCTCTATAAAAAGCAAAGCTGACCCTTTGCGGAAGCCAACTCCTTCATGCATCACCTGCCAGCTCAGAAAAACATCCTTGAAGGGAGATGTCAATGCAGAGCTTAAAATATTCTGAAGACGACAGAGTTACACGGGGATTTCCACGGGAGCAGGCACGGTGACTTTCGGACATAAAAAATACAGTCTTGGCACCCAAAAGCACATTTCCTGTGCTCCCAGCCGGTAGGAAATTGGACATCAGGTTTCCACCTGCCTGATTTCAGATCTAGATCTCTTCCCTTGGAAAAGGGAAAAAAAAATCTGTGCCCCATTTTACCTCACACAGGCTCTAATCTCCCTTCTGCAAAGCAGGGAGTCAACACAAAGCCAGCCCTGGGCTTCCCAGAAAGGAATTTGACCTCAAAGACTCGTGTGGATGGTGATAAGCTGCGAAAGAAAAACAGTTTCACAAACAAGGAAAGAAAACCCCAAACCTCAAACATTCAACTGAACCCACCTAGACACGGGATTAAGTCTGTCTGCACACGAGGTTTCTATTTATTCCCCTCAAATATTGAGTTTTCTGCTAAGACTCAACTCAAGAGTGACAAAAAGCAAAGCATTCGGGTTTTAACAAAAGAAAAAAATAATGAGGGTAAAAAAAATCAGTCAAAAGCTGCCTTCTTACTACACAAGCAGAGTATTCTTTATTCTCTGAGCAGACTTGGCACTTAAATTGCCTCAAAATGTTGCAGTAGCAGCCCTTCAAGGCAGAAGCGCAGCATCCCATAAAGGCTGAAAACAAACTGGCAGAGGTGGGATTGGAATTTAGGACCAAGCCCACGCTGAAGAACTCTCAGTTATGCCGTTGCTTTGCTTTCCAGACTTTGCTATTCTAGGGCCACGTGTTCATTTCTGTCCTGGACCGAGCAGGGAAAGCAGCTGGAAGCTCAGCACTGCGAGAACAGCTCCTAAATTATCCCCAGCCCCAACTGGCTCCAGCCAGCCAGGAGCTGCTGGGATGAGCTTTTACTTTCCCAGCTGCCAATTAGAGGGAAAAGGCAGAAAGAGAACTCATTCTTCACTTGCAAGTCCTTCGGGGAGACCCGGGGGAAGGTGAAATTTGGCCCTCTCGTTGCAGCAGGAGGGAGAGCAGTGGGATTGATTTGCCCTCCCACCACCCTTAAATTTGAACGAGAACCAGAGCAGGGAGAAAGGGAAGCAGAGTCCTGAAGGATGGGAAATTCAGGAAGAAACTGAGCAGCTTCTGGTGTTTGGCATGGGGACCCAAGTGACTTTATGTGATTTAAGAGCTCTCTAGACATCAGCTCAATCCCTTTGGGCACTGTGGGCAGGATTGTGCCCACTGGAGATGGGTGGAGTGTGTAAATCCAGCGTCCAGGAGGGTCTGGCTGTGTCATTTCACCTCAAGAATGGATTCACCTCCTCTCCTGGGAACCAACAGTGCACTCAGACCCTGCTCTTGGAAAATGTTGCCCCAAAAAACTCATTTGCTAGCCCATATTATACGAGTTTGAACTGCTCAAACACCAGCACAGGAAAAAAAGAAAGCTTGGTCAGCTGATCACAAGGTTGAATTTACAATCTGTCAGCTCGTAATTGCTGCACAAACACAAAAGGAGCTCCTCAGAAATGGGATTTTCTTCTGAGACCCAATGCTTCTATTAAAGAAGCAGGTCCCAGGCTTTGTTCCCATTTCCTTCCGTATTTTTTTGCCATATAACCAAATCCAGTTTCAAATAAATCAGAAGACAGCCTTTGTGTCAGAACCTGTGAGTGCTGAGGCAGAGAAATTAAAGCACATTTCGACTGCGGAGAGCTCGAACACACAAATATTAATTTTCCCTCTGAACAATTTCCATGCAGAGCTCTTGGTTTAGATGCTGTTTTCCACAGAAGAACTGAACATTCCTCGGGTTCTGGAGTCCGGGACAGATTTGAAGAATACTTCTGACAGAAATATGTTTTCTCCAGTTCAATGCTCTTTTTAGAAATACTCAGAATTTCTCCAGGGAACCTCTGCATGCTACTCTAAACTCGTGTTTACTTCAGGGAACAAGGAAAAAAGCACAGGGGAGTAATTGGATGTAAAAAAACCAACCCCAAATGGACACAAAAAAAACCCCAAGAAAAGCCCTCATGCCCTGACAGCAGGGCTGGGCAACACAGACTTGGCAGCCAAAGAATGTGCCAGCTTTGAGGTTTCTTTTCCCGGGACATAAACCTATTGTCTGAGACTTGCAGGCTGTAAAACGCCTCTATCTTGAGTTGGCAGACGGAGGCCGAGCTACTCATCAGTGAAACTTCTCGGGTATCAAGGAGAATAAACAAAGATATGAAGGCAACAGAGCCCTTGACAGGCTGTCTGACACGGCCCTTTTTGGTGCGGTGAGATGGTTCATTCCCCTGTTTTCAGCCTCTGACACCATTCCTGAGCGGTGAAAAACCCACAATCACATTTTCAGGTTTCAATCTGACGTGGTGGTGCCGTAAATTCACATGCAGCCTCAGCTCCCCGGGCTTATCAAACCAAATATTTGTCATCAATACGCCTCTGAAAGGGCTTTTTCTCTTCATGGTGATACTAACAGTCGGGTTTTTAAGTGAGTTACCTCACACACTGCTGAGGAACCTTCTCACTCCCCCTTTCCAGCTCAGCGTTGAAGCCCAAGCGCGTTGTATGACCCAGCCAGAGCCTCACAAGATTTCCAGCAATGAAAGGACTTGCAAATACCTCAGCTCAGGAGAAGGGCCCCATGTCCCAGCAGGCTGAGCTGCCCGGGTCTGTCCCAGAGGGTGACAAGAGCTTGTTCCCTCACAATGCCACTTTCAATCGCACCTCAGCATTTGGCAGCTTTAGGGCTGCACTTCCAACCCTCCATCCTTGAATTTTACCCTTTTTTTGGGGTGAAAAGGCAGAGCTGTGCGCAAGGTTCCACCCTAATAAAAGCCTGGTGCAAGTCCAGGCTTAACCTCGGCGCACAAGAAGTTGATCCTGCTTAGAGGAGCTCGCTGTGCTGTGTGGAGGGAACACAAATCCCAGCTCGGGGCACAACCGGGAGCTGCCCTCCTGAGCCGGAATCCGAATCATTTTCCAGAGTAAGGGCCACAAGTGGGGACTTCTGCTTTAAAGTCAGGCAGGGGAAAGAGTCACAACATCCCCGTCCCCCCATCCCAGTGGTCACTGCCACGGAGGCCAGGAAAAGCACAAAGCTTAAATTACATCAGGCACAGGCAGGCAGCAGCAAACAACGAACGCCGGAGACTGAAAAGTTCACGAGGCCTCAAGGCTTCTTCTTCCAAGGGCTGGGGGTGTTTAATAATAAATGGGAGATTAATACAGCTCTCCATCAGCAGGGCAGGCCCTCGGGGAGAAGCCAGGGACGGAGGCTGCTTTATTAGAGCCATTTAGCACATTCCCAGCGCCTGCTCCATCCCCAGCCCGCCCCGCACATGCACAGACACGGCGGCCAAATTTAGCTCTCCAACTTCCCCCCCTGCTCTCCAGCACTTCCACAAACAAAACCTCGGTGAAAAGGATCTCTGCAGCAGCGAAGGGAACAAAGGGAGTGAAAAATCACCGGGGTATCAAGGGCAGCGTTGCTGCTAAGCAGTGAAACAGCTCCTCTCCAAAATGAGCCGGTGAGAAGCTTCCAGTGCGAGAGGAGAAATCGTGCGGAGCATATGGGGAGAGCATCTGCCTCCAGAGCTCCAAATTCCCTGTTTTTCTGGAATAAAACCACAATAAGCAGTCCCCAGCCTGGCCTGGGGAATAATACGGGCTGGCACTGGTTTATACAGAACTGCTAGACCCCCACACCTTAAAAACTTTCAAACTCCTTAAATTCTTTAAGACTTAAAAACTCTTCCTTCCTCAAACTCCGAGACACGTGCTTGGGCAAAAAAACCTTTAAAACTCTTCATTCCTCAAACTCCAGGACACTTGTTTTGGCAAAAAACCTGAAAAACTCTTCGTTCCTCAAACTCCAAAATGTGCTTAGGCAAAAAACCCTTAAAGATTTTTTATTTCTCGAATTCCAAAATATTGCTCAGGCAACAAACCTTCAGAACTCTCCATTCCTCAAGCTCCAAGGTGTGCTAAGGCAAAAAAATCCTATCAGGTGCCTGGAGCTTGAGCACGGCCCCTCTAAAAAGTTGGGGTTTTGGTACCTCTGCAAACCAAGGCAGTTCCTCAACCCGCCCCAAAAACTTTCATTTCACCAGGGAAGGTGAAAAATGCAGCAATAAAGTCACAGCTGCTCCAGCCTCTTCGATCAAGTCGCCAAAACTGCTGAAAAATATTCCAATCACCTCTTGTGCCCTCTGCCACAGGGTTATTGAAGAATATCTGCTCCAGAGAGATATTCACAAATATAACTTATTTTTTTTTATACAGTTAGGGGGCGAAGGGCTCTTTGGATGTGTGGAATTTGGCTTCTGTTTTTCTTGCCCGAGTTACAAACCAGGATCACTAGCACCAGGTTCTGGCAGAGTCACCGGCAGATTGAGCACTTCAGCACCAGGAGCATTTGGGATTTGCAAGGTTATGGGAGCAGTTCGTCACTTTCATGTCCCTCTGCTGTATAATTCCAGTAAAAACCACCCTTCTTGAGCATGCAGATATGCACAGAGCATGTGATGAAGAAAAGAAACCCAACCACTTCCTTTCAAATTAATCCATTCTTCCTTCATGAAAGCCCAAGTCTCACACTCCAGTGCTTGCCCAGGAGCAACTCTGAAGCTGTGAATCAAATTCAAGCTCCAGAGAGTAACAAAAAAACCCAGTAACTGCTATTAAGCACCCCCATTTCTGCTCTTAAATACATTAATAACCAGCAGCTGAGGACAGGAGAAAAGTGGTGTAACAAATTAAATACAATTCAGAGCCTGGAGTGAAATATTTGGCTCAAAGATTTCAACATTTCTCACCACAACTCTGATTAAAGGTCTGCTCTGGGTTTTCAATCAGCAGCTTCCAGAAAGCTGGACCAAAGGAAAAGGAGCTCACTCGAAATGTGGCAACAGGGTTGAGACAGAAACTCCTCTGGCAAAGTTTCTTTGGTTTGATTTCCCCATGCAATGCCAGTGTTTGCTGAAGAAAGAATCTTGCCTGAGTTTTGGTTGTGTTGGGGTTTTTTGGGGGGCTTTGGGTTTGTTTTGGGGTTTTTTTTTTTGGTATTCTTTTGGAGGGGAGTGTTTGTTTGGGGTTTTGGGGGGATTTGTGGGTTTGGTTTTTGGGCTTCTTTGGTTGCTTGGTTTTGGGTTTTGGTTTGTTGGGTTGTTTTTTGGGGTTGTTTGTTTGTTTGTTTGTTTGGGGGGGGGGTTTGCTCTTGGTTTTGTTGTTGTTTTGGGTTTTTTTAAGCTTTTTCTGCCACGTTTCTGCCTAAACTTCCCTTGAGCACCACCCAGCCCATCCAAGGCTGCTTTACCCCATTTCCCCTCCAAGCTGCGCTTCCCCAGCCCCGTTCCCAAACCCCTCGGAGCCCCTGCAGAGCAGGCTGCAAGCCCTGCAGGATTATCAAATCTATTCCTACAGATCTGCCTCCTCTTCCAGCCAGAGCTGCTGCTGCCACTGGGAAGGCTCCAGGGGAGGAATCTTTTCTGGATTTAGGGGAATGACTTTGTGTTGTCACCTGGGGAGCCCTGTCAGGGGCAGGAACAGAGCTCAGCTGAGCTCCCGATGCCTCCCTTTACTGCCTGATCGTGTTGCCGTGAATTTTAACTTCTTGCAATTCCCTGGAGAGCTGTGTCCAGCCAGGAACTAAAACAGAGCTAATAGGCCACTGTTCCTTTTCTCTTTTTTTTTCCCTTTGGAAAGCAGTTTGGGAAAAAATCTCTGCTTAAAAACCCCAAAATCACAGTTCATTCTCTGTGACTTTCTCCCATTGCTGCAGGGAGAACTAAGGATTGATAAAACAGTAGAAAGCTGGACAAATAAAGGTGATTTTAGTCCTGGAAGCCAAGCCCTCACCTGCTTTTCCTTGCACACACACACACACACAGGAGCTGCCTTGGCTGAAAATGTACCTGCAAACATCCCTGTGAGACAGATTATGGGGAAAAAAAAAAACCCAAAATTATTCTTTAACCAAACTTTTAAACTTATGAACTGAAAAAAAACCCATAATGAGAGAAGCATGGCAGCCTTAGTTATGGAAAGCTGAAAAAAAGTCCAGTCATTCCTTAACACAACGCACCAGGGACAAATCACCCAGTGCAGCAGCAAATTTGCTTCTTCCAGAGGTAAAGATTGGATTATTTCAGTAGCAGCCAGAGAAAACTCGATGTGAAATCTGCAGATTCCACTAATCCAATGCCAGAGAGAAGACCTTACATGGGGGAACTGATAGAGGGAAACCACTTGCCTGTCTCAATAAAAAAGCTGGAGGAGCCTGGCAGGAGAAACTCCCTTCAGCTGCTCCAGGATGAAGCACAGGGTTCGAATTTTAAGCTTTGCAGTACAGGACAGTTAGGTGGGAGTTCTTTCTTCCTGGATCCAGACCATCCGAGCACCTCTCCTCCAAGGCTGAGATGATTTATTCATTGTTCTCCAGGTCGGCAGTGTTAACACCCCACCGTTTCCTGGGGTAGCAGCGTTACACTCTGCTGAGCAGCAATGTAAAATATTCACAGCCATGGCTGGGGAAGATCTATCAGCAAACGGCCTCGGGGAGGAAGGAAGATGTGGTGGCATTTGCCAAAATTCCCCTTCAGCGTGACAAATCCAAACTAAAACCCAAACTAGAAAAACACAGAGGCCATGCTAACAGTTTTTTATTTAGCCCCCACTTTCTGTTGTACTTTCAGGCTCTATAACCGTGATTTTGTGCACGCTCAGGTCACACTGATCCGTCCCCAAGGCCGTTTTCCGGGGTGAAATGCTCCAAAGAACACAAGTGGGAGCTGTCTGTAGAGACAGAAGGCAAACACAGAGTCTCTCCGAGACTTCTTGCCGTGACTCACTTTTTTACCACCCTTCCTTCAGGACTGGGGAGCTCCAGAGCAGCCTCTTGGCTGACAAGAGGTTGGATGGCAAGAAGCACGAAGATGTGTCTGCTAGAATCAAAAAGTAGATGTGTTCAGCCAGTCTCCAGCGAGCAGGAGGGAAGTGAGGAGGAGACTGGGAGCCCTGGGGGTCAGAACTCGTGGCAGGCAGGGCCAGCAGCACATCCCTTGCTTTGACTCCTAAAGGCTGTGGCAGCAGCAGGTCTGCCAGCCTGCAACAATCACAATTACTTCCAGTACTACGGCAAATTACGGCCCTTCCCAGGGAGGATTCGTGCCAAACCAGCTTTTCATAGCTACGGGGGATGCATCAAACAGAGAAGGATGAATTCTTTTTGCTGGTATTAGCCAGACTTGTGCTGCTGCTGCAGCCGTGCCCTGCTAGGCTGTGTTACATAAGCTCAGCCAGAGCTTTCCCAGAGGTTGAATTCCCGTTTTATGTAAGGCAGTGGCAGATGCACTCCCCAGGCCGAGCAGGGGGGAAATGAAGCTCCAGCACATCAGTGGAGTGAGAACCTGCATTACCTTGACAATTTTCTGTCACAGGCTCCAGCCCTTCCAGCCTCCTTTAGCAAATCCACACCTGATCCGTGTTCATTTATCTGGACTGGAAAAGGAATGAGCTTTGCTGCATTTGGCTCTGCAAAAATCTGGGGGGCAAGGGAGAAACTTTGAATAAAAAATGGAGCAACAGCTGACCCTTGCATCCCAAAATCTTAACATCAAAGCTGTGACTGAGCCAGGGATTCCCACCAGGACAGACCTGCCCAGCAGGGAGTTTGTGTTATTTCCCAGGGGGACACAGAATTCCCCACCCTGAGCTGCCAGGTGTCACACCACTCCGGCTTCAGGAGATATGATTAAAAATCAAGGTGCTTCTACAAAGTGTTTTGAGGTTGCATTTGGGGGACAAGATCAGGATCAATCCAAATTTAACATCACCCGCTTCAAAACCCCTCCTTTGTTTTCAGACCACGAGGCTGGGTCAGGCCCTGGGGATGTATCTTCACCCAAACCTCACCCCACATCCAAGGGGTGCCCTAATTCCTCCCATGTGTGCCCAACGCTGGTTTCCCAGCCTGGAGAGCGGTTCCTCACGTGCCCTGGGCTGCAGAAATCTGTGTGCTTTTCCGTGCTAACCTTGCAAACCACTTAATTCAGAGCAAGCCTTTGACTCCAGCAGTTCCAGCAGGAATGTCCGACGTCTTCCTCGTTCAGCCAGCGCGCTCCCAGCGCAGCTGGAATTGCTGGCCACTGGAAAGGCTGAGTGAGTGCTGCTGGGGGCGCTGATCCCTGTGAACCATCGGCTCTCCAGGGATGCCAGCAGGACACTGCTGACAGCTGGGGAGTCCCATCTCAGGCCTGAGCTCCAGAAGGCAGCAGGACAGACCGGGGAGCGCTGAGGAACAGAGGCAGCAGCACTTAAGAGCAGGCTGCTGTAAATCCCGGCTCCCCCCGGGCTGCAGGCACGCACATTCCCTCATGGAATGTTTGCTTTCCTTCCTAGCTCACCTTCGTAAATGGACACCACTGCTCTGCTAAAGCTGACAGAGCCATGGGATGTCCTGAGTTGGAATAGTCCCACCAGGATCACCCAGCCCAGCTCCTGGCCCTGCACAGACACCCCAACAATCCCATCCCTGGCAGCAGTGTCCAAACGCTCCTGGAGCTCTGGCAGCCTCGGGGCCATGCCCATTCCCTGGGCAGCCTGGGCAGTGCCCAGCACCCTCTGGGGGAAGAACCTTTTCCTGATACCCACCCTAAACCCTCCCCTGGCACAGCTCCAGCCGTTCCTGGCTCCTGTCCCTGTCCCAGGGAGCAGAGAGGGAGCTGCCCCTCAGGAGGAGCTGCAGCCCCCAAAGATTCTCCCCTCAGCCTCTCCTTGTCCAGCTGAACAAACCAAGTGCCCTCAACCACTCCCCGTGTGCCTCCTCCCGACCCTTCCCCGTCTCCACATCCCCCCTTCGGATCCTGTCCAACAGCTTTATCTCCTTCTTACATCGTGGCCCCCAAAACTGCCCCCAGCACTCGAGGTGAGGGCGAACCAGCCTCACACTCCACAAGTTTTGACTTTATTTGACAAAACTCCACCTTTTGTGCCACTGTTCAATCTCACAGCAAAAGAGACCAGCTCCACAAGCACGGCCTCTTCACCAAGCCTTATTCCGCTACCCCTGGGCTTTTAGGTAGGCTGACCACCCTTCCAGAGATCCTTAGGGAAAGTTTAAAAGCTCCAACAGGAAGCACAATTTCACTTCCTTGAAAAAAAAGAGCAGAAACTTTCCCTTTTCAGAAAAAAAAAAAAAAGCATTTTGCTCAGAAAGAGGAACTCCAGCATTTCTTCCCCTGAGCCCTCTGAGTCTTTAAGCCTGGAGAAGCTGCTCAGATGTCAGCCACAAAACTCCAGCGAGCAGGATGTGGCAGGACCTCTTTGCAGCAGTGCTGGACTTATTTTAAGCTTTCTGTAATTAATTTAATTTGCACGCAGTGGCCTCTGCAGGGCAGGAACTGTATTTTCCTCAGTGTTTATACAGCACCTCACCAAACAGACACCTTGCCCATGCTTAAGGCTCCTAAATGTTAAATTATAATAATTAAACAGTGAGGTACGTAAATCTATTTTTATCTCTGGCCTGGGGGGTTTGTACAGCACCTCAGGGAAGTTACAAGTGGGTTTCAAGCTATTCTGAGTGGCAGGAGTCAATCAGACACCATTTCAAACCATTTACCTTTGGAAGGCCTGTTTTGAGGTCGAGTTGGGAATTGTGGTGCCATCACTAGGGTTTGTGTTGTCTATCAGTGCTGAAAAGGGCTTCTGCTGGCTCCCACCTTTACGAACCCGACGTCCTGACCCCTGGCATGGTGAGGGTTGCAGGCCTGCCAGCCCAGCAGGGTTATGTAGAAAACCCCTGCTGGTGTTCCTTTAGCAGCATCGTCATTCCCCCGACACCACCAGGGCCCTCCCCACCACATCCCTGCTTTTGGGCACCCCTGCTCCAACTGTTCTGCAGTCAGCTGGGAGAATCCAGAGTCCTCCCACGCCCTCTTACACCTCACTGTGTAGCCCAGAGCACAAACCCCTGCGAATCCTTCACGGGACACATCCGGGTACATTTTTACTTGCACGAAATTCCTTTTCAATGGAAAAATGTCCTTTCCCCACCAGCAGCGCCCAGCACACCCAGACCAGCTCCTCACCAGCCCCTCCCAGCTCAGATTTGCTTCTCTCTAATGCTAACACCCTTCCCAGCCAGCCTGACACTAAGGACTTTTGCCCCAAAAGCAAAGGATCTCATAAATATTGTTAAATGCACAAGTCCTGGCCCCTTACTTTGCCTTGGGGGGTCCTGTTGCAGCCAGCACAGGCAGAGGCACAGGTCCTTGCCAGGTGTTTGCAGAGCACTGCGAGGACATTGCTGTGACCTCTGGGAGCAGCTGAGGCTGCCACCTGCTTTCCGTGCAATCTGCTCCCCGTGTCCCAGGGAATGGCCCTTCCAGGAGCATCTTCCTCCTGGATTTGCAGGGCCCCTGGAATTTTCTTCAGAGAGTGAACGCTGGCATTTGGCACCAAAATTGGAGCACATTTTACACCCACAGCACCCCTAAGAGGTTTTTCAAACAGCACCAGTGCAGGCCACAAACACTGCAGGACTCAGAGCAGCCAGGCAATGTTTCCTTGTGGTGAAATAACCCGGCTGAGGAGACAAAATCTTTGAAACAAAGCCAAAACCAACTTAATTTAGGAGTGCCATCAACACCAACCATCAGGACCTCACTCCTTCACACCACGAATGCATCTTGTGCCCGCCCAAAGCCACGAGGGAGGAAGAAATCCAATATCAATAATCTCTCCTCAGACTTTCTGGGGTTCATTTAAAAGTCTTCACTCACTTGTTAACCCGGGCTAGCCTTGCTTAACTTCCACTTCCCGATAAAAATCATGACCTAGAAAAAAATTTTTGCTGTGGGAAGCAGCAATGTTCGTAATTGAAGTACAGGGAAAGGAAAGATAAAAGCTCTGGAAAAAGGCATTAAGTTTCTTTGGAGGCCTGGGGAGAAACATATTTAAGCTTTAATGTGGGATGACATGTGCAGACTTAATAAACTGCTGTTAGATCGTGATCCAGCTCCCTGCATCCTCTTCCCTGAATTCCAGGGGTGAACACCAGGCTCCGGTCAGAGCCTCTTCTGTTTTCTCCGACTCTTTAGGTGCACTGGGTTTGTTTCCCAAAGCAATTTTCTTTTTTATCTCTGCTCGTCCCGTGCAGCAATTCCTTTATCTCCTGGATCAGCTCCTGCAAAGAAATCAGCTTCAGCTCCTGCCCTTTCCTCCTTGCCCCGCTAACCTCTGCCTGGCCGCTCTTCCCGGACTTTTTGCTTCCCAGGGCGCGCTCGGCAGAGCTGGGAATGGAAAGGCTCGGCACGGGCTCCATCTGCTGGGACACGGGCCAGCCTCGGGCTCTGGATTCCCCAAAACAGGGATGAGGAGCTCGGCAGGCAGCTCGGGAGCCCTGGGAGTCACAGCATGGACACAGCCGCTCCTTATCCCACAGAGCTGCAGATCCAAGGGGCAGACACCTGGATGAGACAAGAACTGGATGTCCAGTCCTTATCCAGGCTCTGAGCCCTCCTCATTCCACTTTTCCTCCGTGATTTGCGCTTCCCTGAGCATCCCTGGGTGGGAGCTGAGCACAAATCCCTGCCGGGAAGGGCTGGAGCAAACCCCTCCTAGACAGCTCCGGGCTCTGGATTCCCCAAAACAGGGATGAGGAGCTCGGCAGGCAGCTCGGGAGCCTCTGGAAGTCACGGCATCCACGCAGACTTTCCTCATGCCCGCAGAGCTGCAGATCCACGGGCAGACACCTGGATAAGACAAAACCTCCATGCCCTGTCTTTATTCACCCTTTCTAAATCTCGTTTTTCCTCCGGGAAGTGGTTCGTGCTTCCCTGAGCATCCCTGGGTGGGAGCTGAGCACAAATCCCTGCCGGGAAGGGCTGGAGAAAATCCCTCCTAGACAGCTTCAGGCTCTGGATTCCCCAAAACAGGAATGAGGAGCTCGGCAGGCAGCTCGGGAGCCTCTGGAAGTCACGGCATCCACACAGACTTTCCTCATGCCCGCAGAGCTGCAGATCCAAGGATAAAACACTGGATGTTCTCTCCATGTTCAGGCTCTGAGCCCTCTTAAATCCCATTTTTCCTCCGCGATTTGAGCTTCCCAGAGCATCCCCGGGTGGGAGCTGGGCACAAATCCCTGCTGGGGATTTTTTT
>VZRQ01007693.1:176569-218133 GCA_013397975.1 Machaerirhynchus nigripectus | reverse complement strand
TCCCCTTGAAGGGCTGGCGTCCCCTCTGGGGCATTGGCCACTCCTCCCAGCTTTGTGTCATCAGGAAACTTGCTGAGAAGTCACTCTGGCCCTTCATCCAAGTCACTGATGGATAAGGTCAACAGTGCTGGGCCCAGGATGGAACCGTGGGGGACACTGTTAGCGGCAGGCCTCCAACCTGACCCTGTGGCATTGATTGTGACCCTCTGGAATCTTCTATTCATCCAGTTCTCAAACTACCTCATTGTCCACTGATCTAGTCCACACTTCCTGACTTTGCCTGTGAGGGTGTTGTGAGAGACAGTGTCAAAAGCCTTGCTGAAGTTGAGGTAGACATTATCCACTGCTCTCCCTGCGTCTATCCAGGTAGTTGTTTCACCATAGGAGGCAATCAGGTTGGTCAAGCATGATTTATTTTTATTGAATCCATGTTGACTACTGATAACCTTCTTGCCATGTGTGTGGATAAAGAGGGCCTCCAGAATGAGGCACTCCACCACCTTTACAGGGATTGAGGTGAGGATGACAGGCCAGTTGTGCCCTAGGTCCTTCATCTTCTCATTTTTGAAGGCTGGGGTGACATTTGTTTCCTTCCAGTCCTCAGGCATCTCTCCTGATCAACAGTGACCCTTCAAAGATGTTTGTGAGTGGTCATTAATATGGTATCCACCAGCTCCCCCAGTTCTGCTTGTCTTTATAGAGGGGCAGGCTGTAGTCCAGAGGCATCCCTCCTCACCTCTGCAGTCACAGACACTCTTGTTAGTCACATTTGCATCTGTTTACAGTCTGTTCCCTCCAGAGGGACCATGAATACAAACTCAGTCAGTAATGGCTTTTACTCATCTTTACCTTTATTGTGTGGTGACTCATTGATGAACGGATTCTTCCTGTTGTCAGGTTTCTTAGCTATCTGTGTCTCATCTGGAACCAATTTAAAATAATTCAGCTGCCTTATTTCTCTTCTGTCTCTGACTGAGGAATTTATATTATGTGCAACACTAATAGGAAAAGGTCATCCTCTCAGACCCAGAATTATACAACGTTTTGTAGACAAACTTAAGACTGAACATCTTTTGCTTGGTTGTTACATTGAGAAAAATTTCCTGTTAATATTTCTATTCTGATTGTATTTTAGAAGTTGAGGGAGAATGTGTGCTGTGTGGTGCAGTATTGTGTGTGTGTGTGTAGGTAGAGAATTCAGCATTAAAAGGAGTACAAGATGAAGGAGGTAGCTGCAAAATGCATGATACAGAGTGAGAAGATATCGCATTCTAACCATGAGGTTAAAGAGGACTAAGAGGACTTTACTATTTAAGCAGCACTTTTAATGCTAAGCAATGTAATTGGTGTGTCAGTTATGGAATGAATGATGGTGTACTTCAGTCCTGGGAAAAAGAAATCCTTGCATTTGTTCCTTTTCATGGGCATTTACAAGGGAGTGGGGACAGGGATGGAGTTGGATATCAAGAACATATGGGTCAACAGTCCTCAGAAATGAAATCAACTTGGGGTTTGGCTGAAAACCCCTTTAAAACCAAGTTATTTTCCAGAGATATAGCTCTATAAAATATTAATTAAATTTGTTATTTATTGAAGAAATAATTTCTCAAGATTATGGGAACTAGATAGAAAACTCTTACATAAATTAGTCCTGAAAACAGAATCAAGTTCTTCTGGTGCTTTTAGGCTGCATTTCAGTTGGTGTCTGAGACTTTAAAGTAAGCAGTGTTTTATGTACAACAATGTTTGCCATTTGATGAACTCAGTAATAAATAGAAAAAAGAAGTGTTTAAGACCCACAGACATGCCAGTATTTCTCTCTTTTGTGTTATGCCAAGAGGACAGGACCACGGTCTTTTTAAGAGTGGTATTTTATACAGCGTGAGATTTCTGATCAATGAGGTTTGAAGTTTTTAATGTAGTATGCTTTGTGAAGTTTTTTATACTTGTGGAAAGCGTAGGCCACCTATGGTCATGTAGCACTGCTGTGCACAGCTTCCCGAGAGACTGCATCAGACTGTGCTGGTTGAAACCACCAGACACTGGCAGCATGAGACTATCTTCTGCATTTAAACCCCCTTGCCCACCACATAGTCCCTCTCCTAGTCTCTCAGATCTGAAAGATAGGAAAAGTCACATGCAGAAATTAAATATATGGATCTTGAGATTTTGAGCAGCAGGAGTGTCGGAACAAAATAACTGGAATATGTAACTATCTCATGTGAATAACATAATATTTTGTACAGTTTTAGATATATTAGGTTTCCTTAGCATCTGTTACTGTATCGTTTTGGAGTGCTCCAGGATGTAAAGCCCACAGGCAGATGAACTGCCTGGATATACACAGGTTATCATGCATAGTTGTTTGGAAACTTTCTGCACTGTGCAGTCAGTGCCACGTGGAGGGGAAAAACCTCTGTGATTGTGTAGCTGCTTCAGAGAAGAAAAGTAACTTAATATGGGTCACCTTTCATCAGCAGTTACAAATTTAAAATACCCCTAAGCTTTGATCCTGACTCAGATACGAGGTTTTCTTCCACCTTTCTGTTAAAATCTGTCCACTTCCATCTCTCCAGTGGCATAAAAAAAATCAAAACCCCTTGCTAGATTCAGGCAAAGGGAAGTCAAATTAGCTGGTATTCTTGAAATATTTTCCAGAGCATTATTTCAGAAGAGATATCTTTTACAATTGCTAAATATTCAGCACATGTCCACATTATTACAGCAACAGGATTTTAAGTATTTGTTCAAAGGAAGCTTGGGATGGAAATAGTTTAACAGGTCTGTCCAGGAGGAAATTAATCAAGCCCCAGTAAATTGTTCAATAACAGAAATGCTAGTATCCATCAATTTTGTCATGGATTTTTGCACTGTAAAACACATCATGTTGCTTACTGAAAGTAAATAGAGCTGCATGTCTCCAGTGAGCATCTGTGTATCTCTCACTAGCAGAAGATATACCAGTGTACTGACTACTCCCTAAAGAAACAGGAGATTATTTTAGTATAGTTCTCTTTTTTATTAAGCACAATAATTAGTAAAGTACCTAGGCTAACATAACAACTCTCAACATCTGTTCCCTAACCTCTACAGAGCAGTAAAACATGTATTATGCTAAAGTTAAGTATTATCATCAACACCTGCAGTTCCCTAGTCTTTCAATACAAAAAGACATCAGCCAGAAAATAATTAGAAATGTAAATAGAAAAGCATGAATGATATGCTGGTAGGTGAGTAATACAGGATAAATCATCAAAGAGACCGTGCTTAGGACAGATTTAGAACAAAATGTTGGGAGAAGGTGAGAAAAGAGATGGAAAGAAAGTGGAGAAAGAGAATTTTTTAAAAATGTTCATTGTCCTAAAATCAATTTTTCTTTTTCTTTTTTTCTTTTTTTTTTTTTTTTAACAAAGTACAGTATTTGCTTTAAATTACTCAATGGCTTACCTCCAAATTTCCAATTGCCTTCTCTATAGAAGTGTGAATCAGCTTTTTTTTCTTAAAAAAATAATTTCTAAAATTACTACTCAAATTGGTATCTGAAAAACAGTGGAAAATCTGTCAGCAGTTAGCCAAGCTTTTCCTTTTTTTTTTTCTTTGGGAAAAACCTGAGTCCTTAGGCTGTAGGTCTTCTGGAAATTAATGAACTGTGACTGAGGTAAACAGCATTAGAGATGGTAAATTAAATATATTTGGATAAGTATGTAAAATACACTAAACATGTAGGCTATTAAGTGTACAAATCTATTGTCAAAACATGAAATTGAAATCAAAAGCATTATTTGGACTTTGAGCTTGTTTAACTGTGTCACTCTACTTGGTCTTATCTAAATGCTTGTGCATTCCATTTGTTCCTATGGTCGCTGTCAAAGGCATGTCCAGAGTCAGCAGGACACTTACGGATTTTGAGGGATTTTGTTTACTTTATTTGCTCTTCTGTTTGCTTTTTGCATTTTTCAACAGTATGATAATTTCTTCTTCACCGCATGTTCCATACTTATCTCATATATTAGTAGCCTATCTTACATTGCCCACAATTTAGCTGTAGTGAAAAAGCATAACATATCTGACAATTATGGTTTAGAATAATTTATTTGTTTAATTTGATCTCTGTTTGGAGGCAGATTGGGATAATACGCTCTCAGAAAAAGTACAGTTTGCTTGGGAGGTAGATAATAAATACACCCTCCCGTAGTGCAGAAATGTTTGACACAACTCTCCTATGCTGATAGCCAGAATAACTTTGTTATTTTTATAATTTGTATCGGCCTTTTTGTAGATTCATTTCCTGAAGAGGATAAAGTATACTTTAAAAGCACTGGTCTTCCCTTGGAAGGAAACAGCTCAAAATGTTTAGGAAAAGTCTACGGAAGTAATGGGATTGTAATGGGAATAAAAGCAGGAGCTGTGTGACAGTTTTGCCAAATTACGGTATTTATTTATTTTTTTATTCAGGATATACTTTTGAACTATTTTTTTTTTCTATGTGAGCAAATAAATACAGAATGCACTCAAAGACAGAGTTAAAAGTGATCAAAGATACTGTGCTATTATAGTGAATAGTGACATAATGGTGTTATTACGGTATGGGTGCCTCACTCCAAGATCTTCTCAGTTGTAAGAGAACTAACTTTTTCACCTCTACAGTGATTAATAGAAAAAAAAATTCCATCGTATTAAAGTTGTCCAAGGTATTTTTGTTTTGTTCACATCAACTGTACATCAACGAACATTACTCTGTGTTTGGATTATTGTATTGCCCTAATTTGTGATGGCATCACACTGAAAGTTTACGCTTGTGTGCTGAGATTTGTTGCATTAGTGTCTTGCATGCAGGTTGATTTTGCTTTGTTTTGTTGAGTCAGATTTGCAACCAGAGTGTTTGAGAAGTTGTTTCTGGATGCCCCATGTTCTGAACTTTACTGACAAGCTTATGTCAAGAAACAGCTGTTCTGGAGAGCTGTCATTAGACTTCACCTGTATTTGAAAAGAAATAGTTACCTTTCATGAGCATGAATGTCTATATAAAAAGGGAAAAAACCCACCAAAAATCCAACATCTGAAATATCTCTTTTTCAGATGTTAAAAGGATGTGTTACCCACTGAGAAACTTAAGTATGTCATAGCTACTGTGGAGACAGCACATATAAATATACTTCAAAGGAGAAAATCACATATAGCTCCAAGATTTCTCATGTATTATTAATACTCAGGTCTGGATATTATTTAATCATAGTGTGAATCTGAAGTACTAAAAATACTTTCGATTTTAATATTATGCAGGCTTGCAAAGGCATTGCACTGTTCAAAACAAGCTTTTCTTATGTCAGCTCCTTGACACAGTTCAGTTCAGGGTTTTGCTGCTGGTTTAAAACTTACAGAAATCAGCTTTTTACCCACAAAAGCACTGCTGGATTGATTTGGATCAAGACTGCAACCTCTCATCCAAAATTTTATAAGAAACCTACTTAATATTCTAAAGTTTCTCCTTTGAATACAATTATACAGATAATTTAGAAATGAACACTAAGAAGTAGACCTTTATTTGGGGATGTCCAGGGTTAGTTTCTGACTGGACTTTTCCACCTGTACTTATTTCTTTATGTGAGTTTAATAATGTAACTATATTTTCTCATTATGAAGTCATTCATCAAAGCAACTTAAGTTCACCCAGCTCCAAGCATTTGCCATAACAAACACTCTAAGGCTGACAAAATGTGTGATAGCTAAACTAGAGCATCTGGAAACAGAGCTATGCTCTATACTCCTGGGTTTTTTTGTTGCTTTTTTTCAAGCACCTTAGCTGTGAAAAGATACTGAAGGTGTTTATGATAGTGACCTTTTTATTAACTGGAAAAAAAAAAGGAAAAATAAAATGACTTATTATTGTAGCATCTATAATTCCAAATAAGACCTAATGCCACAATAGCATTTACCCTAATTTAATACCTCCTGAAAGTACTGAGAATGTTATTTCTCACTAGAAAAAAGTCTTCATAATACAAGACATGTAGACCACCTGGTGATGAAGGCGTTTAAATGATGATAATGACATTATCAGTTTTCAATTAATATGCTTCCCCCCATTTCTAATGATAAAAAAATATTTAGGACTGAAGCCTTAAATGTGAAGAAAAGGGCAAAGTGGTGCCAGTTTTTGTATTTGTTTAACATTGGAAGGCAGGGCAGCACACAGTATTGTAGAAGGAAAGTCACTGGAAATTTAAAACGTCAGTTCACTGATGGTCTTCCCTCTTCATGAAGATGGATTTCTAGCACTGATTTTTTTCTTTCTTTGTACTGTAGTATTAAGATGAAGACCTGGAAGACACATGGTTGCTAGGGGCAACTCATTGTTGTAATGTTTATAGCAGACCTAGCAAAATTAATCCCTATTTCAGAGTAACATCTTTAAATGCCAAGGGCACTTCGACGTGGATGTATAGTCTTAAGTACGTAAGAACATCATAAAATCATGTGGACTTTTCCTTCTAAGATTTTTTTTCCTTCAAATCTGTACCATACCTGCCTGAGACAGAGCTGATTTTCTTCATAGCAGCCTGTATGGTGCTGTGGTTTGGGTTTGTGACTGAAGCAGCATTCGTCACACAATGAAGTATTTGTTATTAATGAATTGTGCATCCACAGTGCTGAGATTTCATTTTTCCACACTCTCCACCCACAACCAACAGGCTGAAAAGACACTGAAGCCTGGGAGGGGACACAACTGAGGCAGCTGACACCAACTCACCACAGGGATACTCCCTATCATATGATGTCATTAAATATATGTTAAGTAGTAAGTAAGAAAAAGAATGTATATTTTATTCAGTAGCTTTTGTGGGGTTTTTTTTTGGTAAAATATATTTTTTATTGAGACTGTTGTGTTTCCTTTAAGTCTGTAAAATTTCACACAGTGTTAACTTTTGTCCTGCACAAGAAAAATCTTTTCTCCATCATGCAAGGTCAGGTAGAGGAATTAATAACTTAATGCCTGATTATTGTAACACTGCACTGGACCTGGCTAGCATAGAATTATTTTTCTTTATAACAAAATTTTGTTTATAACATAGAATTTATTTTCTTCTTAACATGCTAGTTTGTTTATTTTATATTGAATTGCTTCCTTTCCTATTCTTTAACTTACCTGGTATGGGGGGAGACATGACTGAGTGGCTTTGGGATGCTTAGATGCCCACTGGGGTTTATCCACAACAGTGATTCTTAAAAATTGAAATACTGTATGGGAGAAATAATATGGGACAGCCTTGATTTAAACACAAAACTGACATTTATGAAAACAAGTGACTGGTTTTTCAAACACAATTTTGGGGAAAAAACCCCTCACAACAAACAATCAAACAGAAATATGAAAAGGTAAATAATTTCTTTAATTCTACAAATGATTAGAGTCATACTTACAGGAGTAATTTTAATAGCTTCATAGAGAAATATTTTTACAGGAAGGTAAAAGTCAATTTAAAATAGAGAAAGAAACAGACTGTCCAAATGAAATACTTTGCCTGTTTCCCATTGTAGAAAGGATTGTAAATAAATGTTCTTTTCAACTTCTGAAAACTGGCTATTAAGCTGTAGGTGCACTATGTTTACATAATTTTTTATCCCATCTTTTCTTTAGTTTAAGAATTCTAGATCCCTAAGAGTCTTGAAATATTTCAGAAATATAGTATCTGTGCTTGATATTATACTGTTCTGCATTACTCATCTGTATAATCCAGATTTTTTCCTCTAGCATCTTCATGATGATTGCTTTACATATTAGAAGTTCATGATTTAGAAGACTATTACTTGCCACCAGGAAATGCACTACTAGGTGGCAGGATGATAAATAGGTAACTTTTTAGGAAAACTGTTTGGGTTGGGTTTCTTGGGGCTTTTTAGGTAAATTTTTTTTAGGAAATGCCATTTATGTTAATATTTTTAGGAAAAGTCAGTGTCTTGATCTTTAATAATTCTAAATTGTCATTGCTGACAATGTGGATGGTATGAAAACCTTGTGTGAGTGAAGTTCAGTTGGGCATTAGAAGCATGCCAGCATAGGCTGATAGAGATGATTTTCGGGCTCACAGTAGGTAAAATTACTTGAGTAAACCTTCATAGACACACTTAACAAATATCAAAAAGATTTTCTAGTCCAATATATACAGATCTATTCAGGTCAGACAGTTACTTTTTGTTAAGTGTGGGAGACAAATTCTTGGGATACAGAACCAAGACTTTTAAAGATCAGCTGTTTCAAATCCATCTTATCTAAGACAGCATGTTTACTGAAAAAGTAAAATGAGCTGTACGAATGGAAGGATCTGGATCAAATTCCCTCAAGGATCTGAAGAAACACAGAAATGACTAGGAATACTGGTACAGTTTTTCAGTGGCTCCCATATTGCTTCTTCAGTATCTTCCTGTCCTTTTGTCACCTAGAAAAAGGAGTTTCTTCCAGGAGAAGAATAGCAGTGTAAGCTTCAGAGACTCGTCAGAGACAGGAAATGTTCTGAGACCAATTGAAAAGCTAGACTCTTCCCATATGGAGAGCCCATTTCACAACTGACTTTGCCAGTACTTTGCTGCAAAATTATTACCTTTTCCTTTCATTAAGTTTTATTATATTTTCTACTTCTTCTTTCCTGAGGCTGTGGCCTAACTTTGGTTTCAAGGCTTAGTTCTTGCTTAGTACACTCTTTCTTGGCTCCCTAGATACAAGAACACCTTACTGATTTTTTGGTTGTTTTTGTTTCTTCTTGCTCTGTGGAGTGCAATTCTAATTTCAGATGGAGAGTCCTTCTGCAGTTTATGTGTTCAGGCATATTAGTTGCACAGGGGAGTTAAGTTTGTTGTAATTATTTCCCTTTTGCCTGTGTGATATGTTCAACTCTTCTGTTTTGAAGGAATAGTTTCCACTCTTTGCCTCTAAAAGCACTTTCATGCCCAAGTCCATTTAAGAGAAACAGAATACTCAATTCATTGAAATTTCAAAATATTTCCTTTCAAAACCAGAATGATAAAAGAAAAATATATTTTTGAAAACTATCCAAAATCCACAACAAAAACAAACCCTATACACTCAGCTTCTTCCTTCCTTTATTGCTGTTAGAGTAACAATTTGCATTAAATCAAATTTTGTCTATTTTTAGGTTTAATTATGAAAACTGTGTGCTTAGGATTTTGCATGTATTATCCAGCCTTATATGCAAAGAAATGGGCAAAGTGGATGAATTTTTTCACTCCAAATTTTGTGGATTATCTTAAGCTTTATCCAGATTTTCCACTTGATCTCCTGGCATGTATTTAGAATTCCCTTTGTGACAAGACAACAATTCAAGTATTTGGAGATCTGTACCCTTTACCTGCAAAAACAAAGCATTGCTGTCCTAAAGCTTGGAGTAAACAGCAGAAGTTTTTTTGCTGACTCATTTACACTGTTAAAACCTCAAAGAGCTTTTTGCTTTGAAATAAGAATATGTGTTATATACCCTCAAAACTCTGTCCCAGATAATCTTACTGATGAATAACTGCTACCAGTGGAGAAAACAAAGGTAAGGTTATTTCAATTGTTGTGAGAAAAAGGATTCATGTAAGAAGGCAAACAAAAGCACAAAAGTTGAAAATTGCTGCAAGATACCAGACTGGGTTCAATAAAATATTGCTTTCTCCCTGGGATACAGTCACAATGACTTTAGATGTGATTCCTTATTATTCACCAAAAACCAGTACTTAAAACATTTATCTTGCCTTAGTGTTTGAGTGCATTGAACAGAAAGGGAACACATGCAATTATCTTTTTTTAACAAATGACTACTTGGTCTTTGGAACATCTATTTATATCTTCAATCTTCCTTACTCATTTTGTTCAACTGGAGTTGTAGTTGCTGTCCTTCTAATTGCATTGCAGTGGTTTTCTATAACCGACTTAGTCATACACGTGCCTTGTTTTGAAACTACAAAGCTATTAATGCTGAATACTTTTGAGACCCAAAGGCTCTGCTGATGAACTGGAGCATGCATTACTACAGATTATATTGAACAAATGTAAGCTGCTGAGAGAAAGTAAGATAAACATGCAAAGATCAGAAATTTTAGCTTCTCTGTAAAATAAAAAGGTCTTATTTTGAAAGAGGAAAGAAATTGGCTTTAGAAGTCTATATTACTGACAAAAATTGGATGGATAAGGGATATAGGAAAGAAGTGAAACATGAAAGACTATTAGAGAGCTTAGAGTATTTGCACCCTCCCAAAGACTACAGTATTAACAGTCATAGCAGTATGCTACTGGGATATTTGAGTTCTAGAGTGGTACTAATGATGACTAGAACATGAGAGATTATCTTCTTTGGGCCTACTTATTCTTCATTGAAATGATGAACAGGCAATGGAATAGGCTGCCCAGGGAAGCGGTGGAATCGCCATCCCTGGAAGTGTGAAAAAAACTGCATGGATGTGGGATCTGGGATGCACTTCAGTGGTGAATATGGACATGCTAGGTTAATGTTTGGACTTGATCTTAGAGGTTTTTTCCAGCCTTAATGACTCTATGATTCTGTGATATCCCTTGGGTCAGTTGGGGTCATGTGTCCCTTGTGTGTCCCCTCCCAACATCTTGTGCACCCTCAGTCTCCTCAGTGCTGGGGTGGGGTGAGGAGCAGCAAAGGCCTTGGCTCTGTGTAATCCCTGCTCAGCAATAATGAAACCATCCTGTGTTATCAACCCTATTTCCAGCACAAATCAAACCCCTAGATCCATACTAGATACTATGGAGAAAATGAACTCTATCTCAGACAAAACCAACACATTCTCCACCTTTATTCCATACCACTTACATCATCCTCATGTCCCAACCTATCCAATAACCATCACCCCCTTCCCATTCTTTGCTAGAATACACAGATATCATTCCCTTATTCTGTGGACCAGTCCCATGAAATATCAATAAAATGTCCATAAATGTCCATATGTGTCCACAAAACATCCACTGAGTTAATTAATCCATGACTTCAGGCTCCATCTCTTATGATGGTCACTCAGGACAGGAGGGGTGGTGTCAAGTGGACTTACTGGGCACCAAAGCCAGCTCAGGTGAGGTCGCTGCTGCACTTGCACTTGTTCTTGCAAGGCTTCTCCTGCACCGATTCAGGTTGTTCCTATTACAGTAATTTGTATAACATGGAGTATTTTGTGGACTTATCCAAAGCCACACACTTTGACATGTTCCAGTGTAACTTCATGTACAACCACTGATGCTTCTTGTGTATCTGATGCAGCATGGACATCCATAGCCACAGATGTTTTGAGGTATGCCTTGTTCAGCATGGACTTACTATTGAGCCAGAATAATTTCAAAGCTATACCTGCCACCACACAGACACAACCATGGACACAAATGCTTTGAGGTGTACCTGCTCTGGTATGGTTTTATCCACGGCCACAGATGTTTCAGGATGTCCTGTTCCAGTGTGGACTCACCCACAGGTCACAGTCCCTTCAACAGAAATTCGCACTGGAGTTGCAGCCTGTTCAGTAGAGCAGCACATGTACAGCAGCACAGGTACAGCAGTGATGCTCTGGCCACCTGCCAGCCCAGGCACGTTCCCAGGCACAGCAGAGGAGGGTGATCAGCAGCACAGCACTGCAGTGAGTGGAGAAGGCAAAAAGCAGCTGCTAACAAGCATGAAGAGTCCGATGTACAGCCAGGCAAGTGAGCCTCACGGCAAGCACAGGAGCTTACTGATTTACTGCTAACAGACATCAGCAACAACAGCAACAACAGACATCAGTTCAACCTAGAACACCCCAACCAAACCTGTCATTATCTTGAAGCTGTAAGCCCCACACTGGGTGCCGGAACTGATTGTTCTCACCAAAAATCTAAAACATAGCCCCATACTAGGTGTTAGACATAAGTTTGGTTTTGAACATTCATATGGGACTCTGAAAACTTAGTGAACAAAACAAGAATAGACCAGTTAATTTTTGCCTATACTGTTTTGATAATCTCTTTATTCTATTGTTACGTCTTTGACATCCAGAGACAGTAATTTCTCTCTCCTACTCATTTGTCTCTATAGATTTTAGTTTCTGTTGTAGGTATTGTTTATTACACAGCTTCTTTCACATATGCATTATTTAATATGACTATGGCAGTAATGGTCTGTATTCCACTGAATGTATTTTATCAGTATTCTTAATACTTCCTCTTCCATATATACAGAGCACGAAGAGAGGGCAGATCATTAACCATCATTCACCTAGTCTAATAAGCAGAATATACCTGAGAAAGGCATACAGGGCACATAGGTCACACAGGTGTTGGCTATATAACTCACACAAAACTGATAACCAAGAGAAGGCCAATATTTAACACCTCTCAGTCCTTTTTAACATTTGATTTGTAGTGTGCATCAGGATTATGATGTTTTGCTTCTCTACAGGGCATAAGAAACCATGGAAATACAGCAGCCACAGAGTGCCTTTGGAATAACATACTTACCACTCAGCTCATGAATGCCAAGCCCATGCAAACTTTTGGCTTTTGTTTTTACAGTCCATTTTTGTCCCTTAATACTGCTGAGAAACATGAATTTATGCTGTTGTTTTAATGATTTCTTCATGGAAGCTGGAATGTTGCCACCATAGTTTTTGTACCCATCCATTACATTTCTTTATTCCTGACTAGAACACCAGTAGTCACTAAGATTTTTTGTTTGCAGCCTGCATGTCCTGCAACCAAACAGCCTGGCTTTTCTCTTTCCAAAGCCTATGCTATGTAGACTGTAATAGAGAGTGATTCTGGGATTATTTCTGAGAAGAACTTGCTGCTTTATTTGGGACAACAAGCTCTGGTCTCAAATGAAGTGTTCCTTCCTTTTCTAAGGGCCTGTTTCTCTCCTGTTATCTCAGGCCTTTATATCTGCTCATGCTTTTGATCTGAAAAGATCTTCAATATATTTAAATATTCCTTTTTTATAGATCTTGGTTGCAATTAATTCCTCCCCTTGCTCCTAGCCTGGAGTTAGGACCATAACTTAGAGTTATGACCATAAATTTAGGCCTATAACTTAAACACAACTTAAAGTTTGCAAAGTCATTTTTTACTAACAGAAAATCATTACAGCTTACAAGACAACTTGTAAAGCAGACCAGTAGAAAGATATTTTGCTGTCTCTTGTCTTGCCAGATATTTATTGCTTAGCTACAAAATTGTAGCAACTGTACATCAGCCTTGTCTTTATGGCTGATGAAGTCAGTTCCATTTGCTTCCACTGATGGAGGCACTGGACTTCATTACACTCTCTGTCTTACTGTGTTGTAGCACTGAATCAGCACCTTATTTTTTGAACACTAACTTCTCAAGGAACAGGGATTCAAACAGACATAAAAAGATGAAGAGAAAAAGAGAACATTGACTATTCTGTTCAAACTGAGTAGTATCTGATTTTCTGTCCTTGGAGAACACATGGTTTTGGTCTGGAAGCACAGTGCCAAGTTTTCAGTCTTCAAATGTTAGAAAGTACATTTTAAACATCTTCTTTCAGCAGACAAAATATTTTCCTTAATAGAGAAACTCAATATGGAACATTATCCCCATATGTGAAAAAAACGTTGTTGCTTGTTTCTCTTCTTCTACAGTTTTCAGCTCCTACTTGTGTCTTTCAGATCCATTGCTTTTGATATATTTAATTGTCATGTTCAGTTATGAACTGTATAACAAATAGCACTTGTTGAAGGCAAATTCCCCCCACATGGGGAATGCTACCTAGACATAGATACATATTTCTTTCTGAAAAAACATCCCAATTTTAAAACCTGAGTAGGGTGTGGGGGGAATTGTTGTTTTGTTTGATTTGTTTTGTGGGGTGTCTTTGTTTGTTTGTTTGCTTAAAAGAATTTGTGGAGTTTCTTTCTCCCAGAAGTCTTCTAAATTGTAACACTTCTTTGACTCCATTCTGTAATTCTTTTCCCCTGCTTGCTTTTAGTACTTGCTGAACTTTACACCCTGCAAATGGATTAGTATAGCACAATGTATGCAGCATGTTTACTTGTGTTGCTTCTTTGCTACAAGCCCATGTACAACTTGCTCTCTACAATTACCTGAAAGAAAGTTGTACGAAGGATGAGAGGACAGAGCCTCAAGCTGTGCCAGGGGAGGTTCAGTTTGGTCATCTGAAAGAATTTCTTTACAGAAAGAGTTAAACATTTGAATGCTCAGGAAGGCGGTGGAGTCACTATCCCTAGAAGTATTCAAGAAATGACTGGACATGGCACTCAGTGCCATGATCTAATTGACAAGGTGGTGATCTCTCAGAGGTTGGACCTGATGATCTCAGAGGCCTTTTCCAGCCTGTATGATTTAGTGATTCTGTGATTCTTACAAAGATCTGATCTTACAAAGCTCTAAATCACAGTTTGATAAAAATAAAAGCAGAGATATTAAAATACTCATCTTTCTGACTCATTAAAAAGAAGATGAGATTGTCCACTCTGCTGAAAGATTTAGTGGGCATTTCAGAACACAGGAGGGATGTTCTCAAACTAACGAACCAAATATATATCTGAAAAATGAACAATAGCTTCACTCTGAAAAGGTTCTTTTTGCAATTCACCACTAAATGGAATCTTGTAAAGTCTTTTACTAAAGCAGTATTAATTAGACTCCAAAAGGATATGTGAAAATGTCAGATGTCAAAGCAGAAATACTAGTAAAACTGTTAAAATCATGAACCGAGGTAGGAATCGCCCTTAGCATAAAATATTGTTTGTTTAACTCACTGACAGAAATTGCAGAAATGGTAGGTTTATTTTTTTTAAGATCTGCCTTGGAGAACTGATTTTGCTAATGAAGGCTAGAAGTCTTTCCCTAAGTCCCAAGAGCAAATAGGTGTATAATTCTTACCGAGTTTTTAAGGGTTTTTTGGATGTATTTTTCTAAAAAAAGCTGCTGCTGACAATGAAGTGAAATTAAAACACCTGCAGGTAATGCAGAATACAAAGTCAAATACTAGTCAGACATAAAAATGCTGAACACCAAAGGAGCTCTATGCTTAATATATGATATTTGCACTGATTTTTTTATAAGGATCTGCAAATATCTTGCCATTACCAGTTATCCCACTATGATTTCTTAAACAGACATCCTCAGTATTCTCCATGAAGGACTTCAGTGTGCACTTGTCCCATTTTTCTTTCCACAAAATTTTCCTGTTTGACTTGCAGAGGGATAAAAATTCTAGGGTTGCCACCTTTCACATAGATGACATCCCACAGAAGAATAAGAAAAGTAGGAATGTGACCCATAATTCTGCCTGCTTCAGAGAAGCTCTGCTTTTTCAAGATCATTGCTAAGTTAGGGTGGTCCTCTCAGAGCCATACTCAGAAGCCCCTGTATGAGTTCACTCCATCCATAGACCTGTTTCTATCAAAAACGATGTCTACACAGGTAAATCTTTGTGGAGTCTGAATCTGAGATGTGTCTTTATAGCTTAGAGTAAGTAGAGGATGACTAAACCCCAGAATTTTTCATAAAACTTTGCATGACCTTACAGTTAAGTTAATAAAAATATGTCTAGCTAATAGTTTTTTGTGCTTGACCTTCATCAAATACCATGTAAGGACCTGAAATACAAATTCTGTTGGTGAATGCTCAGAGAATTGGAACAGAACTGTTCAGACAATGGCTGAGATTGTAGACAGTACTGGTCATTGCATTGTCCAACCCCTGCTGAAGCAGGGTCACTGTGATCATGCTGTCCAGGATTGTGCTCAGATAGCTTTTGCCACTCCTCCCAGCTTTGTGTCATCAGTGAGCTTGCTAAAGAAGCATCTGGCCTCCACCCAAGTCATTGATGGATAAGTTGAACAATGCTGGGCCCAGCATTTAACCTAATGAGACATCACCAGTGACGGGTCTCCAACTAGTTGCTTGTGCCACTTCTGACTTGTGCCACTGATCACAACCCTCAACGACCCACTATTCAGTCATTTCTCAATCCACCTCACTCTCCACTCATCCAGCCTGCATTTCCTGACCTTGCCTATTAGGATATCTTGGGAGATGGAGTTGAAAGGTTTGCTGAAATCCAGGAAGACAACATCCACTGCTCTCCTCTTATCAATTCAGTCAGATGTCCCTTCTTAAAACACAATCAGGTTCGTTAAGCATAATTTCCATGATTCTTGTAAAGGGTTGTTAACCACTGGAACAGGCTGCACCTCATAGGTGGTGGAGTCAACATCCCTGGAAGTGTACAAGAAGTAACTGGGTGTGGTACTCAGTGACATGGTCTATTTAATAAGGCGGTGATCAGTCAAAGTTTGGGCTTGATGACCTTGGAGGTCTTTTCCAACCTAAATGATTCTGTGATTTCCTTTTTGTGAATCCATGCTGAATATTCCTGGTAATCTTGTCTATCACATGCTTAGATATGGCCTCCTGGATATACCATTACATCACTTTTCCAAGAACAAACGTGAGACTGACAGCATCTAGATCCCTGTGCCCTCCTTCTGTCTCTTTTTGAAGACTGGGTTGAAATTTACTTTTTTTCCCAATACTCAGGCATCTCTTCTGATGGTCATGACCTTTCAAAGATGATTAATGGCCCAGAAATGGTGTCATGGTGCTGGAACAGGCTTCCTAGGGAACTGATTGCAGCACCAAGCATGCCAAATTTTATGAAGCATTTAGACAATGCGCTCAGGCACATGGTGTAATGCTTGGAGTGGTCCTGTGCGGGGCCACAAGCTGGAATTCCGTGATCCTTTAGGTCTTTTCCGAGTCAGGATTTTCTATGATTCTGTATCTGCCAGTTCACCCAGCACTCCCACCGGGGCCCATGGTCCTGATGTGAAGTTTAACTTTAAAGTTAAACTTTAAAATGGTCTCAAGCTCAATCTCATCAAGGAAACCTCTTCCTTTCTCCCAGCCTTTGCCTGGTTCTCTGGGTCAGGTAGAAGCTGACTCAGTCAGCTGGGCTGACCCAGTCTAATCTGGTGCCTGGAATTGCTTCTTCCCAAGAGATGGATTTCTCCCTTCCCTTTGCTGAATGTCAAAAGGTTACTGCCAGCCCACTTCTCCAGCCTGTTGCAGTCCCTTTGAATGACAATACACTCATCTACTCTATCAACTACTCCTCTCAATTTGTATCAGTCAGCTTGCTGAGGCTGTTCTCTGACTCATGTTACCCATGATTCATGCAGAGATTAGGCAGTACTGGCCTCAGTATCCTCCTCTGGGATACACTAGTGACTAAGCTTCAGCTGGGCTTTGTGGCTTTGATCATGTGGCTTTGACCCTTGGACCCCAACAGTTCATCTAGTTTTAAAGCCACCTCCATGTCCAGTTATCTATCATGTTTCCTAAACTTGTAAGAAAGCTAAAATAAAGAAGAATATTAGGAGTCATTTTTTTACAACATGAATCAACTTTAAGACTCTTTCCAACTGAAATCTATTTTTTCAAGAGTTTAGAAACTAGAATAAGGATTAACATATTAATATATATAAAATACATAATCAGGTTTTAGAAGCCTTTTTTCTTGACATTCTGAGGAGTCGTGTTTCTTAGCTAGACTGTTCTATGTAATGAACAATTTTTCAAGCCCTGTGTCTGAGTCTTGACATTTGTCTGTTTTGCAGAATGTATGATATATTTCTAGTGCAACCAACAGACTCTGAGTAAAGTGCTCTTCAGCAAACACCGCAGTTTCCCAAGCCAGTTGTATTACATTAACTTATATGATTAACCTTTAAGAGTTCTTACAACAGAGCTTGAAATATGAGCCTTACACTGACAGGCACGTTATGGGAGTTCTGTATATAATTTAACGTTGTCTAATCCACTTAAGTCCTTTGTATGTTTTGGGGAATGCACTATTAATGTATTTGGATGGAAATGAAAATTCCCCTCATTACCATGCATTTCATGGGACTATTGCTATTTTTTTTTTTGAAAGAATAAAGAGATAATTTTTCTGTGGTGTTATTTAGTCTATTGTACTAAGGGTGGACAAGTCTTTGTATTCAAAATTTAGATGTACAGTTATTTTTCTCTCAAGTATTTACTGGATTGAGACTGATTTACCCATACTAATTTTCTCCTGCTGAAGCACTTATTTCTGAACGGAGCAATATGACCTTGTCAGTTGAGAAGAACAGTGTTCAGCTTAGAATCTTTTAGAGCTTGTTGGCTCTGAAATTAAATTACATATTGTACATGAGAGTGTTGTTCTCACATACATTACAGAGGAAAAAATTGAGAACATTAGAGATGCTCTTTATTTAAAGTTTGAATTTGCAAATGTATTTCTGTCGTTATGGTGATCAGTAATGCTTTCACATGGAGCCTTACTTCAAGTCTTATTTCTCATTTTTTTCTGATAAAGCTAGATCTAAAGTTATGTGAAGAAATGACTTAGGGTTATATATTAAACAAAACAAAATGAACAAAACAAAAAAAAAGCTAGCTCTCATAGGTTGTTAATAAAGGAAGAATGTAAGGAAAGCCTTAACTGGGTTGTTCTGCTGCAATGAGAAGCAACACAGATTCCTCAGGCAGGTGCAAAAGGGAGCTTGTTTATTGCAAAAAACAGGCCTTTTGAAACAATTAGGCCTTTATTGGTAACATTCCATTAAAGCCGAACAAATATAATTCAACCAACCACCACAGACCACGATGTGAACACATGATGGTGATATAACTTGTTTTCTACAGTTATGTAACTTGTTGTCTACCTCTATTCCAGCGGAGTCATTACCCAGATTCCTTTTCTCGTCAGCCAAAGTGAGAGGAGTAGGCCATGATTTTACAAAGGCACCAAGGCCCTTATTCTGTAAGGCTTTGCCTATCTGTAGCAATGTTCCAGTGGGAAGTCTGAAAGACAGAAAAGCGACATGGATCTTTATTATACTGATAAAGTTTAAACTAGATATGTGGCACAGGGTCATTTGACTGAAATTATTATGTGCTTGAAATTGACAATACTGATTATTTTAAAAACAGATTTTAAAAACTCCGTTTCTGTTGCGTGATTCTTTCACTGAACAAAATGTATGCTTGCTCAGGTTAAGGAAAGAGAGGAGGGGCAGCTTATATAACTCTGTCCTGAAGTCTGGTGCAAATGTTTGGAATAACACTGGAGAAAGGGACAGTTTCCTTGGATTTCTTTCATGTCCAAACTAGATAATACTAAATGTTATTCAAAATATTCTCTGCTGAAGCAGTGCAGCAAATAGCTTTTGACCTACTGTACACTTTTTTGTGTTACCTGTAATTATGACAAATTCCATCGATTTGCGTCTATAAAACCAGATCTAAATTATGTTATCTTATAAGTTCAATTTGTCAATTTTCTTGGTCGTATTCAAAATTGCATGGCAAAAATTAGGTTCTTTGTTTTGTTGCACATACTGGAAATGCCAGGCATTGATAACCTTAAACCTGTATGAAAGAATGATGAGAAGTAATTTGCTAAAATATATTTTTTTAAAAGAAGTGTTTTTGCTTCACTGTATATTTAATACTGACCCGCAGTATTTTTTAGGGATGTAGTCTAGCACTTCAGGAAATAGATGGAAAGATTTCCAGTACCATGGATATTGTATTGAGCACTCATTTGAAAGTCAGCAAGTATCCAAGACTGTCTAGAGTCATGATACTCCGGAATATATATAGCTGCTGCTTGTTTTGTTGCAGAAATAAATCAATGCTCATTTAGTGCTTGCTCCAAATTCTACCTAAGTCAATATAACAATGATATTGTCTTCAGTATTCTTTTATTGGGAGCCTGGAGAACCAAATTGATCACAGAACCAGACAGGGTGACTGTGAATCTCCTTTAGACTGGGGGCTCTTTTTAGATGCTAAAAACATCAGATTTATGGAATGAAGCAGTAATTTCAGGCTTTAAGGGGCAATACAAAGAACAGCTTAGTAATTGCTAACTTTACTTTTGAAGTGATTTGCTAAAATGAGAATTTTACCTTTCCAAAGACAGTGTCTCCAGTCCCAAGAACGAATCCTGTTAAGTGGAAGGTCCTCCATTTACTGGGAGTTTTTTGCTGTTGTTTTCTAGAAGATTTCTTGTAATTTTGTGAGGTTGAACCTAGGTCTATTGGATCAGTAATTATCTCACACAGAGGCAGTCAGTTTCATTTTCAGTGCAATTAGTGAATGACACCAAGAGTGCATGTAGTTTCCACAAAAAGCAAAAGAGATCAGCCTACACACTTGATCAGTTTTAGCCTTTCTTTCCCTCTGGCTCTGTGGAGCTGAGGAGAGTAATGGACCATAAAAGAAAGGATGTGACACACCAGAAAATGACAAGATTTACACTATTTCCTGTGTCCTGCCTCCTGGCAAATATCTATCACAGTAAGTGAGTATGTGCACCTCCTGCTAGCCTGTAAAATATTCCCTTGCTAAGCTTTAAAAGTCTCAAAATCAGTATAGCATGTCTTAACAAACTTGAAGGTAAGAAAAAGCTCCTGTTTAAACAAGATCAGCAGCCAGATCTGAGGCCTGTAGTGACCATGCAGTTCCAAGACTGCAAATGCCCACCCGGCTCAAGACAATATATGAGCAATATATGAGCATTTACCTACACACACACACAGACACACACACACACAGACACACACACACACACACATGCAAACACAAACACAAATAAAAAGGTGTATTTAAAATTTAAAAAATTGAGTTAGTGGATAGTTAAAATCACAATTCTCTTTAATAAGAGTGCAGGTAGATTGACAGTACTGTGAAATTAAATTCTCTCTTTTCCAGTTGAATCATAAAAGATGATGACACAGGCTTTAGTTATGTTGTTTTGCCATAGCACTTCAAATAAACTCATGAAAGCTTGGAAGCTCATGAAGCATTTGGAAGGAAATGTTCATTAGTATAGTATAGATTTGCACTGAATCTGTGTGATTAGGACTGATAATCTAGCGCTTTTTAAACACAAAACCTAAAACTGCCACTGCTATGGAAGTTGTATTTCTACAAATGTTTCTCTAAAATCCATTCCCTTTGGAAGACAAGTGTCTATAATAAAAAGAATTCCTTTTCTCCAGAAAGCCCCTTTGTAATTTCCTCTAAACTCATATGGTACATGAGCATTTTACACAGGTTTAAGTATTTGCTTTTTCACATTTATTCTGTACTTTTTAGTCTTTGCACATTGTAATCACATACTTTAAATCACATTTTTCTCCATAACCTTCTGATACTGTGCCAATTCATCTCAGAAACTTCAGCATTTCTTAGGAAAAATTGAGTAAAGAGGAAAATCAAAAGAGCCTAAAAGATTCTGGTGTCAATATGGTACAACTTTAGTCTGTACCATCTTTGTAGCAATTCTTCTTATACTGTTCTTATATACCTCCCAATCTTGACAGCTGGAGATAAAATTTCATTGCAATATGTGTGTTAAAGGTGATAGCAAAAAGATGGACTAGAGAGGCATGTGCTATGTCTACCTGATTCCAAAAAGAAAACAACTTACATGGCTAAATCCAGGTCTTAAGGCAGAGATGCCATAGGTGAAGGGGAAAATGAAGTATGAAGATTTCTGTTTACTATAATTCAAGAACTGATTCATTTAATTTTCAATTAAATAAAATTTATTTTAAGTGTGTGAGGAGGTACTGTTATTCTTTGGGGATCTTGCTGTACAGAGGTTGTGTAATCAGTGACTCCATCAGTCTCTGACCAATTCATTACCCTATCACATAACAGCTGCTCTCAGTGTTAGCATAAGTCTGAATCCTGAAACAGGAATGCTGTCACAAATAGTCATATTTGCAAAAGCAAGATGAAACGTAGCAAAGTTTATTCCTGCAGCGCCTCTAAAAGCTGGGGAAAAAAATGTTCATTGTCAACGTCCCTTTTGTTGAGTCTCTGAAGGGGAAATCCTGTTGAGAGAGACTAAATCCCAAGAATACGAATTTTTGATATCAAGGATGGAGGTTTTTTTCTTTTAGGCAGCTAGTGGAACAAAAGGAAAATGAAAGATTATTCAATCTCAAAGAAGTCATGTGAAGTAAAAATGACATTTTATTACTTTCCTTAAGGGTCTTTTGGCTATATTCACTCAACTGTATCAATTAGCATCAAATCAAAACAAGAAGGTCAATGGAGTAGGCACATTAAGCTCAAATGTAAAGATTCCCCTGTTACATTCAGTAGCTTCAGACTCCGGTCAGATCCCTGGCTCCCTATGGCACATTTCCTGGTGGCACCCATGGTAGAGGGAGCAGGCAGAAATTTGCACAATGGCACTTTGTAATGCACAGTGCAAAGATGTCTCCACTAGCACAGTGAAAGGCTGCGCCAGCCGGATCCACAAATCTGTATCTCCTGTGCTTAGTCACTGAAATCCACACTGATCTTCCCAAGTACAAGTTTCCATTATGCCTTCACTCATCAGGTACTTTTGAAGCATTTTCTTCATGGCTGGAGAAGAGAAGTTGAGAAATTTCCCGAGAGCATAACTAGTGCTATTATGTGAGTTGGGAGTGATGAAACCTTTCACTGCAGAAAATCAAATACTCATAAGTTCCTCAAGGTCCTGCTCTATTCTTGCCACATACTGGAAAGTACTAGATTTTCTCTGCGTAATAATTTTGTGATTTCAAAGTTTGAAGTGCTACAGCTTCCTCAAATATGAAGTCTGTTGATATAAATGAAGGATCTGTTTTCTCTTACTCTTGGTGTTAAATATGTGTGACGCACCTGCAGACGTGTGAGTGTAATGATCCTGCTTTTTGTTTTAGTCAAGATCGAAGTGTTTTATATACTCTGCTGATCCTTAAACTTGTCCTGGATAAAGTATGGAAAATAAGGATAGGTAAAACATAAGATCATACAATTGCTTACTTAGAAGTCTAAAATGTGCAAATAAAATGGTACAACATAGTATTTAGAATGGCTCTTTGCATAAAGCAATGGAGATGTTAGGTGTGATGGTTATTTTTTATGCTAATCACTGGGGTAGAAATAAACCCAAAGACAATGGAAATACAGTGGAAATAGGCATAAAAAGGTATGTATATGGTAGGTAAACGTAAGGTAGGTATATAGAAAGGTATGTCTTGATTAAGGCAGGCAACATGCAATGGATATGTCAAATGCCTTCTTTCCACACCCTGAAATTTCTTAATATGATGTAATTCCATGACAGAAATGTTAAGGATGGTGGGATACCCAGATACTCTGGTGGTGAGTACAAATGGAATAAGTAGAATATTTGGGTTGCGATCAAAAAAGAAAAAACATCTGATGCACGATAACGCCTTTCTCACAGTTCAGCTGATGATGCCAGTATTTATGATGACCTTTCCATACGTTTTCCAAATACTGTGTTCTCAGTCAAAAAATGGCTTGCATGCTGAAGGAGTGAAAGTCTTTTTGCCCACAAATAGTAAAGTAATTCTGTAATTTTGGTGTGAGTGGGATACAAGTATTGCGAGGGGGCACCTGGTGCCAACAATAAACCGGTGATGATGTGCAACTGAAATTGTTCAGTGTTTGGGATCCATATTATATGTTTCGCGGGAATACCACGTGGACCAGCAAGACCTTTTAGAGCAGGACTTTTTTTTTCTGGGAAAGGGAGTAACTGCTAAGTGCTCAATACAATATGCTTCTGTTTGCAATTCTGCAGGTGCCAGTAATATGTTGTAATTCTATCTTAGAAAAAGCAATGAATGTACTCATCTGAATACAGCAGATACGTAGCTCGCCACAGGTTAGGATTCCACTGTCAGCATGGGAGACCTGGAAATGTTTTTCTTATGATATAAAGGAAATATTTCCTGTCTGTCACACTACTATTAGCATATTCTAACATATTCTTGGCAGAAAAGTACATCTGAGTCTCAAATCTAATGAGTGTGTCTGAAAATTTACACCAACCTTCTAGCATTGTTTATTTGCAAATAATCAATATTTGGGGTGTTGGTTAGGTTTTTTGGTTGGTTGGTTGGTTGTTTTTTGGGCATTTGGGGTTTTTGTTTGTTTGTTTGTTTGTGGGTTTTTTTCCCCTTTTTTCTAGACAATACTCAAGATGACATTTTTAAGATGGGATTGAAGTAAATTTTTGAGTTCCCTGAATAATCTTGATTTCAGCTACTTTTAACTTTCCTAGCTTTCAGCATTTGTTTGGTAGCTTTCTGGATTAGATTTATATACAGAAAGGTGCTATATGGAGTTAATGCAGAAATTTAAATGCTTTGTAATCAGTGCAGGCCCACACAGAATGCACTGGACCTGCTTAATTTTGCATGACTAAATACTGTAAGGTCTTAATCTGAAGAGGCACAGTCCTGTAGGAGAAATGCAAATAAAGCTACTATCATGTTTTACACAGTCATCTTCAAATATCAGCCTGAATAAAACCTGAAAGTTTTAAAGGAGATTCCAGATACCCTATGAACACCTTCGGAAAATTCTTGTTTCTTCTATTTCACCAAAATCACCTTTCTTTTCTAGTGCAAAAAGTCCCAGAACTCACAATCTTTCCCTGAATGCTACCATGCAAAACAGGCATGTTTTATTTCACACCTGTCTGACTGAGACAAGTGGTTATTAGATATCTAAACCCTGCAGAAATAATTTTAAGAAAGCTTGAGGGTAAGGTAACAATTATAATAAGCCTCATGTAGAATAAGTTGTTCATGTCATACACAGTCCAGCTGAGGTCTTACCAAAGTAAAGTGTAAAACTATGAAGGCTAAGAGAATTGGGTTTGTTCGACCTGAAAAAGACAAGGCTTCATGGTGACCTGATTGTGGTCTTCCAATACAGGAAAGTGAGCCTACAAGAAAGATGGAGAGACTATTTACAATTGCATGAAGTGACATGACAGGGGTGTTGAGGCACTGGAACAGGTTGCCCAGAGAAAATGGGGATGTCCCATCCTTGGAAATGTCAAGGCGAGGTTGGATGGAACTCTGAGCAACCTGGTCTAGTGGAAGGTGTCCCTGCCCATGACAGGGAGATTGGAACTAGATGATCTTTAAGATCCCTTCCAATCCAATCCAACCCAAACCATTCTATGATTCTATGATAAAAATAGAATTACCTATTTCAGAGTGGCTGCTTTCATTTGCTGATCAAGTATCAAAAAAGTTTAGAAATAGGAAAGTTCACATCCATTTGGAAAAAGAAGCTTGAAAACAGTTGACATGAACTTGAAATTTACATTGTTGTAAGCATCTACAAATATCACATAATTTAAATTGAACATGCAATTTTTAAATGATGTTGATAGGCATTGCAATCAACAAAACTCAGGGTAGATGTTATGAGCTCACTGGTTCTCCACAAAGCCTCCTCTGATTCATTTGCATGCTAGTTGTCTTGTCAGCAGACTTTTACAGGTCTGTGTTGTAATACAAGTTGTTAGTGTTTGCATTTGAATTTATTGAAGTGTTTTAAGGTATCTGCAGCCTATTAATTAATTTTTATTAACTGGGTTCGTTCTTCGTATTCTTTCACTTTCCCCTTCTAATTTCAAAATCAGACTGTTGAAGAGGTTAACAGAAATCTATTCTAGTTTTGCTGGGATTTTTTGGAACACTTTCTGTCTTTTTTACAGTTCAGTATAATTATAGACATATCACATAGTTTCATTTGAAGCAAGTATGTTTTCCATTCTTAAGTATGCTGACATTGAGATAAGGTTTCTCTGTTCACTAGAGCTGCAGGACTACGAGAGGCAGCTGAAAGAATTACTGTGAGAGGGAAATAATACAACCTGTGTGTAAGTCATTAGGCTGACAGTGTTATCTGAGAATAGAACTACTAATGAGAAAATTTTACACAGGAGAGAAAAAAATCACTTTTCTGAAAGTTTAGTAAAGACGAGATGTGGCAGCAGATCTTGACATGACAAAGGGTCAAGAAATAGAGAAGAAATTGAATTGTCAGTGCTGTGACAAGCACTGGAATAGAATTCTTAAGTTCCTGCCTGTGAATTTTTGACATTCAGCTGATTTTCCACGTTTCTGTGAACCCAGACTCTTCTCCCAGTTGTCTAAGTTACGCTAGTGTGTTTGCCACATTTATCCTCAATTTTCTCAAGCAGTTTACTGCCCAAAATATCAATACACGTCAAACACTTAAAATCTGTGATTTCAACAGGTTTCTCTGTCTGCTAGAGGTTGCATAAGCTACTGTTTCTGTGCAGCATGTACCTTAAAGGACACTTGCTAATAAGCTCATAGGCAGCACCTTACCTACAGTATTCTGAATAGAACTCAGCAGTTTTGACATCGGTAATACTTTTGTAGTGGACATTGTCAAAGTTTTTGGAAGTAATCAATTGATTTTCAGTAATCTGTCTGAAAGATTTACTAATCAAATAAAAAGAAAAAAGAAAAAGAAAATTAAAAGATTTCTTCATTTCTTCATCTCCTTCTGGTGGTCTGATAAACGGCATTTCCAGCAGTGCTCTTTTGGTTGCCATAAAAGCCTTGTTTGATTTATGATAAATGTTAATTGCCTTCATATAGCTTCCAGCCTGTCCAAGTAAGTGTTCTAGGACAATAAATGCCATGCTTATTCAAGCACGCTGTGTACAGAATATTATCTATTGAAACCACTGTGGATTAAATGAAGCAGATAATATGTGATGAAATGTTTATTTTCTTCTTTTGGCTCACAAGACAAGTATGCATTACTACATCACTAGATATCTTGCCTGAAGGAAGAGAGTTCCTTTGCAATTGTGTGGCTCTAATGCACTGCTTTGTTTCTTTACACTGGTTTTTTTTTTTCTTCACACTGCATGTACATTACTTTTTTGTTGGTGGAGCAGGAAAGCACACCCTTAGCTGGAGAAGAAATAAATTTTCTTGGGGCAAAATATTATTGCAACCTGAGGTGAAGCAAACTGGTAAAGCAATAAATTCAAATGAAGAATGTTCTTTTAAAAATAAACAGCAGTGCCTCTAAACCAGATATTATATTGTCAGTGTATTTTCTCACCCAGTACAGAAGAATGAGAAACTTTACTGTATTTGACTAAATACACCCAATATCCTCTTAGAATTGTGAAAAGTCATACTATGTTCCTTTCATGTCTATTTTTTTAAAGACATTTTGCCTTGAGGGACTTGGCATCAAGTAAATCCATCACAGGAAAGTATCAGCAGTGACACCTCTGCGGCTGCTTTACATGATGAAAGATTATAGGTTGTGATCATTGCAGCTTCCTCACAGCGTCGTTACCAACCTCCCTCAACCTTAGGCAAACTCTGAAATGCCATTTAACCTCACAATTCCCTATAAGGTTTACATAGAATATTTTAATTATCTTTGTTCTAAGGAAGGCACAGGATTTCTGTGTCTGCATCTGTACCTGTATCTGCATGATAGCTATATCCCCTCCATTCCCTGCTATCTCTCTCCCCCCTCATCTAATCTCACCTCCATCTAATTTGTATCTAAATCTATAAATCCATCTCATCTACATATACAATAATAGAATCAATAAGTTTGGGAAAGGCCTCTAAGATCACTTAGTCCAACCATTAACCTAATGTTGCCACGTTCACCACAAAACAATGTCCTAAAGTGCCACATCCACATGTTTTTTTGACACTTCCAGGCATGGTGATTCCACCACTTCCCTGGGCAGCTTGTTCTAATGCTTAGGATTCTGTCCTGATGCATATTAATTATCTTACTAGTTATGGAGAATCCAAAGCCTCTCTGGGCATCTGTTCCAGTCCTCAGTCACCCTCACAGTAATGTTTTTCCTTGTGTTCACTTCCTTTGTTCCAGCTTCTGCTCATTGCTCCTTTTTCTGTTGTTTGGCACCACCAAGAAGAGTCTGAATCTACTCTCTTGACATCCTCCCTTCAGATACTTATAGACATTAATGACTTCTACTCTCAGTTGTACCTTCCTAAGAGATCCCCCAGCCTTTCCTCATATGAGAGATGCTCCAGTCCAATAATCATCTTTGCAGACTTCCACTGGACCCTTTCCAGTAGTACCTTGTCTATCTTGAACTGGGGAGCCAATGCTGTACACAACACTCCAGATGTGGCACCATTAGGGTGGAGCAGAGCAGCACGTTCACCTCCCTCAACCTGCTGGCGCCAATACTGAGCCTTGGGAATTCAGCCACCACCTGGATGTGACGCCATTCGCCACCACTCTCTGGGCCTGACCATCCAGCCAGCTTTTAACTCAGAAGGAGTGCACCTGTCCAAGCCACGGGCTGCCAGCTTTTCTGGGACAATCTGTGGAAGATGGTGTCAAAGATTTTACTAAGTTCTAGGTATACAGGTACATATATAAATATCCATATTACTGTATGCATGCATGCATTTGTTGACATATAAGTATATCAACTCTGCCTCAACGTCTACCATTATCTTTTATCTGTATCTCTCTCTTTATAATCTATATCTAATCTATGCTTTTTTTATATTATCTTCATCATCCTTATCTCTATCATGTCTATCATCTCTATCTCTACGTCCATCTCTATCTCATCTATACATGCCAGTATATATATATATATATATATATATATACACACACACATAAGTATCTTTAGAATTTATTTTTATATCTATATATCTCTATATATTATCTATACACATCCATCTATCAATCTATATATCTCTGGATCTTGTACTTTCTTTTCAATACTTAAAACATGTTCACACATTAAGGAAGCTGAAATTTAGAGACATTGGCAGAGAGAACAAGCAAGCCAGTTTGGCAAGTATCTGTATGAGAGATTATAGCACAAAAGTATTATTTATTTCTAGGCAAGCCATCAAGATTTGTCCTCTTTTTAATCTCTCTGTTATTTCTTCAGAACAGGCAAGTAAGAATGAAATCATGGTATTTCAAATGCTGAATGTCATGAAGTTTTTGGTTCACCATGGCTGTTACCAAATGAGGAATGCTGAAAACTGAGAAACATGCAAACTGAGGTCTAAATTTAAAAAATATTTTAAATAAATGGAAGCAAAAAAATGCACATGTAAAATAAATGTTAATAGTTTGGATTGTTCTATATGCATGTACAGGTGCCCTGGCATGAGTGGAAGCAATTAATTGAAAATCAACTTGATTTTTGTATGCAGAATAAGTGCATCCTTTTTTTTTTTTTTGTATTTAGGTTTTAATATAGTTCGTGTTATCCTTTTCTGCCTGATGGCAACCCCTCCAAAAAACCCCAAACCCAATCCTTAAAGACTGTGGTATATTCCACAATCTATTTTCATGAAACAATAAATTAGAAACTTTTTCTTTTAGCTACTTAAAAACTTTCTTCTAGCTACATGGGAAATGGTGTGGTGGTTTTTTAATTCGGAGGGGAATTGCCACATTGAAGCATTTGTGGTTTGAAATTTTTCTGCTGTACGCTTATATCTGCATTTTTTTTTTTTACAATATATGTGTGATACCTTTAGTCGCCATATCCAGCTTTTTTCCATTTTCCCTTCACCTTTATAGACTGACGTGTTTGTACTCCTATTCTTAATTCCTATATTTAGCTAATTAATGATACAAACCTGTTCATGATCTTTACTTTTGGTGCATGTTCTTCTTTCTGTATGCAAGTGTGTTCACAAATTTTACAAAAAAAAAAAAGTACTTTTTTTTTCAGAAAGTGTCTTGCCATATGCAAACTTTCCTCCTGCGAGAATTTAACACTGCAGTCTGTGCTCAGAGGTTCAAAATATTGTAGCAGAAGTTATAATGATAGATCTATGCCAAAGTCTCTGCAGAATGTGCTTGAGCACCTGGTCTGAAAATGTACCAGCATTTACCTCGAAAGCAAAATCTACCACACACTTTCTTTTTGAAAAGGTCAGACAAAATATCATTTGACTCAATCTTTCATACAAAACTAATGCTATATTTTCCTTTAGATAGACACATAGCAGCTTTTGTCTTCTACTTTAATTGTGGGCCTACTAATACTGTAATTTTTTCCTTCTTGGTAAAAATATGCATTTTAATATGAGGTTTGGGAGTTTGTCCATTTCTCACTTTTTTTTTTTTGGAGTGAAAATGTATTTCATAAAACTTACCATTTCTAGATAAAGATGGTATATCATATAGCTCAAACTCCAGCTGTTTCTGTGGTTCACTGACCTTGCAATAGGTATTAATGACAGAGGAAACTCCTGGAAGGCTTTGACTGATGTGTTTTGTCAATTTTCTCATAAGATTTGCTGTGTAAGATTTTCCAGTGTTGACATCCTGGTGTTCAAGGCTTGGTGAATTAAGATTTCTTTATGAAGTCCCTTCAGTTTTTAGGTGTAGTCAATAGATTTAGAGAGCCTACCGGTTGTTTTTGAGCTTTGGGTCCTGTTCCTCCCATGCTTTATTGTACAACAAATGTATTTCCCTGTAAATCAACATTTATCTTGAAGTCTTTGAAAAAGATATGTTGTTTTTGCCAAAACTTGTTATTGGGCATGACCAAAAGTATTTTCACAGAATTTTTTCATGCATTTTTGCAATATGTGCGTAATAAGATATAAGTGATTCTTGGTTTTGGAATTCCATCTTCTAACAAGATTATATAAAAAAATTATTTACCTATGCACAGTTTTAATCATGCTGTGGCAGATGTATTTGAAGACAAGCTCACATTTGGGGTTTAAATGCCTCTTGGTGGGTAGACTAAAAGCCAAAATAATTTTTACCATTTTTAATATTATCTCAAAAGCTAATGCATAAAGTGAATATTCATAAAATCTGTTTTTATAAACTTGTTCATTAGGCTTTTTAACACTTTTGAGACCTTAATAATATGGGATCATTTTTGTTGGGGTTTTTTTGTTTGTTTTTTGGTTTGAGGGTTTTTGGGGGGGTTTGTTGGGGTTTTTTAAGGGGTTTTCTTTGGTTGCAAATGACAGTAAAACCAAGATGTGTTTTTAATTTCTCATGGAAAAATACGAATTAGAAATGTTCTTTGCCCCCAATTCTGCACCTGGATTAGAGTTTATATCTCAACCCAGGCAGCACAGACCTGTGTCCTACACACTAGAACACAGGTTCTTCTAGTCTCCTTAACAGCCAGAAAACCTTCTCATACTGAGTTTAATGGAACTGATGTGAAGTCTTGGCAAAAAAGTTCTAATACGATGAGGACAAAAAGTAGCTCTTGTGAAAAGTTCCCAAGAGGAGTAGCAGTACTGTTTCTTAGATCAAATTATGTTGATTACTTTGTGCACTTGGGTTTAAGAGACTGGTTATAAGCCTTTTAAATGTTAATAGCTAAAGAGAACATCTAGAATGTAGAGAGTTCTTGAAAGAATTTGTAGAGGTGGATGGAAAACTTTTTGAAACCAATGTTTGTCACAGGTTCTGTATGGAATTTTAGACAAATAAACTAGTTTCTCACGGAGTCTTAATCCAGCAATATTTGTAATATTTGTCATATCATCCTTCTCTTATAGACTGTCTGATTGAATTTAGATATGTTTGTGAATTGCTTCAGCACTATAGGAAGGAAGTGAAAATCCTGTATTGAAAAGTCTATTAAGCAGAACAAAGGAACAGCAAAAATTTCTTACCTGCCGTGAGCTCTGAAGTATATAGTCTTTTTGGAAAAGAGTATCTCTCTTGATCTCCAAAAAGCCAAATTTACGTACACCAGCTTATTTTCCTTTGTGTGTGTATCTAATTCCCAGGCTGTAAAATAAAGAACCACCTGTTCACTTCGAGTGGAAGCTGACTGGTACTGAGCAGGCGAGCTAATCCAGTAATCTCTTTTTACTAGTGAGTCGTTTAAAAGTGAAGTAGGTGTGCTTGCCCATACGTAAACAATAATCTCAAAAAGATCTAGTGATGTCAGGGTCTGAACAGCTTTGTAAAATCAAGATTTTGGTGAATTGACCTTTCACTATAGCACTGTTAATAGCATTCTTACTCTATACTGTGAAACCTTTGGGAATATTTTTTATTTTCCATTATTCAGTAATTTTCTTCTTCCCATTTGATTTGTACATTAGCATGATTCTACAAAGGACAATGTTTCTCAATGTAATCAGGAAGGATTTGTGTATGTATTACATAACTACTGTCAGTGTAAATCCTTTTATAGCCCTAGTTACTTCTCCTAGAAAGTACTTAATTTCCTGTACACATACCTACATCCTATTTGTGTGTGCCTTGATGTCTTGGGGCACTGGGGGCATAGTTACATAACAGAGATAAAACTGGGAGATTGCTTCAACACACAGGGGCTATGGTCCGTAAACCAAGCAAAGTGTGAAGTATACCCAGCCTATTAAACTTCCCACTGCAAGATATATGGAAGAAGAGAACGAAGCCAGGCTCTTCTCGGTGGTGCCAAGCAATCGGATGAGAGGGAACAGGCAGAAACTGATGTTCAGGAAGTTCCATCTAAAACGCGAGGAAAAACTATTTGACTGTAAGGATGAGAGAGCACTGGAGCAGACTGCCCAGAGAGTTTATGGTGTCTACTTCCCTGGACATCCTCAAAACTTATGCAGAGGAGATCCTGTGCAACCTGTTCTAGGTGAACCAGCCTTAGCTACATGATCCCTAATCCTTTTCTGTATTGAGGGTACTTTGTGTCATCAGAAAATTTAATTGACATGTGTCACTTACTGAAAGACTACTAATGAAATCAGGAAGGGCTGGTTTCAAAGCAGGCCCCAAGGAGCTCAGCTGTTGATGCTGCTTCACTCTTCTCTCTCCATTAATTTTATGCTCTGCCCTTTTATACAGACCTCTATGCACACTTCGTTTCCTTAACTAATGTCTTCTAATGTTTTCTTTATATGTTTTAGTGACGATATTGAAAATTCACCCTAGGCTGGCCTTCTTAAGCATATGCAGATGCTGTACAGCTGAGACTTAAAGAAAATGGGCTTGTGAGAACACTAAGTACATAGAAGAATAGGTATGCCTTGACTGTGGTCAGAAAAGAGGTACTTAGCAACTGAGATTCTTAAAGAACAGCTCCAATCCCACCTGAAAAGTTATTAGATTGGGAATTTTTTTCTCAGTGAAGAGAGTGCTTTCTCACACAGTGACCCAGTAGAATTGGAAAAGAAGAAAACTCAGCCTTTAGTAGTTGAGCAAGAGAGAATTTTCAGAGTTTTATGAGCAGAACAAGTGGAAATGTAAAGGTGATAATTGGAAGCTAATTATTCCCAGTAGCACTTCCTGTACTCTCTAAGAAGCATGCATGGCAAGAGGCTGGAAAGAAAAGATATAGTTACTTCATTTTGACCCTTAAGTAAATGTGTAAATTAAAATATCCCAAAGGGAATGTAAATCACAGTTTAATGCTCCATTCCTAGAGGGATATCAGTTAACCTTGGAGTTTTATATAACAGCAGCATAAGGTGTATCTTTGTGTATCACTTAAATCTTCTCTTTTTTTTTTTTCACGTGTGTGTCCAGAAGAAAAAAAGAAAATAATTTCTGCAGTCTTCTGAAATATATTTTTTAATATTGCACTCGTGTATTTGGTATTGTGGATGTTCATAAATCAAAAGGATCTATGTAGTGCATTAATCAAATCATGACACGTAAATAAACCTGGGTGTGACAGATGAACTCAGTGTTGATCTGCAAGCTTGTCTATTCTTTTAACTGAAGCCCTGCCAAAAATAGCTGTTTCTAAACAATTTTCTTGCTAATCTGTGCAACAACACCTATAGTTGAATGATGCTTTGATTTTTCATGGTATACTGGTTTTGGCTGGGGAAGAGTTAACTTTCTTCACAATGTTGAAGATGGAGCTGTGTTTTGGGTTTGTGCTGCACACAGGGTTGATAATACAGAGATGTTTTAGTTATTGCTGAGCAGGGTTTACACAGAGCCAAGGCCTTTTCTGCTTTTCCTACTGCCAGGCTGGTGAGGAAGTTGGGAATGCTGATATATAGCAATAGTTATTGCCACATGCCACAGACTTTCTGTTTAATATTACAAAGCAAGAAGTACTGAAAACTCATAGGTTCACTACTAAGTTCTTTGATATAATCACAGCCGGTAAGACTTGAATGTGTGTGGTATCATTCTGGAAACTTAGGCATGTAAACTAGGGAAAGGCAGCTCTATAACGCCTCAGGCTGTGTGACATATTCATATTGTGCAATGCATCTGCAAGGTCTGTTTTTCTTCTATTCTCTTGATATTTTCACTGACCTTTTTCTCTAAGGGAATTCTACAAAGTATTTTTTCTCTTGTTCTCTGCAGGAAATATATTTTTATTGTATTGCTTTCAGATGCAAAGTGCTTTATCAGGGGAAAGAGTATTTTAAGCTCAAATTTAGACTTAGAGAGAAAGAAACAATGGGAGGTTAATGACTGATGTTTCAAGGTGGTGGTAATCACAGAAGTCAAGGTGAGAAGTGATTTCATTTTTTACAGAGTAATATAGTTGCATCTTATAGGAATATAGACTCATGTGATATCAAAAATAGCCTATTATTCTTTGGAAAAAGTGGATGGACCCCTCTGTCTTTCTGATATGACAAATCTGTTCATTTTTTGATTGATTGATTCATCATCAATCAGATGTTCTACATTTTGTTTAAGGGCAAAACTTAACGCAGAAACTGAATAATTACCTGTTTTTATCTTTCTGGAATATTGAAGAGAATGGATGAGAAATACAGAAAGAAAATAAACAGAGCAGCAAAATAAGTTAATGAGAAAAAATTGTTCAAATAATTTGCATATTTAGCTAAATGTCAATTTAGTGACTATTTAGCCCAATAATTTTAGACCATCATCAGGGAGTGGAATGCACATTTACCAGAGAACACATCCGACCCTCTAGATAATGTCACATTTTCTGTCACTGTACACACACATGCCAAAAAATACATCTACTTCCAATTATATGTTTTATAATGAGACATGAGAATTTTATTACCTTATAGAAACATAATACCGTAATAACTCATGCACTGTAATCTCAAAAATGTTGAGACTGGTGGTTTTGTTTGTTTGTTTGTTTGTTTAAAAATGCCTCCCTTAAATTTGGGAGTTTAATCAATGGGAACACACCCATGCAAACTCTCCTTTCAGAACTGAGGAACACAGTTTTGGTTGACTTTAACTTTGGTTAGCATGATTTTTTTTCTAACTACTTTGACTAAAGTAAACTTAGGTTAGAAAAGTATAATTCATAACTGTAGAAGAGACTGAACAAAACTGTATAAACTGCTATAAAAATTTAGACACAGTATTATATGTCAAAATTTTATTTATCCGAACTTATAACAAAAAACCTCATAAGTATTTTTTTTTAAGAGAAAACTATCTGCTGCGACCCTGACTAGAATACAAGAGTTCAGCCTAGAACATTTCTGTCAGTTCTCAGTGACCTCATGTAGTTCAATACTGTTCAGAATACGTTTCTATATTGCCATGGATATGAATGAAAAAGCCACTTAATTATGGACAAATAACCCAATGCTGCTTCTTGTCTAACTTGTTCTCCTAAAAACTGTTGATGAACTCTTCCAAGACTGACAATATATATCTAGATATGTAAGATCCTAAATATGTGGTCGGATTTTTATGCACGTGCTTCATAGAGAAAACTAACTTCCAGTACTGAAGTGGTCCCATTTCCTTTTTATCTTATTCTTCTTTGTCCTTTCCAAACTGGAAAGATTCAGAAAAGCCATGTTTCATCAAACAAAAGGTTTGATGACCTTCTCTGCTGAAGAAAGCAGCATGTTTTTCCCGAGGAAATGTTTATCCATATTTTGTACAAATTTTAATTTGTACAGAGTGGTAAATTACTGAAATTATGAGAAACTGATTAGGTTTGTACCCTGTCTCTTATTGTGTGTGTGGAATGGGAATGAGAGAAAATAAAAATTACAAAGGTATCAAGATTTGAACTAAGATTCTATTTTGCACAATTTTAAAGAGGTTTGGAAAACAAAATTTTATTATGCTTTTCAGGCACCCACATGGAGATCAGCCTTCTATTCTAGGATCAGGTCACCAGTCTTAGCTGTGTTTGCATTCCTGTAGGCTTTACTTTCAGATATTTAAATACTTTTTTTTAGTCCTTGTAAGATAGTATTCTTCAAGTACAAACACAATAATTTTTGATGCTCAGAAAATGAGGACCCCAGGGTTCTATCTATCCTGGGTCTGGTCCTGTCCTTATTAATGACCTGGAAAGGTGACTGAATGTATTCCATTAATTTTTTAGTTGACACCACATTTCCTGGAGTGGGTTCTGTTGGGAGAAGGGGCAGCTTTGGGACATTTAACACCAGCCTGGTGACTACAGGGAGGGAATTGAGAGGACAGGGATAAACAGTAGTGTGAGACTGCTGCTGGGACATGTAAGGTTCAGACTGCACATATTGCAATCCACATGTCATGTTGAGGTTAACTAAGTGGTGGAACAGGTTGACCAGAGTGGCTTCAGACTCTCCATCTTTGGAGACTTTAATAAGCCCTTGGGATTTTCATACACCCTTGTGCCTCCCCATCTGAGTTCCCTGCTGGCCCTGCTTGAAGCAGGGGATCACAGTTGAGACATCCTGATTCCCCCTCCAACCAGCACGATCCAGTGATTCTTGGTACAAAACAGAGACTCTGAAAATAGTTTATGCCTTTCAACAGCAGTTTTGAGATGGCATTTATAGGCTGTAAAATAAGTAAGGAGTACTCTGACACTGAAGCAGAACTCTAATCACCATTTCGGTTTTGGGGTTCCTTTGCTGTTTTTAGTATTCGTGTAGGCACCTGTGTTGAACAGATGGGCTTCCTCATATGTGATTTGTGAGTGACCTTTCAGTTTCATCAACTTCCCCATACATTTTCTATTATATTTCTTCCTTTTTTTCAGCAGTTTGTTCTTCTCCCAGCTGCATAGGTTTCAGTTGTGAATGAAAGTCATTACTAGACAAAGACAGATGGGTTTTATCTTCCTAGTCCTTGTACATAGCATTCTCTGGAACATACATTTTCTGTAAACATTCTTGCTTTCTCTGCATTGTAACTGTCAAAAAAGATTGGAATTTTACTTTATTAAGATTAATTTTTATACTCTTTAAAAAAAATCAAGTATTTTATTGGATTTTTGTTCTTTACTGGGAAGGAAAAAATACAAATTCTGAAAACAATTTTTTTTCAACATATGAGCAATCATTTAAAGCAAGACAGGACTTTCTCTATTTCACTCTTCTGTTTCTGGTAGCACTCAGTTACAAAGCCTTAGGGAAAGTGCAAGCATAAAGCAGATCTCTGTCTTACTGTGTCAGTCTTGTGAAACTTGGCATACTGATGCACTTTGAGCTAAAACATGTATTTGCGTCTGCTTACCGTTAATTTAGGGTATGTTATTGGGTTAAAAATTTGGAGGAATTTCTTCATGGAAAGGGTTGTTAAACACTGGAATGGGCTACCCAAGGAGGTGGTGGATTTTCCATACCTGGAAGGGTTCAAGAAGCAACTGGACATGGCACTTAGTGCCATGGTGTAGTTGATGAGGTGTTGATAATCACAGGTTGAACTCAACAACAACAGAGATCTTTTGCCAACCTAAATATTTCTGTGATGCTGACAAGTGATTCTGTGGCACTTAGAATATCCTGAGTTGGAAGGGAGCCACAAGGATCAATTAAGTCCAACACCTGGCCCTGCACACAGGACAACCCAAAGAACTGCTCAAATGGTTCTTGAGTTCAGTCAGGCTGGGGAGCAAGTTCCAGTGATCAGCCACCTTCTGGGAAAGAACCATTTCCTAATATCCAACCTAAATCTGCCGTGACACACCTTCAGGACATTTCAAGTCCTGTCATTGCTCACCACAGAGAAGAGATCAGTGCCTGCCCCTCCTTTTCCCCTCACAAGGAAGTTGTAACTGCAATGAGGTCTCCCCTCAGTCTCCTCCAGGCTGAACAGACCAAGTGACCTCAGCCACTCCTCACACGGCTTCACCTCAAGGCCCTTCGCCATCCTCGTGCCCTCCTTTGGACACTTTCTAGCAGCTCAGTGTCTTTTCTGTACTGTGGCACCCAGCCCTGCCCCCAGCACTGGAGGTGAGGCCGCCCCAGTGCAGAGCAGAGCGGGACAATCCCCTCCCTTGCCCGGCTGGCGATGCTGTGCCTGATGCCCCCCAGGACATGGGTGGCCCTCCTGGCTGCCAGGGCACTGCTGCCTCATGTTCAACTTGCCACCTACCAGGACCCTGTGGTGGTGCATTACCCCGCACTTCAAGGCCACCCTGTGATCTGAGAAATTGTGGCTAGGCTTTGGTCTTGAAAACAGCACCTGGGCTCAGCTCTTCCTGAGCTTAGAAACACTGTCTGCTCCCAGGAATTGCTGCTGCCTAACGACCTCCTGTTTTCCTTATAAGCCGCCTTAGAAACAGTTTTTCCTGCCTGAACAGCATAACATTCCAGTTCTCTCACTTTCAAAGAAAGTGCTGACCCAAACTATGGCTTGGATGAAACATTGTTATGACTAAAGCCCACTCTCTTGCAACCCTAAAAAGTCTGGTCCAAAATGAGACCCTTGGAGCTTTACTGGACTGCAGCGAGCTGCAGCCTCTGAGTGGGATACCTCTTGGAGGTATCGAGTACTCAAGTCTGCTAACTTGGAGGATTGCTGAAACACGATGTGTCATGGGCTGATACCCTGACTCCTCGAGGCCCAACTCTTTGGCCGTTGGGAGATGCAAAGGCATCCAAAGTGAGTATTTCACAGGCCTCTGAAGGGAATTTTTCAGAGGTATCTTGCTTGCACTGACACCTTATGTCTGTGTGTGTGCACACGATATAGCAAATCTGGGAGAAATGCTTCTTTCTTGAATGGTTAAAGTACCTTATACATCTAAGTAAGTTATGCCTGTAAGAAAGATTAAGTCATGAGCTGTGAGCTAAGTGTTGCTAAGTGTTTAGCCAAGTTTCTACATATAACTTCGAAGTTATGAGTTAGATTAAATGCTGTCAAGTGTTATTTCTCTGTTAAATTGTTAAGTTATAAGTTAAGATATAAGTTAAATTAGGTGTAAGTTAAGTGTTGTTCCTTGTTAAATTGTTACATTTAAGGTATAAGTCAAACTCTAAAGTTTGAGTGCTGTTAAGCTTTTAGGCTGTGTTCCTTTTAATCCTTTCCCTGCCTGTCTGTCTCGGGTTTCCCTGTCCCAGGCGCAAAATCCAGCACTTCCCTTGGTAAACTTTAACTGTTGGTGATTTCCCAACCTTCTAATTTGTCTAGGTTCAACTTGAACTTTATGAACTTGAGCTTTAAGTTTATGAATTTGAACTTTACCTTTATGAACTAGAAGTTTATGAATTTGAGCTTTAATATACCTTCAAGTCTCTTGTCCTATACATATCCTATTGCTAAAAATGTAACCACATGAAATGATGTCTCATGTGGAAGGTAACTTCTCGTGTCTTTATGTGTTTTAAAAAGACCAAACCAAACCAAACCAAACCAAACCAAACCAAACCAAACCAAACCAAACCAAACCCCTTCTTGCTGGTCACAGTCACCTGACACCTTTTGTCTGCTGCACAGGTAGTTTGAAGCCATCTGAAGGATTTGCCCCTAGTTCATATACTTTTTTGTCTAACAGGGGTTGGAACAGGTAGTCTGTATCTATAGTATTTTACAGTACAGTTTCCTATAACAGAAATCTAATATTTTCTTTCTCTTCTGTTTTTTTTTCAATGAGAAAGAAATCCTTAGAAAAGGGTGTGAGGACTATATATTCTCCTCTAATTTACAGTGCCACATGACTTTAAAAAGAACAATAAATTTTTAATTTTTGTTCCTTTTTACTTATTCCTTACATTTGATTTTCTTTTCTTCTGCTGCTGTGTCTTGANNTATCCATAAGGACACCAGAACTTTTTCTCAGAGTGACAAAAATTCAACAGTGTATATTTAGAGATAGCTTGGTTTTCTTCTCTTCTTGTTCTTCTCTTCTTGTTGCTTTACTTTACAAATAAGGCCACTAAGTTCCATGTGTCATTTTCTGGGCGCACCCTCAGCGCAGTAGGACTCTTCAGCATGCCTGCGTATCAATTTTCATTTTGCCTGTCTTGTAGACGTTATTTCACTTAGAAGCTTTGTCATGGTAAAGTTGGTCTCCTTCTCAGGACTTTTGGAATAATTTGACATTGTACTGAGAGGGAGATAAAAAGAATCCTTTTTCCTAGTTGTGATACATGGCCATATATTACTACAGAGTAGTAATAATAACAGGAATAATAGTAACCTGTCTTTTTGTGGCAAGATTGATCCTTTTTCTTCTTAGTGCCTCTAAGGTCTCTTGTTGAGAAAGCTTTCTAAAAATTCAGGTACATTTTTGTCAGAGAGATTCCTATAATCTCTCACCTTTCTAAGTCTTGTGAGGTCCACCAGCATAGTTATGTGGCATGACATCTTTCTATGAAAATCATGTTAACCCTTTCCCAATACATTGTATTTATGCATGACTATTATTTACAGATGTTCTGCAATGACTTAAAAGTTTCAAAGAAAGTTTCCAGCTGGGCCATCCAGGAGCCGCTCTGGAAGCCAAACTTGCATCACCTGAGCTGGGACCAAGGCCCCTTCCCAGATGCACCCCCAACTCTCACACAGTCAGACCAGGATTCCTTACCAGCTCAATCCCAGGTGTCCCATATCAGAGTCTCAGTTGTCTGGATCCTTAAAATAATTTAATCATGGTGCAATAACAAAATAACAACTCAAGCTGGTGTCTCCAAGAAGGCACCTGAGCAAAGCAAATCCTGGCCTTTTATACCCTCACAGTCTGAGTGTGTGAAAGGCTGGGATTTTCCAGCTCAGTCATTGCTTCCTGCTATGTCTCTCTGTGTCTGCTCACCTGGCTGGGCCACAGGGCCCTGTGCCTTTTGTTGTGCAATGTTGGTGCCAGTTCCCGGCCTCTTACCTTGGGTTCCCATGATCCAGACCTCTGGATTTTGCAGCTCTCACTACAGCTGCATACCAAGCTACCTGCACTAAATGTTCACCTCATCAAAAGGTTGGGATAACTTTTCAGCATTAATAAACCTCTGTGTTTCCCCCACTTAAATGTTTAATTTTCAGTAATGTCTCTATCTTCATTAGATCTCAGCCATTACAAAATGGAAGAATTAATTTCTGCTTAAAAAGTTCAATTTTAGGGAGTTTAAAAGCAGGATCCTGGAATAACTAGCATACTGACAATATTAATGAGGTATATTAACATTTCCTAACTTGAGTATCTTCTTCTTCGTCTCAGAGAAAAAAAAGATAAAATACTTGGCGTTAGAGTACAAAACTCCTTCAGCTTGTAAGGAAAAACATTGTCTGTCTTTCTAGATGGGTTTAATATACTAAACCAGTTGAAATATTCAGGGGTTTTCAGCTAGTTTTAAAGATATATCTTCAGTTAAGAAGCTAAAAATTAATATTTTTTGCATATATTCCCTAAATAAGAAGTTTAACAATAACCAAGAAAGTAATTTTTTCCACTGAAGTTGACTGCCAGGTGTTTAAAATGGGTTTGTAAAGAGACAAAATTCTGCCATGAATAGAAAATCAGAAAGTGCTTGTG